>CM060344.1:23314388-23333841 GCA_030674155.1 Stramonita haemastoma | reverse complement strand
TTTTTTTCCTGACACATCAGTACAATGGAGCATGACCGGAATACAATCTTACCTGTTACAGTACTTTGGCACCACCCATTTTATGTATGTCCAGGGGAAAGACAGATTACAAATAAAAAGAAACAGCGTTACCAACACACACACACACACACACACACACACAACACACACACAACACACACACACACACACACACTCCTCACTCACACACACTCACACTCACACAAAGTTACACACACACACAAAGTTACACCACACACACAATACGCACGCACGCACGCACGCACGCACGCCGCACGCACGCACGCACGCACGCACGCACGCAACATATGCATCCACAATAACAGAACAACTAACACAACAGAGAGGACAGAGAGAGAGAGACAGACAGGAGAGAGAGAAGAGTGAAGGAGAGATTGAGTGAGGAGAGAGGAGAGAGAGAGGAGGGAGGGAGGGAAGGGAGGAGAGGAGAGAAGGAGAGAGAGAGAGAGAGAGAGAGAGAGAGGAGAGAGGAGAGGGGAGAGAGATGAGAGAGAGGAGGAGAGAGAGAGAAGAGAGAAGAAGGAGAGGAGAGAAACCTGACACTGGAAATTTTTCTTTTTTTAGTATTCAGTCACTAAGCCCACCACACAATGAAGTTTTATATATAACCAATACCACTGATTTGACACAGATAATTAACTTACAGTGATCCACTTCAACCTTCTGGCTCTCGAGCTATCAATTACTATTTATAATCCTTTGCTGTTTGTTGTTGTTGGTTTTTACTACTTCTATAACTGTACTTGAAAAAAGTTAGACTATCATTTTTTAGATTTCTAGTGGATGATCTTTAAAACTCAAAGGTGTGTATAATGGCACTGCCTCTCTTTATCAATCGAGAGTGCATTTTTAGTCCAAAATACACAAAATGTGCAAAACAAATTATGTGCTGTAGTGGCATTTTTGATTCATGCATACACCCAATACACAGTCCATAAATAACCCCCCTCCCCCCCTCCCCCAACACCCCCCCCCCTCCAACACACACACACACACACAATACACACAAACACCACACACACACACACACACACACACACACACCACACACACAGTTCAAAACTGTTACAGACTTCACAGTCATTTTCCAGCTGTTTGAATCTGGGGTTTTTTAAATCAGAATTTTAGAACAAGGTTGAGACTCCAGTTCACAAACACATGCACAAGCAACTCTTGAATACAACACAACCCCTTCCACTTTTTGAAGAAAAATTAAGCAATCATATTCCAGAGAAATGGGTGACAAAAACCAAACATGTACCATAAAATTTTTTTGTTTACAAACCATCCTGATGATGAAAAAGTGGCAGCCTGAAATTTGGGAAAAATGGTCAACTGAAAGTTTTCCAAATTAATGAAAGAAAAAAGAGAGTTATGAGGTATATAAATACAATAACAAAAAACAGAACAAAACTTACCATGAAGTAAACAAAACTGTAGCCTGAATGCATCAACGCACTCTCATTCCTGCACACAGAACAAATGATCAAAATGGCTGCCTTCAGTCTGCTTAAACTCTGACAATTTTTACTTTTCATAAGTATGTATTCTGTATATGGCTTGTGTACTTTACTTTTCATTCCATTGGGGGAAGGGGGGAGCTTATCATTTATAGTTGAATTTATTTGTTGTTCAGTTTGTTTCTTTTTAATCGTCTGTTGTTTTACTTTTTGGTTTGGGTTTGAGGGGGGGGGGGGGGGGGGAGGGGGAGGAGGAGGGGGGGTTGAAACTTGTTGGTTTTGTTTGGGTTTTGGGGGTTGTTGTTTTTTTTGGGGGGTGGGAAGGTCTTCAATATTTCAATTAGATTACATGACAGAGTAAGTATACATGTAGATAGTATACTATAAGGGGGATGTTAAAATATATATACACAAGTAAAAAAAATGTTCATGAATATGTCTTAACAGCAAACACTCATGCATATATACAAGGAAATGTGCATTTGAATTCTTCCTTAAAGCTAAGAAACAGTAAGTTGTGCATTGTATTCAGTTTTCTTTCTGGAAAAAGTGATCTTCTTCTTTCCTACAGATGTTAAACAGGGATGTCGAAATGACAGTAACATGACTATCTACCACAATGTTCCGTCACACTGACTGAAATCCTTCCAGGAAAAATACCTGTCACAAAACCTAGATTATTCTATAGATACGTTCGTTTAGGAAGTTATTCTGGTTTTGAAAACTTGAGTACTGGCAGCTCTAGCTAGACAACCAGTACTCAAGACAGCCAGAGTATAATATAATATTACTGCTTAGTTCATGTATCAAAATGCTGGCCTGCAAACTTGTAAATTTTCAAAGCTCGACTTCTCCCTTAGCTCACTGAGGGACTGTTCGGCCATGCAGTATCGTGTCTTGGGCAAGTTGAGCCCTGAAGGACAGACAACATCTATAGCCAAGTGGTTAAGATTGTTTGACTTAATGCCATAGGTCCATAAGGTTGTGGGTTTAAATCTCAGTGGCGGCATTTGGTGAAGTAAGGGTGGGGATTGTTTCAATCTCCCAGGTCAACTTCAAGTGCAGACCTGCCAGTATCCTTGATTCTCTTCATGTACACATGCACTGATGCAGAAAATCCAATATAAAATTATGCAATTTAAAGATCCCATAATTCATGTCAACATTTTGTGGGTTTCTGACTCTACTCCCCAAAAAGTCTACGGAAGAGACTATAAAGTATAATAAACCAAGGCCCCATGTGAGAATACATGCAGAACATCTTGTATACATGATAAAACCCATTCTGCCTTTCAGAAATGTAGGCCATTGCGTGCCGGTGGGGAACATATGACAAAATTTACAAAAATTCTTGTAAAATGGCTGTAAAAAAAAAAAAAAAAAAAAGTACATGAGTGTTTATTCCTTTATTTGTACTCGAAATAAAAGAAAACTCTTTCTTTTTTATTCCTTTCTTTTAAAATAAACCTTAGTCGAGACTCAAACCCTCACCTTTAGTCACTGTCATTTAGTGTCAGATAATGTGTTATTTTCTAACCTCTACCATATTCTGTCCAACAAATATATTTAAAAAAGTACATGGACAATGAAATAACTGTCAAAAAAAAAACCAAAAAAAACAGCTCTACTTTTATAGCATTTTGTTCATTAAAAAAAATAGGAAGCTTGACAACTGACAATATAAAAGATGCCCTATGACCTGTGGCATGATACATGTCAAGCTACATGTGCGCATGGTAAATTTGTTCTACTTACTTACTTAGACCTTACCAATAAACCAGATGACCTGGTCTGGCTGGACCAGCTGTGGCCTGGCAATAGTTAAAACTTTACAACATGGCATCAGCAGCATCACCTGCCATGAGCTGTTTATCCTATCGTGCTGAAACTTAACTAGTCCATGTTGACTAACACCATGATCTGAAACTCATTTGTGCAGTTATGTTATATTAACTTATATTCTGTTGGCGTGTTGCATTCCAATATGTTGCCTTCCATTATTTCATATCTTGTTTTGCTTTATTTTTTTAACTGTCTAAATTATACAATGCTTTGATGCAATCATGATGTCTATAGATAGCCTTGTTGATCCACAAATGTTCTTAAAATGCACTGTTAGAGGGACAATAATCTGAGTTTACTCCAGGAGAAGTCTCACATATATATATTTTTTTAAATAGTGTTCTTTCTTCCTCATATCACTGATATAGTCATAAGCATACTGTCATTTATGCTGAAGACAAAAGTATGATTACCAATTCATTTTAAAAATACTGATGACTTAATGTTTTATCATTTTGCTTTTAGTACTAATAGCTTCAGCCGCCGCTGTAGTCTAGTGGTTAGGGCGTTGGACTCGTAATCTAAAGATTGCGGGTTCGATCCCAGCTTTCGGCTATGGTGTTGTGCCCTTGGAAAAGGCACTTTACGGCTATTTTCTCATCCCACCCAGGTGTAAAAGGGGTACCAACCTTGTCCATCCATCCAAAGCCTTTTTATGCCTTCTTGGCATGTAGGGCAGCAACAAAGGTTCTCCACTCCTGCCTGTCTTGGGCCAGTTTCTGAATGGTTCCCCAGGAGTGTTGGAGGGTCTTCAGCTCTGTTTCTATTGTCCGACGCCAGGTGTTCTTGGGTCGTCCTCGCCTGCGTTTTCCGTCTGGTGTCCAGTGGAGGGCTGTTCGGGCGATGTTCCCTTGTTCCCGTCGGCTGATGTGTCCTATCCATCTCCATCGTCTTTGCATAATGATGGTATCTATACTTTCTTGGTTGCAGCGGGCCAGGAGTTCTTGGTTGGAGATGGTCTCAGGCCAGAAGATGCGTAGTATTCTCCTGAGATTCTTCGTGTGGAATGTAGACAGTTTGTTAATGTCATTCTCAGTCATCCTCCAGCATTCCGAGCCATACAGGAGGGTGGAAAGTACGCAGCTTTGATACAGTCTTAGTTTGGTCTTTGTGCTGTATTGGGATGACTTCCACACATTGTTCAGATTTCTGTAAGCAGCTCTTGCTTTGTTGATGCGGTTTTTGATGTCACTGCTTGCTCCGCCATCATGCCTGACAATACTCCCAAGGTATGTGAACTCTTCAGTTGTTGGCAGATCTTCTCCGTTCACTGTGACAGGAGAGGGATTCTGAACGTTTAGCATCATCACCTCTGTCTTCTTCTGGTTGATTTTCAGGCCTACTTGTTGGGCAAAAGTGTTGAGACGGGATGTCTTCTCCTGGATATGATGGTGGGTGTGTGAGAGCAGTGCCAGATCGTCAGCAAAATCTAGGTCTTCAAGTGTTGTGAAAGGGGTCCATCTGATGCCCCGCGGTTGGTCAGCTGTTGTCTGTCTCATCACCCAGTCGATTGTCAGGTTGAAGAGCAGTGCCGACATGGGGCAGCCTTGTCTGACGCCGGTCTTTACACTGAAGCTGGTTTCACTGTTTCCTACTCTGCATGTGAAGTTTTTGTAGAAGCTCTTTATGACTTGTACAATCTCCTGCGGTATTCCATATGCTCGGAGTATTGCACCATAGACTTTTTCGATGTATGCTGTCAAAGGCTTTCTCAAAGTCTACAAAGTTGATGTACAGCTGTCTCTGCCATTCGTGCACTGTTCGATGATGTTGCGCAGGGTAAAGATCTGATCTGTGCATCCTCTTCCTGGTCGAAAACCTGCCTGTTCTTACCAACCTTGTGTTGGGGGTTAACCCTGCGATAGACTGGCGTCCTATCCTGGGGGGAGTCTATGACTCTCAGTCGCTTAACGTCACAGAAACCGGGATAAGCACCGGCCTGATGAGCCTTAGGCTCGGGACAGACTTTAACTTTAACTTTAACTAATAGCTTCACTCTTGTCTTAACGAAAAAAATGTCATGAAAATGCCTCATGATGGAATCTTTCCCATAAAATTTAAAACTGCTGTGAAGTGATATAATACATTCTTGAACTTGAAGACTGACTTTAAAAAAATATTAAAAAACTCATGTTATCAACTGGTATCCTTACAAATGGAGTACTTGAATAGTGTAGAACTAGTAGTTATCAGACCCTCAAGTTTGCCTTTGCAGTAATTTTCATGCAGATGACACAATCTTGTTTGAATATTTTTAAATCTAATAAGTGATCTATATTATATTATATATATATATATATATATATTATATATATATATATATATATATATATATATATATATATATATATCATGCATGTGGATGACACTATCATTGTATCAAATTTGTTGCAATGTAAGTTTACCTACAACAGATCTATGAACATCTCCAGAGAGAAAATCAAAGTGATACATGTACATTAAATTACTTGATATATTTTATCTTAGGGAGGTCATTTTAAGAGGGCTTTTTTTTTTTTTTTAACCATCTATCTAGGAAATCTGATCTAGACAACATTATCAGTTTACAAAGAAAAAATAAAGATGAATAGATCTGTCTAAAACAAGTGGCAGAAAAATTAAGACTTGTATCTAAAACAAGTGGCAGAAAAATACATGAGTGTGGTAAAGTTCTAGTTCTCTTTCACTTAAGTTGTCCTTGAACTAGAATGCATTATCACAACAACAAAAAGTAAACGCTAAACACAGTAAACACATAAAACAGCATGTTTTAATGGTCTGTTTCAAAAACTTCTAATCCCATCCTTATTGCCTAATATTGGTTATCTGTAGTGTGTTGATTTATCATTTCATGGAATTGGAAGGCACGGAGTATCGACTTGGGCAAGAGATTTGACCAAACATGATAATTGGTATCTAGACAGATCTAGATTTTATTTATTACATAGCCTGTCAATATGACTATGACAGTATGAGTGATAAGCTAAAAGAAGATTTTAGTACAAGTCACAACAGATGAAATACTAACTTTAGATGAGGTGCAAAGAAGAATATTTGAGAATATGCACTGAACAAAAAAGACAGACTTAAGCCATTTTGTCAACATGAATCATTGAATGATAATGCATCCTTTGTTTCAATGTTTGTATCTCAATTTCAACACCAAATTGTGAAATACTCACATAAGCAACTTCAAGAACTGAAGAAGTGGCACATATTGTGCAAGGTCAAAACACTGCAACTTCAACCAATGTAGATGTGCCATCTACAGGCTTGATACAATGATAGTTGATCTTGACCTCAAACCAACTGTTTGATCATGTTGATGTCTGTGGCATCATCTGGTGTAAATGATCAACATAAAGAGGGGCACATGTATGTGTCACAGTGGTGTGTGTGTGTGTGTGTGTGTGTGTGTGTGTGTGTGTGTGTGTGTGTGTGTGTGTGTGTGTGTGTTGATTTGGATTCATCATTACATGTGTGGGGGTTCTTTTGCTAGTTATAGAACTATTGACTTTTTTTTTTACCCATTACATAGGCCACTAAGTAAGAACAGTGAGCCATGTGAGCATCACTTCCAACTCAACAGACACGGAATGTCATGTCGTATGACTGAACGATATGAATACAGAATAGATCTCTAGACTTCTTAATTTTAAAGAAAATTAAACAAAACAAAAAACTAAAACGATTCACTTAAAACAATGTTACTCTCATTCAAGGTTTTTGTTTTATATTTGCATTTAAGAACATTCATCCGCATGTCCAGACACAAAATGCAACCTATGGCTATTGTAACAGTTTCACAAGCACTTACTTGTATTTCTCAAACAACACAAATGCTTCGTCAAACCCGTTATTTAACAACATATTAATTCCAGTGATGGCAGTCTCTACATCATCAAAGGATGTTTCTTCAGCATCTACGTTGTTTAAAGTCGTCGGTGAATTTGATGCTTCTGCCTCTTTTCTGTAGTGATCAACTGTGACACTTGATTGTTATGCAGTACTTCGAGGCGTGACAGACGACAGTCAAGTTGCTCTAGACGATCGCCATCTTGTATCACCACAAGCAGTGCAGTGATTGGTTAATTCTACCAGGACTTAAAAAAGAAAAACAATAGATAAAAGAAAAAGAGCGCCAAGGGCAGTATTCTTTTTTTTATGAGGCTTCTCTCAACTCGCTCTTAGTTCTCGTAATCGCAGTTAACAAACGCTTTGCGTTTTTGTATAATGGTCTCTGTGAAGAAAACAGGATTAAACATTATTCAAAAAATCAGTAACATATAGTTCACATCTCTGGAGTTACCTATGAGCTTTACATTGTACATGCAATGAAAGGACATTTTATTGTCAAAACAAAAACAAAAAAAACAAACGAACAAACAAATCAAAACATAAATAAACAAATCAAAGCACAAAACAAACAAAACAAAACAAAAGCAATCTCTCTCTCTCTCTCTCTCTCTCTCTCTCTCTCTCTCTCTCTCTCTCTCTCTCTCTCTCTCTCTCTCTCTCTCTTGTGTGCTGACTCCACTCTCCCCAAAAGTCCTTCGGATGAGACTTTAAACCGAGGCCCCGTGTGCGAACGCACGCAGAACATCTTGCGCACACGTTAAATCCTGTTCCGCTTTTCGTAAGAGTAGGCCATCGTGTGCCGGTGGGAACAGATGACAATATTTACAAAACTGCATACACACGGGGACCGAAATGAAAAAAAGCACATGATTGCTTATTCTGTTATCCTCGATATAAAAGAATAAATCTCTCTCTCTCTCTCTCTCTCTCTCTCTCTCTCTCTCTCTCTCTCTCTCTCTCTCTCTCTCTCTCTCTCTCTCTCTCTCTCTTCTTTTTTTTTACTGCGTAAAGTTCTATTGTTTAGTATCTTTTCATCTTGATGTATCCCTGAAAAGGGCGGGACTGGATGTAAAAAGCACACGAGTGCTTATCTATTATCCTCGAATAAAATACTTTGCCTTTGCTTTGCTCTTTCTCTCTCTCTCTCTCTCTCTCTCTCTCTCTCTCTCTCTCTCTCTCTCTCTAGCTCTCTCTTCTCTCTCATCTCTTTTCTCTCTCTCTCTCTCTCTCTCTCTCTCTCTCTCTCTCTCTCTCTCTCTCTCTCTCTCTCTCTCTCTCTCTCTCTCTCTCTCTCTCTCTCAGTTAAATACTCTCTCTCAGTTAAATATCCTTCCCCTACACCAAAGACTAAAATATAACAAAGGCATCATGATGTTTAAGATACTGACAGGAAATGTCCCCACATCCTTAAAAGACAAATTCCCAATGAATCATTCCAGAAATACGGTAAAGCCAAGTGTCCCAATCCCAAGAATAGACTTGTTCAAAACTAGCTTATTATACTCAGGCCCTACGCTATGGAACTCCCTCCTGACTCAATTAAACAGCATCAATCATTAACAACCTTCAAAAATCACCTTCTAATCTACTTGATGAATCAAAAATAACAAACCACACTTCTCCCCTCTCAAACTATCTGCCCTCTCCCTCCTCACTTCTCTCTGATTATGATGATCTTATGACTATAATCATAAGACTAAGTGAGGTGTGTGTGTGTGTGTGTGTGTGTGTGTGTGTGTGTGTGTGTGTGTGTGTGTGTGTGTGTGTGTGTGTGTGTGTGTGTGTGTGTGTGTGTGAGTTGGGGATTTTTTGTTCAAAAACTTGTGCTTTATGGGACTTATTTTGATAATAGATGGTGGGATTGATGTTTTCAGTCATTTAACCTCATCATATTCTCATGTTTGCTCTTTAATTTTTGTGCCTTTTTTGTGCTTTGATTGGTTTTTGTTTGGTTTTTTTGTACTCAAATCAAATTCTTCATTGATTCTTACTTCATATTTTCGTTTCTGAAGGAGTGCCTTTTTATAATATTACCTTAATATTGTATCTCTGTCTTATTTCTTACCTGTTGTTGTTGTTCTTTCTCACCCTTTATCAAAATCTTATGTTTTATGGGACATATTTTGATGATAGATGGTGGTGGATTGATGTTTTCAGTCATCTAACCTCATCATATTCTCATGTTTGATCTATAATCATTGCGCCTTTTTTTCTTTTTTTTTTGTTGTTTTGTTGTTGTTGTTGTTGTTGTTGTTGTTGTTGTTGTTGTTGTTGTTTTTGTTTTTGTTTCTTTGTTTGTTTGTTTGCTTGTTTATTACTCAAATCAAAATCATCATTGATTCTTACTTCTTATTTTCGTTTCTGAATGAGTGCTTTTTTTTTTATAACATTACCTTAATATTGTATCTCTGTCTTATTTCTAACCTGTTGTTTGATACTTGGTATGGTTTGTTCTTGGTAATTGGATCATTATAATTGTTCTTGTTTTAGTTGAGGCTGTCTTTTTATCTTCGATGTTATCCCTGAAAGGGGCGGGGACTGGATGTAAAAAAGCACATGAGTGCTTATCTATTATCCTCGAATAAAAGAATTTTGCCTTGCCTTGCCTTGCCTTGCCTTGCCTCTGCTCTCTCTCTCTCTCTCTCTCTCTCTCTCTCTCTCTCTCTCTCTCTCTCTCTCTCTTCTCTTCTCTCTCTCTCTCTCTCTCTCTCTCTCTCTCTCTCTCTCTCTCTCTCTCTCTCTCTCTCTCTCTCTCTCTCCCTTATTCCTTTATGTTGTTTGGTACTGCATATAGTTTTACTGTTTAGTATCTTTTTATCTTGATGTTATCCCTGAAAAGGGCGGGGACTGGATGTAAAAAAGCACATGAGTGCTTATCTATTATCCTCGAATAAAAGAATTTTGCCTTGCCTTGCCTTGTCTCTCTTTAATTTTTATGTTTTATTTGTTTAACCGAAAGTCCATGATCAGGGCAAGAGCGGGATGAGATAAAGTATGTGAATGCTTTTTCTGTAACCCTTGGAAAATAAAGATCATTCAGATCAGAGAGAGAGAATGAATGAATGAATGAGATGATGATGATGATGATGATGATGATGATGATGATGATGATGATGATGATGATGATGATGATGATGATGAGAGAGAGAGAGAGAGAGGGAGGGAGGGAGAGAGAGGGGGGGGGGGGGCAAGGCAAAGCAAGGCAAGGCAAATTCTTTTATTTCGAGGATAATGAATAAGCACTTGTGTGCTTTTTTACTCCAGTCCCCGCCCTTATCAGGGATAAGATCAAGATATAAAAAACTCCTCTAACTAAACAACAACAATGAATAATAACCCAAATACCAAGAACAAGAAACCGTACCAAGTAGAAAACAACAGACAAGAAATTAAGACAAAACTGCAATAATAATGTATTTTTTTTAATGCACTTCTTCAGAAATGAAAATAAGAATCAAATTATGCTTTTTTTTCAGTGCTAATAATTAAAGAGCAAACAAGATGATATAACATAATAAGGTAAACAACTGAAAACATCAATCCACCACCATCTATCAACAAAATAACGTCATATAAAGCATAACATTTTGATAAAAGGGGAGAAAAATAACTACTGTCCACACACACACACACACACACACACACACACCACACACAACACACACACACACACAACACAGAGGCAGGTTCGGCGTCATGTCATCAATAAATTTCATTCTAAAAGAAAAACATACCTTGACTTCTAAATAAAATAATGAAACGGAACACAAGAGGAATCTATCGCTGTAGGGCACATAGTTTGGGACATATAATACTAATACCTTAATAAATCTTATGATTATGGCCACAAAAAATCACGTGCAACAGAGAGAGAGAGAGAGAGAGAGAGAGAGAGAGAGAGAGAGAGAGAGAGAGAGAGAGAGAGGGGATTAGCGTTTGTTCTGAACTTTCATCTTCTGCTTGTTATTGAGCCATTGTTTGAATTAAAGACTGGTCCGATTTGAATTGATCTGATCTCCAAAGCTTTTTTTTTTTTTAATATTATTTTCTTTGAAGAAATACCTATTGTGAAATTTGAGTTCTGTTTGTTTGTAGGTTTTTGTTGTTGTTGTTGTTGTTGTTTTTGTTTTATATAGAATACATGAGCATTTAAAACAGAAGAAATACTTTTCTACTTTAAGGTTTTTCGGTACATTTGTTATTTTTGTTTGTTTGCTTATTTGGGGTTTTGTTTTTTGGGTTGTTGTTGCTGTTTTTCTTTGTTTGGATGGGGGGGAGGGTTTACTACTGATGTGTCTTTACAGCCAATGGTGTGTGTGTGTATGTGTGTTGGCATTTTGTTGTTGATTTGTTTGTCTTTGGTGTTTGTTGTTGTTGTTGCTGCTGCTGCTGTTGTTGTTGTTTAGGGGTGTGGGTCCTAAAACTGATGTTGGTACTGAATCTACTTCCCTGAAAGTCATTGGTGTGATATTATAGTCAATCAAGCTGTAGTATTTGCAGCACACAGACAATCTCTTGCACACTCATAAAAACGTTCTCACCTGCACCTTTTTTTTTTTTTTTTTTGGGGGGGGGGGGGGAACACCTGTAGCTGGTTGCCTAATACCCCATATCTATACTCTGTATGTATCTTCGTTTGAGATTTTTTAAATGTCCACTGAGAAAAGGAAATTACTATTTTAGTTGTCTTTATTTTCGCAGCGAATCGGAAGTTATTTAATATAACTGTCTTTATCATCAGTAATCGTCATGTTGTGCTTCAATTGTGAAAGGTGTGTGTGTGTGTGTGTGTGTGTGTGTGTGTGTGTGTGTGTGTGTGTGTGTTGTGTGTATGTGTGTATGTGTGTATGTGTGTGTATGTGTGTGTTTGTGTTTTTATTATTATTATTATTATTATTATTATTATTATTATTATTATTATTATTATTATTATTATTATTATTATTATTTGTTGTTGTTGTTGTTGTTGCTTGTGCTGCTGCTGCTGCTGCTGCTGTTATTTTACTTGTTTTTATTCCAGTTTTTTTTTTAAGCTACCTTGTAAGTGGTCTTCCCCGTAAGGATGCCATTGGCTCTTTCAGTATGAATAACACCCCCACCTTCTGGAAGTTCTGTGCTAGAAATGTCCTCTTTTTTATCACTCTCTTTCAGTCTGTTTCTTTCTATACCTTTCTATCATATCTTGTTTATTTTATGCTTTCCCGTCAATTCACCTGCCTTTTTTTCCCAAGCGAATCTCTCTCATAATTATTCTCTTTTTCAATATATGACATTTTTGCCTGTACTGTTTTGTTCTGACCACCAGTTAATGATAGTATGAGCACTGGGATGGAAAAAAAGAAAATAAATAAACAATTTCAAAAACATAAATAAATAAGGAAACATATAAACAAAAATTTTAATTGTTTTTTAATTAAAAGAAAAAAAGAACACTGGGATGGGCGCAGGGTATCCATTCTGGATTGTTATTTGCCCGTATGGCATTTTTTATGTACCGTTTTTTTTGTCAATTACAGTCTTCATTGAGCTTTTTTTTAAAGCCTTTTTTGTAACCCGGGGATGATAAATTAAGCGGAATGGCTGGCGCCCTCAGTATAGCCCGGTTTTATTGGTCTTCATGACTGAAGTAATTAAGGTACTTTGTCATGTGATAGTTTGAGCACAATTTTTTTATTAAAAAAAAAAAAAGAGAAGTGCTTTTCGATAGTTAAAGGGACTGGATGGTGTTGATAATGAACTAGAGGTGAATGTTATTAGAGTTGCTAAATCTGAAGGAGGTAACAGCCTGCCTGGTGGGGGGGCAATAAGCGATATGAAATCATATGAAATGAAATGAAAATGAAAATGTTAGTTGACTTTATTTCTACAGTGATGGGGAACTATTGTGTTTTAGCTGTTTTTCTTTCTGCAGTGATGAAAAAGTGTTGCAGTTTAGCCTGTCTTTCAGGGTAAAGGTCTACACCATCTGCCTGCTCGTTTCTGCTCACATCTTTCATCATAGGCGTAGGTCAATATCTCTCGAAAGATTTGTGTCACGTTGTAAAACAGTTTTAAATTCTAGTTCCGTTGTTCCGTCTGCAACTAAACTGTGGAATAGCCCCCTGAACAGTATGAGGTGTAGGCCTACTGATTCTATTGGCCAGCTTATGCAGTTCCTATTCCAAGGCAATCCAATAGTTCATCTTATCACTTTTCAGGTGACAAAATGAATAAATCCTTCACTGAAGACTTCGTCAAGGCATTAGTCCTTTGAACAAAGATTTAGTTAGTCGCCATCTTCGTTTGGATGCTAGCCTGAATGTCACTTTGGTTTTAGGTCTAGAGAAGAGACATTTCTTTCTTTCTTTATGTATTTATTCTTTTGTATCAAGGATAATGGAATAAGCACTCATTGCTTTTTTACATCCAGTCCCCGTGTGTATGCAGTTGTGAAAATCTTGTCATCTGTTCCCACCGGCACACGATGGCCTACTCTTCCGAAAAGCGGAACAGGATTTAACGTGTGTGCAAGATGTTCTGCGTGCGTTCGCACACGGGGCCTCGGTTTATAGTCTCATCAAAGGACTTCTGGAGGGAGTGAAGTCAGCACTGATGTTAATTAACTCCAGAGGAAAAATCCAGTTGAACGGGAAATCTGATTGGCCTAGCCTAGGCCTATCTGTTGCGTTGTCTTATCAGTCTCATCCACTAACGCACTGAGCTTTTGTGACTTTGGATGAGACTATAAACCGAGGTCCCGTCTGTGAATGCACGCAGAACATCTTGCGCACAGTTAAAACCTGTTCCGCTTTTTGGAAGAGTAGGCCAATGTGAGCCGGTAGGAACAGATGACAAAATTTACTAAACCGCATACACACGGGGATTGGATGTAAAAAAGCACACGAGTGCTTATTCCATTATCTCAATATAAAAAAGCTTGATCATTTGCTCATTTTCTTAACTGAAAATCAACGTGATGGTTTAGGTGACTGGGGACTCTTGTGAAACTGAATATTTCAATGAATATTGTTAAATATCCGTCATATTACCTACCATTAGTGAAACTGTGATTGATTGATTTATTTGATTGATTTATTCTTTTATATCGAGGATAATGCAATAAGCACCATTGTGCTTTTTTACATCCAGTTCCCGTGTGTATGCAGTTTTGCAAATGCCATCTGTTCCCACCGGCACACGATGGCCTACTCTTACGAAAAGCAGAACAGGATTTAACGTGTGCGCAAGATGTTCTGCGTGCGTTCGCACACGGGGCCTCGGTTTAAAGTCTCATCCGAAGGACTTTTGGGGAGAGTTGACTTTTGGGGAGAGTTGACTTTTGGGGAGAGTTGAGTGGCATGACATTTTATTTAGTGAAACAAACTCTACCGGTCAGGGATCTCACTCAGAAAACAATAACAACAGCAAACAAACTTCAGCTTAAACAAACACCCCTCCCTCAAAAAACAACAACAAACAAACCCAAAACACCCCCCCAAAAAAACAACAACAACAACAACAAAACAAACCCAACAACAACGAAACCTCAACAACCAAAAAACCCCTGATAGACCTTCCTTTCCAAAGAGGGAAGAACTGATGGAAATTTTGCTCCACAAACTTTTAGCAATGATGACATCTTCTACACAGTAGAAACGAGCGTCAGGCATAAAACTGTCCAGATTACTCATTTCATTTAATCGATCATCCGTCGATTTTATGCATGCGTGTTCGTGTATTTTTAGGATGCAGTTTACATATGGGGTCTTGCCGCTAATGATTGTCTCATTGCGAAACATATTACTCAGTATGATTATGATTGTCTTCGCCAACGAGTAATCCACCGACCAATCATCTTTATTTCAATCCGGTTAGCCTAGCCTATGTGATGGATTTATGACTGAAACCACGGACGCACAGGCTCCTAGTTCACGCATGCGCTCTATCGACGGAAGTGAAGCAGAAATGTCGCCAGCAACAGGGAGGCTGAGAGAAATTTTAGGATGCATGTAAACATGCCGATATCTGACTCTGAAGAGGTGACTTATGAGTAGCTAGTGTTTTCAGAGAAAATCAAACAACTCATGACAGCATGGCTCCACTTCTTAGTTGTGTAGATGATGGAAGATATATTTGAGTTGTACAATATAGATGGAATCAGCCTAATCATATTTCGCCGCATAAATTTTCTAGTCGTCTGTTACTGTTAGGCAATCGAAGGTAAATGCCATGGCGGATTCATTTGCCGGAACAGGATGACAGCGATGTCATCGAAATAATTCCAGCGGAAGATTACAATTCACAAAGGGTAAGTGGTGGTTTGGATAATTTGTGAGTTTCAGTTTGTAAATTATCACCTACATCGAGCAGCTGAGTGAATGTCCAGACCCTACCCCCGCCCCCCCTCACTCATTCCTGGATTTTGTCATGTAGGCCTGTATTGATATTGTGATCTGTCATGCATGATTCAATCTGCACCCAGTACTCGTGATTTGTCAGAACAGACTTGTAATTCATAGATCACTTACAAGTTCACTGTTTTGTATAGTAATTAGTATCGTCTCTATCACAATATAATGCAACCCACTCCCGGACGTTTTGGGTACTTTTCCTTTTCATAATTTCCAGATGGAAAAAAAAGATATAATCGTCATGTTGGTGAACTTAGCACTGAAGGGAGTTCTGATCAGTATTTACAGACAGGCTGCTATTTTGGATTTCAGAAGTGATGAAACATTGACATTCAACACATTAAAAAAAAAAGTTTGGATCATCAAAATCAAATTGTCTCCAGTCATCCTATTCCCATGCTGCCCATCCCAATGTCTTCTCCCTAGCCATACCTAGGTTCATCATGGGGAATTGGATAGTCTGGTTTGTTAAAGCATTGCATTCGCTTGTGATAACTGATATGCTGACCTGGGTTTGAATCCCATTCAAGGGGATATTTTCCCCTGGAGTTAGTGTCAATGCTGACTCCACTCTCTCCAAAAGTCCTTGGGATGAGAATATTTAAACCGAGGTCCTGTGTGCAAATGCACGCAGAACATGTGCACACATTAAAACCTGTTTCACATTTCGGAAGAGTGTGTGCTGGTGGGAACAAATGACCAAATTTTCAAAGCTGCATACTCATGGGGACTGGATGTAAAAAATGCACATGAGTGCTCATTCTACTATCCTTGAAATAAAAGAATAGAATAGAAAAAAAAAATTCTATCCTCAGGGCCAGAAAATGAGAAATCTATAGGGAGCTCATCACTCAGTGTTGAGTACTGTGAGGCCACCATCCAGAAAGACCTTGCACTGCTTCTGGGTCAGTGATGCCTGTACTGAGACAAAATTATGTATCATCGAATGACTAAGTAATCCTCTTACTGATGACAACAGTTGCATAGCTGCTGAACCAGACTGAGCATGACACCTTCCTGGGGTGACGACTGCATTATGAGTGATAATTATCCCTTCAGCAAGCTGTGTTAGTGAAGTTGAACCGCTGATTCACTGCTGAGACTTTGAAACCAAGACACCAAAGGCACAGAAGTGTATGGGACACTGAAACTGATGTCACAATGAGACAAAGCAACTTGAGCCACCAAATCAGAGACAGTTTTCTTTTATTGCAAAAATTAAATAAAATTTATATATAATGGCCTTTGATGATGAGGTTGATGTAAAATGATGGTGTTATGGAAGTGCACCAGCTTTGACTCATTTTAGACTGCATGTCAAGGTTATAAAATTTCTCTTTTCTTCGTATCATTATAATATAATCATTCTGACAGTATGAGTATCCAAATGGGCCTGAGAGATCTATTTTGAAAAAACATCTGCAGTGTTGGTCAAGCAGTTTGAGCAACCCCTTCACTGCATGGTCCCAGTCTCCTCAGTATGCCCTTAGCAAACTCATTCTGGGATGGACCCAACCAGAAAATTAAAAAGAAAAATCCAACAAAACAAAAGCTGTGACTTTTAAAGTTTTTATCTTATGGGATTTGAACAGGTCTTTGACCTTTCACTAGCCAGGAGCAGAACATGCTAACTATTGTGCCATAAAGTGATAAACACTTCAACAATAGAACAGTTAAAAATGTCCGCCAATGTTAGTGCTATAACAGAAGGGTGGGGTGGATGAGGGGGTGGAGGGAGGGGGGCACTGTATTAATGGCAAAGAGTTATTCCTGGGGAGAGCAGCTTAATTCCACAGATAGAGGAATCTGTTATGACTGAAACTTGTGAATGTGGCATTGTGTTCTGTTACTAATTGTTGCTGGTGTTGTTGTTTTTACTAAATAGTAAATCATTGTTGTTTTACTTTAAGTGGGTTTTTACTTATTGTTTAAATTTCATTTGTGCCCCATGACAACTTTTGTGGTCATATATATATATATATATATGTATACATGTATCTGAGTGCCTGAAAGTGCCCATGACAGGAAAAGCTGTCAATATTGTCAATATCATCATATTAATAGGAATCTTCCCTACTCTGAATAGAATTTTCCAATATATCCAGAGATAATGCCTGCATGAATTTCTTGAGCTGCCAGATTCAGTTACAAACTGAAAGCAATAATTATTGTTAAAGAAATATGATCCCAGTTCCCATTCAGGGACCAAACCCCATAGGGAAAGACTTCAATTAACTTAGTAAGGTGATTGAAAGTCATAATGGGTGTAGTAGTAAAGTGGTGAATATACTGGGGTCAGCAACTGAACAAATCAGGGTGTACAACAGACAACAGCACTTGGACAGACTTGATTTTGAAAAAAAAAGTTTTGAATAAAAAGGACAGCTGTGGTCAGTATGGCATATCTTATCATGGTCATGATAAGACAGCCACAAGACTTAGTTCTGTTGGCTGGCTTGTTTCACAGAGCATTACATCCCCTGTCAGTCTTGTTTCTACTGAAAACTAATCAGTTCAGCCACTACTGCAATAGTTGACGGCTGCCACTTCTGTAGTGTATCACACACACTTAGTTACTGTGTGGCCCTACTGCCACTTCTGCATTTGTGGGTTGTGGCTTGAGCCAAGTCTATTGACATATGATTGACATGATAGCTGGCCATTTCTGTTTAGCTGATGTGAGAGTGTGGTTGAGAATTAGTGGTTGTCTCCTTACATCCAGAGGAGGGAAAGGGGTTGGTACAAAACTACCATTCTGATGGGGGTCTTTGTGAAGACAGTTTCAAGAATGAAATTTGCAAGGTTTTCATGCCCACTCTTGAAATTAGATAGATAAGAAAACAGGTGGTTTTTTTTGTTAAGTAGTTATTACAGCTGATCTTAAAAAATCATAGTTATGTTGACCTGTGATACATTGTTGCAATATGCATGTAGTCTGTTTTGTTATTACTGTGATAACAAGCATTATATGGTGATGGTACAATACTGGCTTCTTTTGTACTTGTAGCAAATGCTTAGCTTTTGGTGCATGTAAATTATTTATGCTTACAACACACACACACACACACACACACACAACACACACAACAACCACACACACACACACACACACACACACACACAACACACACACACACACACACACACACACACACACAACACACACACACAACAACACAACACACACACACACACACACACACCACACACAACAAAACACACCACACACACACACACACACACACACACACCACACACACACCACACACACACACACACACACACAACACACACCACACCACACACACACACACACACACAGAGTCCTTCGGATGAGACTATAAACCAAGGCCCCGTGTGCGAACGCATGCAGAATATATTGCGCACTTGTTATTGTTAGATCCTGTTCCGCTTTTCATAAGAGTAGGCCATTGTGTGCCGGTGGGAACATGACATTTACAAAACTGCATACACACGGGGACTGGATGTAAAAAAGCACATGAGTGCTTATTCCATTATCCTCGATGTAAAATAATAAATAAAGAAATGAATTATAGATTAAAAAATAGTTTAACTCTGGTGTACAGAAAACTTAGTGCAGACCCCCAGTTCATGGGTACCAGCTAAGGTCAGGGAAGGTAATGCAGCGAGGGAGAGGAGATGGGTGCTGCCCTCAATATACTGGCCCCTAGAGAAGTGGAGATCTCTGACACCTTGCTACTGCATAGGTCATGGGAACACCTTACCTTTACAGAAATTGAAATGACAATATATAAATATGGGATTGAATGGTATCAGCTCAGGAGATTTTATTGGCGATGATATGTTCAGTGTTTTGGTTAGTGTCTTGCAACATTTGAC
>CM060344.1:23251888-23311888 GCA_030674155.1 Stramonita haemastoma | reverse complement strand
CATTCATGCTGCTTATTACAGTTGTTGATGGACAGTTGGGTGGGCCTTATTGTCTGAAATGTATTCCTGTGTCTGTTTTTCTTGCTATGCATGTGTTGGTGTTAGTTTGTATGATCTTTGCCTGTCTCTTGATCTGTTTGGACTCTTGTTTTGTTTGCTTGTCTGCCAGTCTGTCTGAGTGTCTTTGTAAGATCTGTCTCTGAATCTGAGTCTCTGTTTTTCTCAGTGTGTGTGTGTGTGTGTGTGTGTGTGTGTGTGTGTGTGTGTGTGTGTGTGTGTGTGTGTATGTATCCCTCTTACACATGCACTCACACACGCACGCACGCACGCACGCATACATGCACGCACACACACACGCATACATGCACGCACACACACACGCATACATGCACGCACACACACATGCATGCACACACACGCATGCACACACACACTCACACACACACACACACACACACACACACACACACACAACACATACACATACATACACACACACGCCCACATGAATATACAATATGCAGTATCACTTACTTCAAATAAATGTTTGAGTGAAGAGACCTCTAAGTTAAAGGAAAGAAAGAAATTATACACAGACACACAGATACACTCACACACACACACACACACACACACACACACACACACACACACACACACACACACACACACACACACACACACACTGTATTGAATCAAGTGTTTTTTTTTTTAAAAAAAATGAAGGAAAATGTGCTATTATGATTTTCTAGATTATTGAAATGTCCTCCCTATACGCAATAACTAGGTGAACACTTGAAGAAAAGTATCATTGAATGTTTTCTTGCAAACGTGCTAATCTAACAACAAAGACTGGTCTACAAGTCGTGTACTCTTGAACAAAAGTATCAGTGTGCCTTTCTTCTCTCAAAACTTAACAAAACTGATAACAAAAACTACAAAAACCTGAAACTAAAAAAACAAAAAAAAAAAAAAAACTGGGTCCACTCTTCCCCCAAAGAAACCCAACAACAACAAAATAATCAAATCACGAAAACAAAATAATTAAATGCAGGGAAAATGTATTTCACTATGTATTTGATTGTTCAACTGACCCACACATCCTAAGTTCTAAATGTGCTGCTCAAATGATAAGAACACTACCTGTTCAGAAGAAGCCTAAGTTGCAGTTGAACCAAGCAACCCAGTAACAAGCATACAATATCTGTGACCTCATGTATGTCAGTTAGGTTGCAAGACCTGTAGCCTTTGACTTGGAACTGTAAAGCTATGACCTTTTTCCCACCTTTCTCTCTCTCCCTCCCTGTCTGTAGACCAGATGTTCCAGTTATGCTCTGGTGCAGCACTGTGTAGATACAGACAGACATGTAAAAGGAGGAGGGGGTACTGGGAGGGGGGAAATCAGGGGAGATAGGAGTCATACAGAGAGGAGAGAGAGAGAGAGAGAGAGAGAGAGAGGGGGGGGGGGGCGTAGGCGGAAAGGTGTGGATGGGAAGAAAACTGGACTGGGTGGAGCGGGGGGGGGGGTGGAGGTAAAAGGATGGAAGGAGGCAATGCAAAGGTTGGGGATGGGAAGGGGTGAGGTGAGAAAAGGGGGAGGGGGGCAGGTAAAATGGCAGTAAGAAGAAGGAATGGGTTTTTTTTTTGGGGGGGGAGGGGTTGGGAGAGCAGAGAGATAGAAGGAAGACTGGGGATGAAAAGGGGGAGGAAGGGAAATGTCCCTGAAAGAGGAGGAGGGGGGGGGGGGCTTGAGAGAACAGAAGAGGATGATGACTAATTCTGGGGATGAAAAAACAGAGAAAAAAAAAGGGAAAAAAAGAGGTTGAGGGGGAGAGGGTCTGCAGGAAGGGTTTGCCTACAGGCCTACCCTCCAAAAAACTTCTGTCTGCCCCTCAGACAGGAGGTGTAGGTGTGTGTGTGTGTGTGTGTGGTGAAAAGTGCTGTGTTGGGTGTTGAAAATTACACACTGTTTGGGATTTCTGTTTTTGGTGAAAGTTTTCTTTCACCTGTACCTTTTTTGTGTTTGTGGGGACATTTGAATTGGACACTGGACAGTTTTATGAAGTAATGGTGCTGGACAATTTTATAAAATAGATGTGTTGGATAGGTAGTTTTCAGACTAGTGCTGCATTGAGAGTTCAATCCAAATGAAGATAGTTAAATTGCATATTTTTGTCAGTTGTAACATTGATACAGATAGTTTAGAATTTTCATTAGATACAGAATGTTGGCAAAAGCTATTTATATATGGTTAATTGTTTCAAGAGCATTTATTTCTAGATACTTCAATAATTTGTTTTTTTTGTATTGAATTTTGAAATGTGCTGGTTTGGAAGTTTTAAAAGTGCTTTCTGCAGACCTGATACAGTGATAAGGAAACAAAACTTTGTGACTAAGTTCTTCAAACACTGTGGCAGCAAGCAAGAATCCTTAATACAAGGACATTGAAAACATTTGTTGTGGTGAAAATGTTAGCTAAAGAAATTTTACATTGTAAAACAATCGGTCACTTAAAAAAAAAAAACTCAGACAGACTCATGGGGTCACTTTTCAACATACTTATTTGGTGTCTTAGGTGTTCTCATTGGTGTGTGAATGATACAAGGGTGCAAGCATGGTCAGCGGGGCGATAAACAAACAAGAATAGGTTGGATTGGAAGCATGCAACTGCAAGCATGCTTGAATGCATGCACATGGGTACACACATGCATGCACATGGCTGTGTATGCTTGAAGGCATGCATGTCCACATGCACCCACATGTATGCATGTATGAGTGTGCATGCATGCTTGAATGCTTAGCGCGCATGCACACGCAAACGCACGCACGCACGCACGCACACACACACACACACACACACACACACACACACACACACACACACACACACACACACACACACACACACACACACACACACACTCCATAACTTAAAAATTGATTGTCGTGAAATCAATTTATTATTGGAAAATCATGTACATAAGAATAACTTCCATGGAAAATTAGAAATTTTAGGCTGTTCAAGACATATTACTAACATCATTTATAAGTTGCGATTGAATTCTTGGAAGACCAAATATTCCCGTAATGTAACTTGCTCTTGTTCTGAGCCATTATCTTGTGAACATATTCTTTTTCATTGTTCAGTTTTAAATTCAATTTACAAACAAAATGGCCTTGAAATTCAAAGGGAACCATTGAACATAGTTTCGAGAAAACCGTTGATTACTGATGTTGCTAGGATTATTTCCAGGTCTTCTGTAAATATTTTATGGTAGGTTTTTTGTTTGTTTGTTTGTTTGTTTGTTTAGTCTAATATCACCAAGTGTGAATAGACTTTAAATTGAACAACAACAACAACAACACACACACACACACACACACACACACACACACACACCACACACACACACACAACACACACACACACACACACACACACACACACACACAACCTACCTCATACTTAACATTGGGAAAGGTCAGTGTGTTGGGTGTTACCTCAGCTGTTTGGCCGGCCAGGGTCTACCTATGCCCAGGGAAGCCTCTGTTCTGTTTATTATACTATAACAGTCATTTATTACTCCTGTCTGTAAGGGTAACTAACTAATGTTACATACAAACATCTTTGATGCTGTAAGGCTTTGATTGCCTCCCTCCCAGAGAAGGAGCCTCTCTAATTTGGAGTACAACCAACTGCAACTATGGCTAGAGATGGGGAGGTTTGGAGAGAGGAGGAGAGAGAGAGAGAGAGAGAGAGAGAGAGAGAGAGAGAGAAGAGAGAGAGGAGAGAGAGAGAGAGAGAGAGAGAGCACAAGCATGTGGATACGTTTGGGCATGCTCACAATAATGCAGAATGTGTTTGTGTGTGTGTTTGCATGTGCACATGCATGTGTGTGTGCTTATGCACACACACACAAATGTGTTCACTGTTTGTGTTTTATTTATTTTTTATTTTATTTTGATTTATTCTTTTATATCGAGGATAACAGAATAAGCAATCATGTGCTTTTTTTCATCCGGTCCCCGTGTGTATGCAGTTTTTGTAAATATTGTCATCTGTTCCCACCGGCACATGATGGCCTACTCTTACGAAAAGTGGAACAGGATTTAACGGTGTGTGTGTGTGTGGGGGGGGGGGGGGGGGGGGCATGCGCACATGTGAGAAACACACAGGGAGGGAGGGAAGGGAAGAGAGAGAGAGAGAGAGAGAGAGAGAGAGAGAGAGAGAGAGAGAGAGAGAGGGGGGGGGGGGGGGGGCTGTTTGTATACATGTATTCAGTGTAAACAAACATTATCAGCAGGAAAGGGGAAAGTCACACAAGAAAAACAAGAGGAGCATGGTTGGGGGAAGGGGGGGGGGCACTGGAAGAGGGAAAGGGGGAGGTAGGATAGTTATGAATGAATGAATCATCCCTGCTGCTATCTGAAGAGAGTGTTAGTTTTTTTGTGTGTGCCTTTTTGCTTTTTTCTGGCTGTATGCCAGCTTGCTTTTCCCATCACTTTTTCTCACTGTCTGAATTCGACACTATCTATTGATATCTGTCTGTCTGAATAATAATATATCTGACTTGACTTCTCTCTTGACTTCTAGAGAAGTCTTTGAGATAGTACTGCTCTTAGGTAATGAGTATTGAATTTGGTGGAGCTTATCTCTCTGTGGTATGTTTGTTTGTTTTGTTTTGTTTAATGTCCTTCACTACTTGGTGATATAGACACACCCGCATTCTTTCTTTCTCTCTCTCTCTCTCTCTCTCTCTCTCTCTCTCTCTCTCTCTCTCTCTCTCTCTCTCTCTCTCTCTCTCTCTCTCTCTCTCTCTCTCTCTCTCTCTCTCTCATATATATATATATTATATATATATATATATATATATATGGGTCATTCTCAGAAACATGTGAGGCATGATAGTGACCTACTTTACACATCTGCCATTTGGCTGAATTAAGTTTAAAATTGTGGTGAATGCTGTTTATTGGTTGTGTTTAATTAAAAAAAAAAAAATTTAAATGTTTTTATGACCATTTGTGTTTTTGCTTTTAAATATTGTGAATTTATTTCACCAAATTGCTCATTCCAACATGGCGGATTTGTGACATTTTGGTGCATACTTTATTCAGATTGTTCTTCTGACTTGAAAGACTGCTAATTTGAAACACAACTTGTATTAAAGTAATGCCCAGATGTTGTTTCAAGTTCCTTAGAAGAAAAATTGTACTTTCTTTGTCATGGACATTAAATAGAGGGCAGATTAAAAGCTTGTTGCGGTTGTGACGTTGGTTTCCCAAAGTAGGCCCAATTTTAACAATTTACTCACAAAGAACTATATGTTATCATCAACACATTATAGCCACAAGGGATGAATTAAACTGTTAACAGTATAAAGAAAACATTGTTTTTGATCAGCTGGAGCTCCTATCCTCGTAAATTGCTTGAAACCCCAGATGACCAACATGGTTTCCCTTTTTTCATGTCACAACCAAACGATGTAAATCTGTTGCAAAATCCGGCACATTCTTTCACTGACCGAGATTTTCAGGTAGGTACTTCATCTTGACCTTAAATATCTCTGACACACACTTTTTCCCGCCAAAGGAGTATCGAATGCTATAATTAGAGTTCCAGTTTTTGGTTTCTCCCAGCTTTTTCATGTCACAACCAAACGCAGCATTTGATCAATAATAATATTGATTGATTATATCACTTTAATTATATAAATCAATGTAGATAATGTTAACAGAATGCATTATTTCTAATTTAAGATGTTTTTGTTTTTTCCATTTTGTGTTTAAATTGCTACACTTGGGTGATTTGTGGTTTTGAAGGGTGTGGTTTCCATGTCACAACCAAATGGTTTCCATGTTACAGCCGTAACAAAAAACATCTAACTCTAAAATGACAAATTAGTATAAATAATGTTAATAGAATGCATTGTTTCTAATTTAAGATGGTGTTTTTTTTTTCAATTTGTGTTTAAATTGCTTCACTTCAGTGATTTGTGGGTTTTGAGGGGTGTGGTTTCCATGTCACAACCAAACGGTTTCCATGTCACAACCAAACGGTTTCCATGTCACAACCATAACAGATCACTCTAAAATGACAAATCAATGTAAATAATCATAATAATGTTAATAGAATGCATTGTTCCCAATTCAAGTAGGTTGTTTTTTTGATTTAATTTTTGTTTTCATTGCTACAATTTCAGGTTTTGTGCTTTTGAAGGGTGTGGTTTCCATGTCACAACCAAACGGTTTCCATGTCACAACCGAAACATATCACTTCTATAAGGCATTAATATTAAACAGCTTCCATTCTTATGTAAAGAAAACTGTTTAGTTTAATGGATATCATTCTGTGGTTTAAGTTCAGGATAATCTGGGGGATGCTTGCTGTAGTCATTTGTACAAAAACCAAACTTTAAATCTGGGTAGACAAAATGTCTTAGAGTGTCATTACAAAAAAGCAAAAACATATGCTTTGTCGATGATTGTCATACTTCCAATTGATAGTTTTGTTTTATAGATAAAAACAAAAGCATTTGTGAGTGTTTTTTGTTTGATATTTTGTGTAAAAAGATGTTTTAATGCTACTTTTGGTTTCCATGTCACAACCGCAACACAGCTAAAAATAGAACCTTTATGCCTCAATTACAAAAAAAACAATTAATGATTCATAATTTTTTCAACAGATTGCACTTTGCAACAGAGTACTCTAATATATGACAAGAAGGCAAAAACTTCCAAGGACATTTATTTTTGAAGGTCTATGTCACAAAAACCTCACATGTTTCTGAGAATAACCCATATATATATATATATATATATATATATATATATATATATATATATATATATTATATATATATATATATATATATTATAACTACAGAAGAGATCTTACTGGGGAAGAATATATAACCTCAGCAACTGATGTTATGAACTGCTGAGAGTCATACAAAACTTCTTGAACAGTGGCATATCTTTTTTTAATATCTAATCCTCTCCTTTTAAAAAGGTCAATAAGAATTGGGCAATCAAACAATAAGTGGTGGATTGAAAGAGGTTGAGAACAGCAACATGACACGTTTTTAGAATATTTGGTATTCCATGCATTCAACCTCAGTTTATACATTAAAATTTCTAGTTTACGTGAACATATGTGTGTGTGTGTGTGTGTGTGTTGTGTGTGTGTGTGTGTGTGTGTGTGTGTGTGTGTGTGTGTGGTGTGTGTGTGTGTGTGTGTCTTTTTGAGGAACTCTTTAGTTTGTAGATCATTGCTGTCTCAGTCCTTTTTGATCTATGGTTTGTCTGAGCTGTGAGTGGTTATTTTTTTTGTGGTAGAATCTCACTCTGTATCACTTTCTCTCTGTCTCTGTCTCCCCTCTCTCTCTCTCTCTGGATGTAGAAAAGCACATAAAGTGCTTATTCCATTATCCTCGAAATAAAAGAAGAAATAAAATAAAAGATAGAATCTCTCTGTCTCTGCTGTCTGTTCTGTCTGTTTTGTCTGTCCTGTCCTGTCTGTCTGTCTGTCTGTCTGTCTGTCTGTCTGTCTGTCTGTCTCTGCTCTCTCTCTCTTCTGTCTCTGTGTCTCTCTCTCTCTGTGTCTCTCTCTCTATCTCTCTCGACAATCTTAAGTACTGTTTGTGTTTTTCTATCATCAGAGCTGCTCTGTTACTAGTGTTAGTCTGTTTTACTTATTGTCACTGTCAGTCTGTATACAATTACAAGTATTGTGTTTTTCTTTTCTAAGAAGAACTGTTTCCATCTCAGTATATCTATCTGTCTCAGTGTCTTAGTACTTTAAAAAAAAATCTCTTTTTCAGTTTTGTCTATGTCAGTATCTGTCTTATATCTCTAACAGTACCAACTGTCTTACTCTAGTCTTTATTTCTTTCTTGGAGAATCTGTCTTTGTATCTTTTTTCATATTTTTTAATCTGTCTGTATAATGCAAGCCTGTCAGTGTCATACAGTGATAGACAGGGTCTTGGAGTGAGACGGATTGTCTGTCTGAGGTTTAAGAGACAGAGGATGATGCTAAGACAGAAACGACTAATATATCAGACGTTGTGTGAAATAGGGATGTACTACAAGTTCTCAGAAGACTTGACTTCTCCCTTAACTCCTTGAGGAGTCATTGGGACACCGCACTGACTTTCTGGCAGTGTGTATTGTACAAATTGAGTCTGGAGGAGCCCATCCCTCTCCAGGTAGCAGGGTGCATGCTGGGTATGTTTTTTGTGTCATCCTTGTCACTGGCCGACTCTTCTGTGAATGATGGGTCCCCAGGTTTTTAAAAGCGTGTGCAAGATGTTTTGCCAGCATTTGTTAAATTTAGACACTGGACTTTGGTTTGTAATTGTAGTCTCATCCGAAGGACTTTTGAGGGGTTCAAGCCAGATAACTCCAGGGAAGAAACCCCTAAGAGTGGGCACCTCAGTGGAGATTTGATTCCCTGCCCTCAGTTAGTCAGGACTACAGGTTTAACATCCTAATCACAAAGCTATCCTCCTCCTCCTCCCCCCCCCCCCCCCCCCCAATTCAGACAGACAGACAAGACACTGAGAGTGAGACACAGTTACAAGTTCTGATAGTGATGGATGGTGTGTGATTGAGGGGGTGATGTGATGAAAGGTGAAGGGAATCTGAACAAGCTGGAAGCCTGCCAGGATGTAAAAGTGCTTCCAATCCAATATTATCACTTTCAAAGATAGCAGCAAAATAGGATTCACCGATTCCCCCTCAAGTTCACCCCCCCTTCCCCCCTCAACTCATCTGGTCTCTCCTCCCCTCCCCCCTTCCCCACCTTTCCCTTCCTGCCATCATGTTGTTCCCTTTCCCCCTTTCTCTTTCCTATATTATGAATTTGTTGGGTTTTCAAAAAAATCTCTTTCCTCAGTCTTAGTCAGTCAGTCTGTCTCAGTAGTCAGTATCCATGTAAGTTATTTAAATTTTTTTTTTTATCTTATATATCTATCTGTTCAGTATTATACCTTAAGTTTGTTGCTCAGGCTGTTAGAGAGGATAGACACTTAGAATCTTGCTCTTAGTGCATCTATAGATCTATCTCAGTATCTGCCTAGACTGTTTTTGACTCTGATCTATAGTCAGCCTGTCTCACTCTATGTTTTATTGCTGTTAGTATCATTAACAACCTGAGTCTCTCTGTCTCTGAGTGAGTGAGTGAGTGAGTGTGTGTGAGTGTGAGTGTGTGTGTGTGTGTGTGTGTGTGTGTGTGTGTGTGTGTGTGTGTGTGAAGTTTTATTGCAAGGCAAAAATGAAAACCTCTTTATTTAAAGGATCAAAAATAAGCACTGATAAAAAAAAGGATTTTTTAAATGCACTTCCTCTGTGTGTGTGTGTGTGTGTGTGTATGTGTGTGTGTGTGTGTTTGTGTGTGTGTGTGCGCGCGCATGCACGTGCTCGTGTGAACTGGTAAACGATAAGATTAAATGGAAACTTCACCTGCAGATGGCAAAAGGCACGTTTAATTTTAGTGCACAACTTTCAACCAGGTGATTATTTTTTTTGGGTGGGAGGGGATGGGAGAGAGAGGGGAGGGGGGAGGGGGTTGGTTTTTTTTTGTTCAACTTGAGGGATGGAAATTTTGATAGTGGAAGGAAGCAGAGGCAGCACAGTGGTTGTGGCCGTGTTTCAGGAAAAGTTGGATAAGTTTTCGATGGTGTAGATCTGTATGTTTGTGGTGTTAAAACTGATGCACAGCTGGTTAAACAGACAAACCATGTGCATGTGTGTGTTTGTGCTTCCATGCGTACTTGCGTGAATACACACTCACACAGAGTTTAGTGCTTCCATGCGTACTTGCGTAAATACACACAGACACACACACACACAAAGATAATTTGAAATTTACAAGCATCAGGTTTGAAGTAACACTAACATTTTATGTATGGATCACAGTTTTATTTGACTTTTGTTTTTAAAGCACACTTAATGGTTTTCCAAAGAGGAAAGAGATGGATCAAATGATTTTTGTTTTATTCATTTGAAAATCAGAATTCATCAGAACCTTACAGCCAAACCAAGCCAGCCAAATCAGCCTGGTGAAATGAACACCATGTGACGTGTTTTCAGTTTTGAAAACTTACTAATGTTGACATGACCCATTTTGAAAATTTTACACTTCAGCAGTGACAGTGTGCATAAACGTCATAAAGTAAGTCTCTTTGAAACAAACAGCTGGACTAGGGAGAGACAGAGATGGCGGTTGCACAGTACAGAAGAGAGTGAGGTTCTGCTTCTCTCCCTTGCCACCGGACAAGGGGAGCAACAAAGTTGTGGACACAATCTCTGTGTGTGTGGAAAAGGAGGAGGAAGAAGAAGAACCTGAGCAGGAATGGAATCTGTCCTATGATGTGGACTCTGATATTTTGTGCAAATCGTCTGCTGGTGCTCAGAATAATGGTGGTATCTTGCTGTCTGCGAAAGTGTCCAGTGTAAGTTGTTCTTTAATTCAAAATGAATCATGTTTGTGTCGGTTTAGAAGTTTTATGTGCAAGTAGATGTGGAAAAAAGCTAATGTTGTAGTGTTGCTGTTAGAAAACTTTGAAGAAGTTTCATGTAAATGTTAAGTTTCAAGGCTTGCGCAGTTAGAAGAGAACAATTTCAATGCTACTTTCAAGTTGATTTTTAGTTTCAAGTATCATGAAAATTTAGATTGGAACACTTCAAGAATATTTGGAATGGTTTTTGTTGTTGTTGTGGAAGTGAGCAATACAGTTTGAAGTGTTAATGAAGTTAAAAGTTCAGATATACGGAGACTTTGTAGAAAAGTTAGTTGGGCACTTTTTTGTGGAAATATAAAGGATCAGGGAAAACCATAAGAAGTTTGAACTTCAGTGTGTTTGGAAAATATTATCAATCCATTGTTAAACTATTTAGTTGTTGGTTTTCTGTGTCATTTGAGAGTTCTTATGTGTGTCAGTACTTTTAAAGGTTATGAGAAAATACAGCATGTACACATAGTGCCATACTGGTACATGTATATTCTTGAAGTTCTGTCAGTGTAACAGTCTGTCTTCTTTCTGTTTCTCTCTCTCTCTCTCTCTCTCTCTCTCTCTCTCTCTCTCTCTCTCTCTCCACTCACACACCACACAACCACACACCACACACACACACACACACCACACACACACACACACACACACACAACACACACACACACACACACACACAAGTGCTTTTCCATTATCCTCAATATAAAAGAGTTTGAGTTTTAAAAAATCTCTCTCACTTTCTCTCTCTGTCTCCCCCTCCCTTTCTCCCCCTCTGGCTTCTCTCATGCTGAGATCTCACTCTTCCCACACAATATTTCATCAACAGTGTATAAACTCTGGCCTCTCCCACATGGATCTGTTCAAACAGGCAGACACACAGCTTTCTGGCAGCACTTTCACTATCTTCATTGGTTTGATATCAGCAAGTTTAGTTGATCATGTTTTTCCGCAAGATAGGGTTCGTGCCAAAATCAGCAGAATTATAGACTTCCTCCTCTCCCCCAGTCTGGATGAAAAGAGAGAGAGAGAGAGAGAGAGAGAGAGAGAGAGAGAGAGAGAGAGAGAGAGAGAGAGAGAGAGAGAGAGAGAGAGAGCAGGTGAATGTTGAACAACCAGCAAGGGGGTAGGGGGTGTCTATTGGCTTAGTGGGAAGAACATTTCATGCTTAATTGGAGGGTCTCGGGTTTGATTCTCACTGCTGTCTGCCAAATTGAAAGAGACATGTCTCTCTGGCATCAACAGACTCTATTCCCCTTTAGATGAGACAATCAAACTCCCCATAGGCCACAAAGAGCAGCGCCCTTGCAAGACTGGCAGCCAGGCAACAGAACGCGTGCTGCAGTCCTGCCCGCTACATGAGACACTCTGAAAGAGGATCTGGCCTGATTCTACCCCACCTCAGTGGCCAAGAAGCTTCACTGTGACTACTTGGAGGACTTGCAGTGTGCTGCTGTCTTCATTGCAGAGACTGAGCTGTCCATTTGAGAAATGACCCTCCCACTCCCCCCCCCCTCCCTCCCCCCAAAAAAGCAACAACAAAAACAAGTAAACCACAAACGAAACAAAATCTACAAAATCCCCTCACCCCCCCAAAAAAAAAACACAACAACAACCAAAAAAACAAACAAAACAAACACCTTCCAAAAAACAACAAAACAGCAACAAAACTAACAAACCCAAACAAACAAAAACCCTGAGGTGTCAATGAGTGAACACATGCATATAAGATTTATCTAGAGAAACAGTCTTGCTGGCTCATAAAATCTTGTTCCATTTTGTGAAGACGAATAAACTCCAAGCAATCTGCTGATAGTCAGTTGTCTACTACTAGTCAGCAGTCTACTAGTGTAAGTCATAGCAGCCTGTCTGTGAGGGAAGGAAAGAAGATGATCAGGTGAAAGGTGTGCACTGTACATCACAGCCTGGAGTGCTTAACAGCTAGTGCTCAGTATGTGGGAGGGGATCCTTGGGGAATGAGCTGAGGTGCTGGGGTACAGATAGATTCATGCTTTTGAAGATGTTTTGTACATTGGGGGGGTGCAGAGGGAGTTGGATGGAGAAAGCAGTTGACGTCTTATCACGAGATGCAGGTTGGTTAGCTTAGTGGTTAGAGCGTTGGACTCCTGACCTGAGGGTGGTCTGAGGGTGTGGGTTTGAGTCTCCCAGACTGAGATTCTCTGTTTTGAGATAATGAAGGATTTGGAAAATGAATTGGAGTCGCTGCTGAGGTGGATCAGTGGTCTAGAGGTAATGCACTTGTTCAGAGAACAAACAGTTGCAGGTCCCTCATTTTAACCTGAACTTTCCCCTTCATCCATTATTAAACCTTGAATTAGTGGTTTTAGTGGTTGTCCCTCAGTTGAGATATTAAGAATGAAAATGTGTAGAATTTCAATGGTGCTGAATCTTGTAAAGTAAAGCAACAAATCAAAGAGTTTGAGATAACTGAAGGTCCTGTATGCAGTGCACATTTAGTGCATGTAAAAGAACCCATGGCAACAAGAGAGTTGTCTCTGGCAAAATTATGTTTAAGAAGAAGCCACGGTGGTTAAAAAATTTATACATGTAGACACAGACATGAAAAAAAAAGGTGGTGCTGGTCTTGTGGTGGGTGACATGCTCTTCTCAAGTAAGGCAGCCTGAATTTTATGCAGAGAAATGCTGGTGAGTGGTTTGTGGTGGTTTAGCCATGATGTGTGACCTTTTAATGTTACAGGCGAAACTCAAGGCCTCCATCTCATGGATCCTGACCAAGGCTTATGGGACCAAAATACCTGCTCAAATGAAAGACCCCTTCTATGAAAATGCTAAGGTGAGTTAGATCTGTGTGTGTGCGTGCGTGTGTGTGTGCTGTGTGTGTGTGTGATTGTGTGTGTGTGTGTGTGTGGTGTGTGTGTGTGTTGTGTTTGTGGTGTGTGTGTTGTGTGTGTGTGTGTGTGTGTGTGTGTGTGTGTGTGTGTGTGTGATGTGTGTTGTGTGGTGTGTGGTGTGTGTGTGATGTGTTGTGTGGTGTGGTGTGTGTGTGTGTGTGTGTGTTGTAGTGTGTGTGTGTGTGTTGTGTTGTGTAGAGAGACAGAGACAGAGAGAGAATGAATGAATGTGTGTATGGGTGTGAGCAGTATGTTATTTATTATTTTTTATTTATTTATTCTTTTATTTAGAGGATAGTGGAATAAGCACTTGTGTGCTTTAAAATTTTTTTTTTTTTTACATCCAATCCCCATGTGTATGCCATTTTGTAAATTTTTTCATCTGTTCCCACCAGCACACAATGGCCTACTCTTTCGAAAAGCAGTGTGTGTGTGTGTGTGTGTGTGTGTGTGTGTGTGTGTGTGTGTGTGTGTGTGTGTGTTGTGTGTGTGTTAGAGAGAGAGAGAGAGAGAGAGAGAGAGAGAGAGAGAGAGAGAGAGATGTGAATGTACACACAAGCATGCAAATATGCACAAGATATTTTCAGTTTATATCAGTTCCAACTAAGATAAAAAACAATTTTAAAAAAACCAAAAAAAAAAAAATAAAAAGATGAAAATTCATTAAAATGATAAGAAAAAAAGTAGTATACGTAACAGCAACATAATTGAGATAAAATTCAACTGAACCTGTTATTTCCAACTGAGTTAATTAAATGGAGGGCTCCACTCCTCGCAGATACAGGAAAATCCAGCTTTGAGGTAATGTCAGAATTCTTTTACACCATAATGAGAAATCTGATAAAAAAAAAAAGTGTGTGTGTGTGTGTGCGTGCGTGCATGCGTGTGTGCGTGGTTGCAAGGGGATGTATACATGTGCATATGTGAGTGTATGTGTGCGTGTGTGTGCGTGTGCATGCATGCCTGCTGAGTGAGTGAGTGAGTCACTCAGTGAGTCAGTGAGTCGGGGGGGGAGAGGAGAGAGAGAGAGAGAGAGAGAGAGAGAGAGAGAGAGAGAGAGAGAGAGAGAGAGAGAGAGAGGAGGAGGAGATGTGTGTGTGTGTGGTTGTGTGTGTGTGCATGATGGTGTGTGCATGTGTGTGTGTATGTGTGATGTGTGTGTGTGTGTGTGTGTGGTGATATAATATACTATATTATATTTATTATATTATATTATATATATATATATATTATTGTGTGTGTGTGTGTGTGTGTGTGTGTGTGTGTGTGTGTGTGTGTGTGTGTGTGTCATATGTGCACATATGTGCACAGGGTTTGTATGTGTGTGTCTGTGTTTACCTGTATATGTTTGTAAGCAGGCTTGTTCGTAATATAATATGACTGTATCAAGCTTTTGCCTCCACATGTGTGCATACATACATATGTATATTATACATATATTATTATATACACATAGCCACATGCATAGCTTCAAGCCTGCATACATGCGTCCATCTGCGTGTACATACATACATGTATAGTATGTGTGTGTGTGTGTGTGTGTGTGTGTGTGTGTGTGTGTGTGTGTGTGTGTGTGTGTGTGTGTGTGTGTGTGACAGGGTCAGTTACAGGTGAGGCCTCAGCTGATCAACTTGATGACATCCAGTGAGCTGTACTGCCAGGCCTGTGCCAACATGTTCTCCGACACTGCCTCCCAGTGGCAAGGTAATAGTCCACTCATGCCTTTTTTTTTTTTCTCCATTGAATTTATTTTGGTGGTGGTGGGTGGTGGTGGTGGTGGGTGGTGGTTGTGGTGGGTGGTGGTGGTGGTGGTTGTGGTGGTGATGGTTGTGGTGGGGGGTGGTGGTGGTGGTTGGTGGTGGTGGTGGTGGGTGGTGGTGGTTGGTGGTGGTGTGGTGGTGGTGGTTTGGGGGTGGTGGTGGTGGGTGGTGGTGGTGGTGGTTGGTGGTGGTTGGTGGTGGTTGGTGGTGGTGGTGGTGGGTGATGGTGGTGGTAGTTGGTGGTATTTACAGAGTACAGGCCACGAATGATCAGACCATGGGGAGAAATAGGGGGAAGAAGTGATCAGGGACAAAAACAACTTGTGTGGTTCTGACTTCTTCTCCGCTGTTATTTGGAAGGGAGCTGGTGAACAGGAGCACAACGCATTTTCGCTCATGTGACAGACAACAATAGTCGCTGTCAGAGCATTCAACCATGAAGAAGAGGAAATGAAGAAGGGAGCTCAGTATCCTGTCTCTGTAGACCCTCTTTTGTGTAGGCAGGAGAAGAAATGGCTGGAGCTTTGTCAGTAGGAATTAATTAATCCTGCTGGAGCCTGATGGCTTGGTGCTGTAGGTGCTGTGAAAAAATAACTGTTCATGCCTTTCATCTGTCTAAACCTTCTGTGTTGTGTGTGTGTGTGTGTGTGTGTGTGTGGTGTGTGGTGTGTGTGTGTGTGTGTGTGTGTGTGTGTGTGTGTATCTCTGTGTGTGTATCTCTGTGTGTGTGTGTGTTTCTTTTATATCGAGGATAATGGGATAAGCACTCATGTGCTTTTTTACATCCAGTCCCCATGTGTATGCAGTTTTGTAAATGTCATCTGTTCCCACCGGCACACGATGGCCTACTCTTACGAAAAGCGGAACAGGATTTAACGTGTGCGCAAGATGTTCTGCGTGCGTTCGCACACGGGGCCTCGGTTTATAGTCTCATCTGTGTGTGTGTGTGTAAGTGTGTGTGTGTGTGTGTGTGTGTGTGTGTGTGTGTGTGTGTGTGTGTGTGTGTGTGTGTGTGTGTGTAGTCCTTTTTGTTCTTCCTTGCATCCTTGCAACTTTCGTGGCATGCATGCTTGCTTTCTTCTTTGCTCCCACCCCCCTTTTCCATTACCCCCCTCCTTCCGTTCATTCCCCCTCCTTATTTTCTTCTTTCTGTAGTTTAATGCAATTCAAAGATTTATTATCTCACAAATAGAGAAATTCATGTGGGTTACAAGCCGTACATAAACAAGTAAATAGGAAAAACGTTTATCACAGAGGAATAACACAGCACAGTATGCAACCATCACCTCACACACACTACAAGACAGTACCCATACCAATACCAATTCCAGCACTTTATCAAAGAAAAATTCATGTGGTCACAAGCCATACATATAAACTGATACATTAAAAAAACAACAACCCACCAAACAAACAAAAACCCATTTCTTAATTCCTTTCTTCCTTCCTTCCTTCCTTCCTACAACCGTTGTTTTCTGTTATCCAGGTCATTGGAGCATCATCCAGATCCTGTCCAGGAAAGGGATCCGGGTGCTGGAAGTGGGTGGTACGGTCATCACAGAGACGGTCCTCATGCACACCGCCCCCTTCAAAGTGGTCAGTGCGGGGGATGGGGTGGGGTTGTAGTTAGAGTGCACTGTTCTCTCAGCCTGCACTCTACAGTTGTAGTAGTGGTCAGTCATGCTCTGTACTGACATCTGAATGTGAAGGCCAAGGCTAGCGGGCAGACCTCCTGCAGAGTGACCAGCACAGGAGATGCCCTGGCACTATGCTTCCCATTCTGTAAGGGAATGCAGAGAAAAGAGAGAGCTATGTTTTCTGTTAAATTCAATTTTGCACTGTGCTTAATAGTGCGTCAGGCCTCTGATTCATAACTACCACATACACAAAGTTGGCAAAACAAAAATTAGGGGGTTGAAAATTTTATTTTTGCATTCAGGCAAACACTGTACCCTTTCATTACTTTATCATATCATTGCTTTTTCGCAAAAAGTTGTGTGCATTGGGTCATCTGTGTAGAAACACAAGCATTCAGCTGGTTATGACCATTTTGATATTTCTTTCACTGACATATTACTTTCTCATCATGGAGATGCTGGGGCCTGTCACTTTATTTTATTTTATTTTTTTATATTTTTTTGCTGCCTCGTCTTCTGTGACGTTCCCGTACTGCTGTTCCCACGCCGCTCATTTCAATCTCCCCGCCACAGCCATACCCAGATTCGTTGTGTCTCACCCCGGGGTCGGAGTCCACAGGGAGCTCATCAATATTAGGCCGCCGCGGGCCACACCAGAGGGCCCTGCACTTCTGCTGGGTCACTTTGGTGGTGTTCAGTGGTGCCTGTTCTGAGCTAACATACGCAGGACACCACCTACTAGCCCCCTACTAACGACAGTATTAGCTCAGTCGCGGAGCCAGACTGAGTGAGTCACCCACCCAAGGTGGCGACCACCACAACGTCCCTCCAACGACCGCCTCCCCACGAACCCCCAACCCCAAAGGGCCTGTCACTTTAAATAGCATTCCCATCTTCTGTAAATCTTGTTTCTGCCTTGTTCCTTTTATTCCTGTTACTTCTTATTTTCTATTTTCTGCCTTCTTGGTCCATTCTCCTGCCTTTTTTTTCAGAAAGACTTAAGATATAATGATTTTCTCCCTCGCTGAAGTTAAATGTGCTGGGCCTGACCTGTCAGGTGCTTAACGGCAGTGCTGTGCATTTTCGCTCATATGACAGCAAATTGCTGTCTGTGCACGAAGAAGAAAAATACATTACTTCATTTTTTTTAGCTCCACAATGTAGCACACAGTATAGTTTTTCAAATATCTTCAAGTATTTCAGGCTAACAAGAGTGAATTAAATGATATAGAGATGCATCTTGTGTGCATCTGTGGTGTGCAGTGTCATACATAGCAGTAATATTGAAAGTAGGACAGATTCAGCATAGTTAGTAATGCGGTTTGTCTGCACAGTAGTGAATAGTGCTTTTTGTCCTTGTGTTTTTTGCAGTTTTCTCTCTTTTCTCATTCTTCACCTAGAGTTTGGAGGTTCACCAATGGCATTACTGTACGAACATGTCAAACTTAACTGGTTTTGGAGGCTCATTCTCAATATTTGTCCAATCATTGTATCTGAGAAATATGAAAACGATGCACGCTATAAAATGTTCAGCAAATGTTACCCTATCTGCCTTCGGGGATTAAAACCGATAGATACATACTTCTGTCAGCTGTGGTATGGAAATCAATAACAGCAGACGTATACTTTGGGGGTGGGGTGGGATGGGGGCTGAAGGTAGATTGGAATTTCTTATGTTTTTTTTTTGTTGCTCTTGATATGACAGTAGAAAGATAAGTTGACTAAGGGATTATCTCATGGATGCTTATTAAATGGTCTTGACCTTTTATGTAAAAGATATTGTTGTTATGCAGTAATTTTCCTCTTTTTCGTGGATTAGGTTTTATTTTGTGTGCGTGCGTGCATGCGTGGTGTGTGTGTGTGTGTGTGTGTTGTGTGTGTGTGTGTGTGGTGTGTGTGTGTGTGTGTTGTGTGCGTGCGTGCGTGCGCGTGCGTGCGTGTGTGCCTGTGTTGTGTGTGTGTGTGTGTGTGTGTGTGTGTGTGTGTGTGTGTGTGCATGCGTGTGCGTATGTGTGTGTGTGTGCATGCGTGTGTGCGTATGTGTGTGGTGTGTGTATGCATGTATGTGTTTGTGCATGCATGCCTGTGTGTGTGTGTGTGTACAATAATGTGATACACACTTGTGATACAGTAAAAGTAATGGTTCACCCAGTTTATGCAGGCTGTTTGGCCCATAGAACAGGAGATATATATGCATACATGATGACATATGGTGAGCAGTTAAGGTTACATGACAACAGACTTGTTGGTGCGGTATAAGCATACAAGCATAAAACATTCATATCATTTCAGAGAATAAAAGAATAACCGTTCTTAACTATGAGGCAGGAATAGTTTGGTTTTCAAATTTCAGTGATTCTATAATGTACACAGCAATTTTGAAGACTGATTTCTCTGTCATATTTTTTTCATAGTAACAGTCACTTAAATTTCTGATGGGAATTGGTGTGAAGTACTTTTTATGAAGAGTAACCTATTTGGGACAGATCAACATAAAATGACACAGATCTTTGATACATTGTTTATCACATTATTTTCAGAGTAGGTTTTTCATTAATGCTTCAGGTGGACCATGCTGTTCATAAGCAATTTATTGCTGTTGTGTGTGTGTGTGTGGTGTGTGTGTGTGTGGTGTGTTGTGTGTGTGTGTGTGTGTGTGTGTGTGTGTGTGTGTGTGTGTGTGGTGTGTGTGTGTATTTAACTCTTTAGGTCCTTTGTGTGAGATTATAAACTGAGGTCCTGAGTGGCAAAGCAGGTACATCTTATGCACACACATAAAAACTCATCCCCCTTTTGTAGAAGACTAGGTCAGCTATGGCCGGTGATATGGTGGTCATGAATGTACCCAGCATGCAATCAGGAGAGGTATGGACTCTGCCAGGTTCATTTTGCTCAAGATACACTGCCGGAAAATTTCAGTGCAGTGCCTATCTCTCTGGGAATTGATGGAGCTGTCAAGTGGTTTTTAGGGATCAGTTTTTCACTTGGCTCTGTGTGTGTGTGTGTGTGTGTGTGTGTGTGTGTGTGTGTGTGTGTGTGTGTGTGTGTGGTTTTTGATTAGTATTGTTTTTGCACAGTGAGGTACAGGCATGTCATTATCTTTACGGAATTTTTGCCCAACTCCAATTTTGACAACTTTTTGGAAGAGGCCAAAAACATGTGTTAACTGCTAGAAAGTGCATTGACTTAGGGGAGAAAAAAATGTTGTGTTTTTGTTTTTGTTTTTTTTCTCTGTGTAGTATACCTCATTCAAAAAACCCCCCAGTTAATACCACTCTTGCAGCATACTGTTTGTACTCAAAAGCAATGTAGTAGGCACTCATCAGTCTCGGAAGACTATGGAGTTGCGCTCTAGTCTTTAAAGCGCAAAGCCTGGGCAAGTATGTATGGAGGACAAGCTGTTACCCATGCAGCAGACCCCCCCTCTCCACGGCACTGGAATGATCCATTGGAAGGGCATTGACCGATACGAATGGTTCCAGTACTGTCGCAGGAGCCACCAGAATGTTGCCATATACCTACAGCCCCGAGCCGCTCTGGGACTCCAACTCCCCAATTTTTCCTCAGGGATGGTGTCTAAACACGACACCTGTGTGCATGCTAGTTTGTTATAATTTTGTCATCCGCTCCTACCGGCACACGATGGCCTACTCTTCCGAAAGGTGGAACGGGGTTTTAACGTGTGCGCAAGATGTTCTGCATGCATTTGCACACGGGGCCTCGGTTTCGAGTCTCATCCGAATGACTTTGACATTCAGTTCGATTTTTTTCGTCAAACTGGGAAGAAAGGGTGAGACTGGGTACGAACCCAGAAACTCACGATTTACATATTGGCAGGTGAACGTCTTAACCATCCTGCCACCGTCCTTCCTGGCAATGACTGTCTGAAAATAGACCAAAATTTGACTGAAAAGCAACAACAACAACAACAACAACAACAACAACAACAACAAATGTCAGTGGTGAAGGTGCAATATTTGCTGTGCATGTGCAGGCGGCTCATCTGACCCTGATTGATGCTCTGATGAGGGCCTACTCCAGCGAGATTGCCAGTGTGGAGAAAGTCATTCAGGCTGTCAGGTCAGTGCGTGTCCTTGTCTTCCTTTTTAAAGAAAAAATTACAACACAACACACACACACACACACACACACACACACACACACACACACACACACACACACACACACACACACACACTCTCTCTCTCTCTCTCTCTCTCTCTCTCTCTCTCTCTCTCTCTCTCTCTCTCTCTCTCTCTCTCTCTCTCTCTCTCTCTCTCTCTCTCTCTCACACAATTTCTGTAGTTTTTCTCTTTGAGCAACCTCAAAATGGTGTTAACCCAGACTGGTGATCACCCACAGAGGTAGACTAGGAAGCACTGAAGAGGGAGTCTTTGTTTTCCTTATGACTTTTGTGATGGACATAGATTCAGCGTGTATTTATATATGTATTACATGCTGCATTATTAACTGTCCTTTTGCATGTCCTTGTCTTGGTCTTGCTTTTTATCACATGCAGTTATTGGTGATGCGCTGCTTTGTTGTTCAGCCTACAGCAGTTGTTTTTTTTCCTATGGTTATTTCATACATATGTCCAACAACTCAACTACGCACACTATCAGGCATATAGGTGCAAACACATATCATTTATTTTTACAGACACTGTGTACACATGACGTGTACATATCACATCACACCGCCTACACAGGCACAACAGATGCATGCACACATATGCATATGAGACACATCATGAAATAATACATGGAATTTGTAAGCCATCTCTGAAAGACAAATCAAAGCGCTCATTTGACTACAGAGCACAGAATGCTGCCAGGCCAAGATCCCAACTCACGATTTCCATGGTGGTGCAAACACGACACCTGTAGTGCATATGTCATGCTAGCACACATGGCCACTCTCCGAAGTGCTTTACAGTTGCCAAGATGCATGGTGTTCGCACAGGCATCGTTCGATGCTCATCCAATGTGGCACATGCATGCGCACACATGCATGACACACGCATGCACAACGCATGCACACATGCATGCACACACACTCTTACAACACACACCTAACACACACACTCTTAACACACACACACCACACACACACACACACACACACACAACACACACACACACACACACACACACACACAACACACACACACACACACACACCACACACACACACACACACACACACACACACACACACACTCACACACACACACTTTACACACACACACACACACACACACACACACACACACAACACACACACACACACACACATACTCAACACACACACACACCACACACACACACACCACACACACACACACACACACACACACACACACACACACACTGCCTTTACTTCCTTTATTTATTTTATAAAGTTGATACTGATCAATGCTGCCACAGAGAGCTACATATTTTTCTTCCCCATATTTTTGCTAATGAGATCAGACATCAGACAAATGTATTCAACAACGACATCAGTCCCTTGACCTAGTTGATTGTATTTTGTTTTTTGTTGTTTTTTTTTAAGGGGGGAGGGAGGAGGGCATTAGGATACATTAATCAATATTAGTTTTTTTTCCCAGGCTGTTGTGTTTTCAGCCTTTGACAGCAGCATAGCCCTGTCAGATTGGTCTAATCTTTGATGTTTTTCATTCGTTCTTCATCTGTCTGCCCCTGCTCTGTCTTCCTCCCTCAAGTGTCCCCTGCAGGATAGTCTTGGCAAGTTGTATGTTAACCAACCACAGTTTGTCATTACATACAAAAACCTATTCATAGGCATCCTTCATCATAGCATCCTTCAGATGAGACTATAAACCAAAGTTCTGTACGTGAACGGTGCAGAACATCTTCCAGGCATGTTAAAACCTGTTTCACCTTTTTGAAGAGTTGGAAATTGTGTGCCGGTTGGAATGGATGACAAAATTTACAAAACTGCATTCACATAGGGACTGGATTTTTGTTTGGTTGGGTTTTTTTTTTGTGTGATCAGATTTTCAGTTTTTTCCATTGTGCAACAAGGGAGTGATAAAATCACTACCATAGGCCACGTGGGGACTGGTTGAAAATAAAAAGGCAGACAAATGCTTATTGCATTATCCTTGAAACAAAAGAAAGAACAAACAGAAATATGTACCGACTGTTGCAGACACCAGGTGACATCCAGCAGGCCCCCCAGCCCTCTGCCTGGCAGTGTGGAAGAGGCCTTAGTGCTGTGGGTCAACAAGACCTGCACTGCCCTGCCGCCAGGGAAGATGGCCGCGCCCTGCAGGAAACGGCTAGGAAGAAGGTGAGCCTGCCTGCCTGCTGCCTGCCTGCCTGCCTGTGACGTTCCACTCTCCTGTCTGTTCCTTCCTTGCTGTCCGTGCAGCATCCACTGCAGGATGTTTGGTCGTCCTCTATTGCTTCCTGGCTTCTGCCGCTCTGTGATCATAGTGCAAAAATCTTGCATAACTCTGTCCAGGGCCCAGTGCTAAAATTAGCATGCCCCTTCCTTTTATCTAGTTGTAGTAGTGTGGTCAGTTCCTGCTATGATTAGCACCAGCTGGCCCTAGCTAGGTAGGGATGGGATGGAATGGACAGCAGCTGCGAGTGGCTGAAAGTGGAGGAAAGGGACGGGTGTGGATGTCATGTCATTTCACCCTCGTGATTATTAGAAATAAAAATGTGTTTGTTGTTGCCCGTTCCCCAGCTTAATTAATTAACATCAGGCAGTTCACCTAGTACTTATGCATTTTGACCCAACTCATCCCACATGGGAATCATTGTGAGACCATGAGTACACACTGGATGAGATGTTTGCCTGTATGACAGTTTCCAAGTAGCCTGCCTTGCTATATAGGCAGCCATACTCTGACGTCAGAGGACTTTTCTCCTTTTGAAAGAGTACAGGTTGTTCTGCTAAGAGTTTGTCACTACTGAAGACAATGTCAACATAACATTTTACAACATAATAACATGTTAATGTAGGACTTAGCTGACATCTGTAACTGACATCAACTTTTGGCCTGGGCCGTGAGAATGACTTCAAGGTTCCGCTGGAAATATTTTTGGATGTTTTCTTTGGCACTTGGGTAACAATTCATTTAAATGTTTTATTAGTCATTCATCAAACTTTTTCATTTTGAAATACCATATTGTAAAATACCACATTTTACAGGTTACGCTGTGTACTACTGGTGCCATGTTAAAAAAAAAAAGAAGTGGAATTATTCCTGTGTGCTCCCTGAAGTAGGAATGTGGCTACCTTCATGGTGGGAAAAAATGGTCGCATACACCACAAACCTCATCTTTGGAGCTCTAGCTGAGGAACAACAACAAAAAAAATTCATGTGTACCAGTTGAAGTACCATAGATTCTTTGGATGCTTTTTTTTATAGTTATTTTTTAAATTAAAAAACAATTTTCTTTATCTCGGCAATTCTACCTTCAAATACTATATCAGAGCATGCATAACTAAGGAAAATAAATGCAAAGTTTGCCAGAAATTTTTTTTGTTCTTTGTTTTGAAAAAAGAAAAAAAAGTTGGCGAAACAGGTAATCCTTCTCTTGGATTTCATATGATTGATAACATTGCTGTTGCTGTTGTTATGGTTTCAGTTGGAAGCGATAAGCAGGACAGCACCAGGGAACCCCAAAAGTACCCATGCCAAGATTGGGGATCTGATGAACCACCTGGGCGATGGCTCGTGTGTGGCTGCTGCTGTTTCTTTCTACCAGCCTGACAGCCTGCCTGTCTCAGGTAACTAACTACACTGGGGGAAATGGGTGTGCGTGTGTGTGCGCGCGAGTGTGTACATTCAAATTTGCTAAGACTATTAATCGTTATTGATTACTTGTGTGTTGTATAGGTTGAATGTAAGTGCTTTGATTTGTTTTTTGCAAGATGTAGCGCTATATGAATTCCATTTATTATTATTATTATTATTAAATGGCCAGAGACAGACCCTTTCACTTCAATCCTTGTGAGTCCATGAATCCCAGGTTCGAATTTTGGCAGTGGCGGGGCGGCCTCTGGAGAATTAGGGATGGGGATTTTTACTACTCCTCCCAGGTCAACTTCGTGTTCAGACTTGCCTGTCTTGATTTTTTTTCAGGTTAAAACACATGCAGAAGATCAAACATGCACGTTAAAAATCCTGTAATTCAGGTCAGCGTATAGTGGGTTATGGAAACACTAATATACTCGGCATGCAACCTTATAATGAAATGAGCTGTGCTGAATTCGGAATGGGTCAGCTGAGGCCAGCAGGCAGACCTTTTGCAAAATGACAAGCTTAGGAGAAGATCTGGCACCACCTGTTTTACTCACACATGGTAAGGGAAGAGAGAGAGAGAGAGAGAAGAGAGAGAACACTGAACACTGAACACTGAAATGGTTTAATGGTACTTCGGCCTTAGGCCACAATACAACCAATTGAGGATGGGCGTGGTTATGCATGCACATGTTGATAAATTTCAAAACATACAAAAGTCAAATATCAGGGATAGAAAAAATTGACATGGAACATTGAAACCCATATCACTCGGAGATCAAGACACACTGAGAAGAAATTAGCGTAGTGCAACACAAACATGCACCTGACCCTGGCTGTAAATTCAAAACTTCTCGAGTGCACCATCAAAAGGAAAAAATACCAACCAACCAACTCAACCAACACAACATACCTCAGCAACATAATATCAAATTCAAATAATGCATCTCTTTCTTCTGTTAACTGAATGGAAGACATATCTGGAGAGACTGTGCATCTGGTGAATGTTTGACATTTGTAGCAACACTTGAATGGGGACTTTAGTTAGATTCCTCAGGAATTTATTTCTAAGATCGGAATACATGGAACAGTCAAAGAGAAAATGCTGTTCATCTTCTGTTACTGACATACAAAAAGGACAGTTTTTGTTTTGCATCGATTCGCTATAACGATGGACATTTGCATTTAGTGGCAGGACGTTAAATCTTAATTGAGAAATAGCAACCCTAAAACAGTAGGTATCAACATCATTAATATATTTTTCTCTTTCAAAGATTGTTTGAAACGATCTATAATCTTCATATCTATTCCGATCTTCAATTGTAGAAAACATCTCTTGAATGAAGGTATCAACGAGTCTCTGCTTAAATAAACGTAAGAATGCTTTAACATCCCCCACACCTTGCTGCTCCCAAACAAATTGAAATCCTGTCCTGCATAAAACTTCCCTTACTTTTGTTACCCAGCAATTCTTCCCACTTATATCTAGATTAAGCAACATCTGATAAGCTTTGTAGGGTAATCTTTCAGTTTCCATTTGTAACAACTTAAACCAATATCGTAAGGCAGAAACACAAGAATTTACAAACAGAGGATATCTTCCCAAGTCACCATATATCATCTTATTTGGAGTTTTTACTGGAACACCCAAAAACCTTTTACAGACTAACATATGTACTTTTTCTAAATGATCTAGCTTGGAGAACCCCCAAATTTCGGATGCATAAAGTAAAACAGATTGTATTTTAGCGTCAAATATTTTAAATAACGTATTAGCTGTCATTTCCTTATATTTTTGGAAAGCTTTATTCAGTTGCACAGCTGCCTTTTTGCCCTTAGTTGCTAAATGTTCGGTTCCTTTCTTCATACTAATCATAGTGGTAAAATTAAACCCTAAGTAACAATAATTATTTACAACTTCTAGTTTTTTACCATCAAAGATCCATTGCTCGTTTTGGCCTAAGTAGCCCCCCTTTCTAAAAACCATGATTTTTGTTTTTTCAGTGTTAACATTTAATTTCATTTCTTTACAGCATTTGTATAATATATTTAGTTGATTTTGAAGGCCACTTGGAGTTGTAGATAACAACGCCACATCATCAGCAAAAAGAAGAATAAATAGTTCAATACCACCTGGCAGTATTTGTATGCCATGCTTACCTTCAGCATTCATGTAGTCAGCTAGCTGATTTATAAAAATAGAGAATAATGTAGGGCTCAGGACGCATCCTTGCCTTACACCAAGTGGGCATTCAAAAAATTCTGAAAACTCATTGTTTGCACGCACACATGACAATAATGAACAATACATTGATTTCAAGCACATCATAAATTTTCCTTTCACACCTTGTTTTTTCAAACATTCCAGTAGTTTGTCATGGCGAACAGAATCAAATGCTTTCCTAAAGTCAACAAAAGCAACATATAGTTTTCTCCCCCTTTTTTGCATACATTTTTGAACAACTGCATATAGGTTAAATATCTGATCTACTGTTGAGTATCCCTTCCGGAATCCCCCTGACTCTCTGAAATCACATTATTACTTTCTAGCCATTTATAAAGTCTTGAGTTCAAGATAGTTGTATAACATTTAGAGATAATGCTCAAGAGGGACACTCCCCTGTAATTGTCAACGTTATCGTGGTCTCCTTTTTTATGAATTGGTATAATTATGGCCTTTGACCACTCCTTGGGATAAGTACCTGTTGAAAACACAATGTTAAATAATCTGACCAGAAAAGTTGTTACAATAGAGAGAGAGAGAGAGAGAGAGAGAGAGAGAGAGAGAGAGAGAGAGAGAGAGAGAGAGAGAGAGAGAGAGAGAGAGAGTGGGAGAGAGTGGGAGAGAGTGGGAGAGAGAGAGAGAGAGAGAGAGGGAGAGAGAGAGAGAGAGGGAGGGAGGGAGGGAGGGGGAGGGAGGGAGGGAGGAGAGAGAGAGAGAGGAGAGAGAGAGAGAGAGAGAGAGAGAGAGAGAGAGAGAGAGAGATGTGGATAAATACTTCTTGATAAATTAAACCCCCTAGAAAATACTTGTTGATTGAAATAGGGGAAAATACGTGGATGGATGAATAACCCGATGTGTCCATTGATTCAGCAATCAGAGGGTTGGGGGGGGTGGGGGGGGGGTGTTGTGAATTCTTTTGTTGTTGTTTGCTGTAAATATGATGTATTTTCCCAAGTTTTACAGTGTTTTTATGTTATGCAGAATGGATAAACAACAAAAAAAGTGCTGTTATGAAAATGCACATGCTCGGATACACTTTTTCTCTTTATACAACCCCTTCCCCCCACCCTCACCCCAAACACACTCTGCTGCTTACTCCTCTTCTCTCACGTATGCACAGACTCTCTCTCCCTCTCTCTTTGACCCCCTCCCTCTCTCTGTCTTCTACAAAATAAATCAACATAAGTATATAATCTTATGTGAAAGTGAGTTTCATCTCATGAAGTTGCTTCAACAATTGTAACATTTTTGGGGTGGCCCGAGGTGCTGAAGTGGGAGAACTTGCCGAAGCGTGGGACCTCCGACTTTCTGGCTTGTGACCACAGTCCTGATATCAGAGAAACTGGAAAGGACTATAATTCTATTGAAACAAACAAAAAAACAACATAGGACTCAAGCAACCAACCAACTCTGTTGCCAGACGTGTGCCTGAAAGGAGACATGGATATAGCGGATTCCCTGTACAACCTGCGGCTGGTCGAGTCGTTCTGCAAGAGCTGCCTGATGCTGAAGTGCTTCCACTTCACCTACGAAGATCTGCTGTACGGGCGAGAGGACCTCCATGACAACGTGCTCATCTTCCTGGCCGAGCTGTTCTTCTTGTTGGAGGACCTGCAGTCTAAAACTGCCGTGAAGGATGCCCGGTTGAAGGTGTGTGTGTGTGTGTGTGTGTGTGTGTGGTGTGTGGTGTGTGTGTGTGTATGGTGTGTGTGTGTGTGTGTGTGGTGTATGGTGTGTGTGTGTGTGTGTGTGTGTGTGTGTGTGTGTGTGTGTGTTGTGTTGTGTGTGTGTGTGTGTGGTGGGTGGGTGGTGGGTGGGTGGTGTGTGGTGGTGTGGTGTGTGTGTGTGTGTGTATGTGTGTGTTGTGTGTTTGTGTGTGTGTGTAGGAAGTCTTGCTGGTTAGAAATGGCAAAAAAAATCTGGCTAAATCTTCTTGTCAGTTTCATTTGCCCCCTTTTTGTTTGTTTCTTTTTTTTTTTCCAAGACTGTCAGATTTTGTGAGCAGGTAACATGTACAAATGTTTCACAGTATGCTTATTTTTCTGTATGAAGTTTATTTGTGCGCTTGTTTGTGTATTTGCCAGCTTTCTCTCATGAAATACGTCGGTGCTTTTGCTATAAATGCAAAGACTAAAGACATCTTTTCAAATGTTTGGTCTGTTAATAACAGACAGATATCTTCTCAGTGATCTTGTAACCACTGTATCACTGGAGATATATTTGAATTATTTTATATTCATCGTCGTCATTCAGACTTTGTGTATTGTCTCTCTGATTTCAGGATCCAATCGTGTGTCGGTACGTCGGCCATCCAGCCCCACTGGACGTCAGTCTTTTGTGGTTCCCAAACGAGGCTGTCATCGGAGCTCTGGGGAGACAACTCCACAGTCGGAAAAAATGTCCACAAGCCCCAGGTATGTGCTTAAAATTTTTTTTTTTTAAACCCATGTTTTTTTTGATTTGTCATCCTTTTATTCATAAAAAAAATTTCTCTACCAGGTAATAATTGCTTCATCGATTCCAAACAGTTTATAAAAACTTAGTGTCTTTGATTTCACTGGCTAAGTTTTTTTTTTTTTTTCATATTAGTACTAGCCCTTAATTTTTTTTTTTCAATCTGTATTACACTTACCTGTAGCATGCAGATGTCAAAAACATTGAAAAGAGCATAATGATGTGTGTTCTGATGTTTGACTGTTATCAAATTTGGAATTTTTTTTCACAACTAACATTATTTTGTCGTAACTTTTGGTGATTTGCTTTGTTTTGCTGTGGAAATGTAAGTCTAAAACCTTTACGATGATGTTGGATCAGTCAACACAAAAAAAGCTTTCTTGCCGTTTTCTTAGGAAGCTAACGTACTATGCCAGTATTTAGCTGTTTAATTAAAATTCATTATTTGAATAACAGTAGCTTTTTACTTAGGAGCTAAGTGTATGGTGGCTTATATTTGTAAAGTTCTTAAAACAAAAAATGGCTGTACATTGAATCCTCTTGTCCAACTGTGCTTACTAAGTTTATTGTTATTCTCTCTTTGTTTATTGCGTTTTGTGTTGTTTTTTTTATCTTCGTTCCGCGACTAGAGCTCTGAGGTTCACCAATGGTGAGATCTTTTTGCAAAAGTGACCTTGTTTTGCCCACTATTAAGGTAGCCACATTCCAACTTCACGGACTTGGTTAGTGTGAGTGTGGTGTAGGTTATGAGAATATTAAAATGAAGTTTTTAAACAATAATAGCACGTACAAATAACTTGTTTGATTTTATTTTCTTGTATTTGGCTGATTTGTACAAGTCAGCAGTCTGTAATTTAAAAAAAAACCCACAAACAATCCCTATCATCTCAAATCGAGTACAAGCCATTTCGCAATGCCGTCTTATTTTTTTCAGGAGCAGAGAGGGCACAACCAGTCTGCTGCAGAACGTCTCGCTGTCGATGGACACGGACGTCACAGACAGCAGAAGTCAGCTGGACAACTGTGTGAGCAGCGCTGACCTGGCCAGGTACGACCCCGCAGCCAGCGTCTCCAGCCTGTCGAGGTCGCCCAACACCGGCAGGAGCAGCTGCTGCCGGCCCAGCTGCGACTGTCCAAGGAGAAAGGACCCCCCCACAGCAAGGCGGAGGAGCTGGGGGAGCAGAGCCACAAGCACCGCATGGCCGAGGAGTCCAAGCTGATGAAGGGCAAGGTCGCCGTCTCCAAGAGTGCCCTGCAGCGCAGACTGGGGTCCTCCTCGCCAGCACCCGGCACAGGAGCCGCTCACTCTGGGGATGAAACCGCCAGCCAGGCTTCCGACAGTGGGGACAGTTCTTCCAGGCGCTCTGACAGCTCAGCCAGCCTTCACGTGTCGTCTCAAGCTGGGCAGCAGACTTTCCCCGGCTCTCAGCCCTTTAGCATTCCAGACTCCTCCTCCCCCAGAGACTCGTGCAGAAGTGGGGACAGTGGTGGAGGGGGTCGGCAGTCAGAGGGGGGCAGCTACCCGGCCAGCCCCCCTTCCTTTGGGCGCAGCACCAGCGACCTCTCCACAGACAGCTGTGACTGGGGCGCCCGGCACGTGAGGACCTCCAGAGAGGGCAGCATCGCCAGCAGCCGCAGTTCAGGGGACTTCTCCGACCACGAGTCTCACAAGATCCACCAGGACCACAAAGCCAAGGAATCCCTGAAGCAGTCACCCCCCCAGTCCTCAGACCCTCACCGACCCCAGACGCAATCCACGACTCCAGGCCTATCCCGGTCTCTGCCTGAAGAGGGCCCCAGACAAGGGTCGTTCAGGAGGGGTCACCCGGCCCCAGGGGGTGAGGATCGGAGGACCATCAGTGAGAGTCAGCCAACAGCCGCCAGCAGAGGAGAGGAGAGTGCCAGAAGTGTCAGCTTGGCTCAGGAGGCTAGCGCTGATAGCAGCAGCAGTCAGGCCAGCCTGAAGTCCTCTTTCCTGCAGAGGTCAGACAGTGGAGCTAAAAAGGCCACTTTTGCCCCGCTGCCCACGGAGACCACCTGGCAGGAGAGGGCCCACAGGAGCACCGCTCATCCGGGATCCCGGCCTGACTCTGCCAACAGCAGCGCAGAGAGTCCCCCGATATCGGAGCTGTCTCAGCTCAGGCTGAAGCTGGAGGAGAAGCGCAGAGAGATCGAGCGGAAGAAGCAGCAGCAGGAGGTGCAGAGTGCCCGCATGAGGCAGCGTTTGGGCAAGGCGGCCTTCATGAGGGTCATCGCCAAGAAGGACGAATCAGGCAACACCGTGGGCATCTCCAACGGCCGCCCGGTCATGTCGGCCTGGAACGCCAGGGGAAGGACAGAGGTCACCAACTCTTCCCCTGCCCTCAGCCAAGCCTCGCTCCAGGACAGGCTAGGTCAGCTGGGATTGGACGAGCCCGTTCGGCCCACCTCCCTCCTCACCTCCCCCCAGTCCTCCTCCAACTCCACCTCTGCCTCCCAGTCCCCCTCGCTGCTGGACGGCCGTTTTCCCGGGAGACAATCCAGCAGACCATCGATGGGGTGCGGCGTCGGTGGTTTCACGGCAGCGACCCTGAAGGGGAGCTGATCTACGCCACGGACCAGACCGACGATGCTGAGGGCATGCCCGTCGCCCAGATGAGCTTTGACATGATGCAGAGTTGTCCCCCTGCCATGGCTTCGGAGATGTTCGGCTATTCTTCCAGTTCAGAACCAGTGGCAGACCAGGACCGGGGTAGATCCCTCACTCCAACAGAAAGCAGTGCTGCTTCGCACTCCCACCACAGGGACTCCAGCCAGTCTCCTCGCAGAACGCCGGAAAAGAGAGTGTCGTGGGCAGAAAGCCGCAAACCCAAAAACTACGACGACTCCTTCGACAAGCTGAACCGCAGTCTGACGGACCTGCAGGGAGAGATCAAGCGGCTGACGCTGCAGCAGCAGGAGGATGTGTTTGCTGCCTCCAGTGAAGGCGAGGAGGGGGAGCCCCCGGCACAGATGACGATGACGATGTCTGACAGTCAGGTGGCCCAGCATCGAACAGCAGCCTCCCCAGCCCCGCACTTGGAGCCGCGACAGCGTCAACCTCCACACCGATCTCAAGCCCCCGCAGTTCCACAGCAGACCCACATTTCCAGAACGTCAGACTCGTTCCCGCTGCCGCTGTCATCGTCATCATCATCATCATCACCACACACAGTCCCTGCCCCTCTCCCATCAGGAGGGCAGGGTGACTCTTTAGAGGAAGACGCCGCAACCACGGACGGTTTCTTTGTGTCGTTTGGCGGGGACACGCCTCGACGCCCCAAGCCTGAACTGGGCGCGACCAGAGACAGCAGCGAAGCCAGGAGGAAGGAGGTCAGGGAGGCTCACAGGGAAGCGCCAGAGGCTGTGGTGCGGTTGCAAGGGAAGATGATGGCATCTGCCGGTGTGGCGGACAGTGATTCGGGAAGCAGCAGTTCAGGGTCCTACCACTCCCTGCCCGGGGTCTCTGCAGAGGAAGGCCTGTCTGAGGTGGACAGTGCCGCGCGACAGAAAAAAGTGAGTGCTTGTTTTTGTGGGATATGGGTTTTTTTTGTTGTTGGGATGAGTTTTGGTTTTAGGTTGAATTTGTGTGTGTGTGTGTTGTGTGTGGTGGGATGGTTGGGGGGTAGGGGTGATGGGGGAGGTGTGCATGTTTGTGTGTGTGTGTGTGTTTACAATGGTTTGGAAAGCGGGACCTGGAAAGAAGTGAAAGATTTGATTCACAAAGCCTGGAAAGTGAATAGTTTGAATGATAGAGCCTGGAAAGTAGATGATTTGAATGGCAGAGACTGGAAAATGAATGGTAGAGCCTAGAATGTGGATGATTTGTATGGTCGAGACTGGAAAATGGATGATTTGAATGGCAGAGACTGGAAAGTGGATGATTTGAATGGCAGAGCCTGGAAAGTGGATGATTTGAATGATGGAGACTGGAAAGTGGATGATTTGAATGGCAGAGTCTGGAAAGTGGATGATTTGTATGATTGAGACGGAAAGTGGATGATTTGAATGGCAGAGACTGGAAAGTGGATGATTTGAATGATGGAGACTGGAAAGTGGATGATTTGAATGATGGAGACTGGAAAGTGGATGATTTGAATGGCAGAGTCTGGAAAGTGGATGATTTGAATGCAGTCTGAAGTGATGATTGTAGATTGAGACTGGAAAGTGGATGATTTGAATGGCAGAGCTGGAAAGTGGTTGATTTGAATGCAAGCTGGAAAATGAATGATTGTATGATTGAGACTGGAAAGTGGATGATTTGAATGGCAGAGCGGAATAATGATTATATGAGACTGAAAGTGGATGATTTGAATGGCAGAGCGGAATAAGATTTGTATGATGAGACGAAAGTGATGATTTGAATGGCAGAGCTGGGAAAATGAATGATTTGTATGATTGAGACTGGAAAGTGGATGATTTGAATGGCAGAGCTGGGAAATGATGATTTGTATGATGAGACTGAAAGTGATGATTTAAATGCAACTGGATTGCGAAAATTGAATGTCTGTGTGTGTTACTATCAGTTAGTATTTCTGTTACTTCCACGTGACTTTTACTGTTACTGCTACTACTTATGCTGCCACACTACTACTACTACTACTACTACTACTACTACTACTACTACTACTACTATACTACTACTACTACTACTATTACTACTACTACTTTTGCTAACAACTTCAACATCTGCCATCTCTACTTCTCCTTTACAGGAAAGGAACTGTAAATCTTTTGTGTATTTTGATTTTTACACATTACCGTAAAATGCTTTTGACTCAAAGGCTAGGCATCATGCAAATGTATCTATTGTCACCATCTTTATTACATCCCATCACCATCATCGTCGTTATGATTATCATCTTTGATGATAAACCCCTAAGACGGAAAAGGGCTACCTAAATGGTAGGAAAAAACAGTCACACACACATATAAATCTCACTACTGGTGAACTTTGGAGCTCTTGCCAAGGAACGAAAAAAAACAAACTTTGTTATCATAGTGTTGATGCTCATGATTGCGGTATGTAAATCATTGTCATGATGATGATCTGTGACAGATTCTGGAGCTGGAGATGCAGAAGAAGAGAGAGAGGCTGATGCAGCAGCAGCAGAAGAGACAGGAGGAGATGGAGAGGAAGCGACTGCAGAAAGAGAAGGAGGCTCAACGCAAACGACAGGAGAAAGAGTAAGACTGCCACTTTCCTGTTAATGAGATTAAAGATTGGTGGGTTGTGGGGTACCATAGCCTAGCAATAAGAGCATTGAACTTGCAGTCTGATGGTTCAGGTTTTAGCCACCAACAAGATGCTCATTCAAGGGGATTTTTCCCCTGGAGTTAACATCAGTATAGACTCCACTCCCCCTAAAAGTCCCTCAAATGAGACCATAAACCAAGGTCCAATGCATGAATGCATGGAAAATATCATGTCCACAGGTATAACCCATTCTAATGGACACTATAGCTGAGTGGTTAAGACCATTCAACTTCAATCCCATTGGTCTGTAAGTCATAGGTTTGAATCTTCGCAGCATCTTGTGAATTAAAGTTGGGGATTTTTTACGATCTCCCAAGTCAACTTCAAGTGCAGGCCTGCCAGTGCCTTAATTCCCTTCATGTATATTTACACATGCAGATGATCAGACATGCACATTAAAGACCCTATAATTCATGTCAACGTTCTGTGGGTTACAGAAACACATACCTACCTAGCATACATCTTCGAAATCAGAATGTGGCTACCTTCAAGGTGGGCAAAAACAGTTGCATATGCCAAAATCTCACCATTGGTGAACCTCAAAGCTTTAGCCAAGGAATGAAAAATCCCATAAAAAGTGGGATGGGGGTTGACTGGAAGAAGGAAAATGGAATGTCTGCTTTGAGAAGGGTAGCAGGGGGGAGGTTCTTAACCTAAACAGATTTTTTTTTACCTTCAGAATACTGACTTTTTTTTGTTTGGTTCCTCAGCTAGAGCTCAGAGGTTCACCAGTGGTGAGCGACTGTGGCTGTTTTTGCCCACTATGAGGTAGCCGCATTCCAACTTCAGGGATGTATGCTGGGTATGTTTGTGTTTCCGTAACCACCGAACACTGACATAATGTACGGGATTTTTAATGAGCATATTTGATCTTCTACATGTGTTTATATAAATCTCTCTCTCTCTCTCTCTCTCTCTCTCTCTCTCTCTCTCTCTCTCTCTCTCTCTCTCTCTCTCTCTCTCTCTCTCTCTCTCTCTCTCTCTCTCTATATATATATATACACACACACACACACACACACACACACACACACACACACACACACACACACACACACACACAAAGGGAATCAAGGCACTGGCAGGTCTGCTCTTGAAGTCGACCGAGGAGATCATAAAAATCCCTATCCTTAATTTACCATTAATTCATCAAGATTCAAACCCACAACTTCATGGACCCTAAGGATTGAAGTCGAATGGCCTTAACCTCTTGCTGTAGCGTCAGTCAGAATACTGATTTATTTCTCACACCTGTGTGCAGACTGAAGGAGGAAGAGGTGGAGAAGAAGAAGGCGGAGGAGAAGGCTCGCCGAGAAGCCATCTTCCAGCAGTACATCCAGAAGAAGCTGGAGCAGGAAGAGGAAAAGCCTTCCTCCCCTTCCGTCGTCAGCCGGCGAGACCACTCAACCTCTTCCACCAACCGACGCGAACACTCCATCAACCGACGCGATCATTCCAGCCACCGCCAGCCCCGCCCCAAATCCATGTTCGCCAAAGCGCGACCCCTGCCCTGTGACCTTGACGAGCCGGGGTCAAGAGGGATGAGTTCCCACAGCTCGCAGGAGGACCTGTCCTCACATTCCAGTCCTATGGGGTCCACGGGTGAGTTGGGGGGGTGGGGAGTGGTGTGGATGTTGGTCTCTCTTCCTTCTTCTCCCTCTCCTTTACCCCCTCCTTCTGACATCCCCAGACCAAGTTTATATCCTGCTTTGTCCCTCTGTGGAGATGCTGGAAGGGGGGGGTTGCTGTCAGTATAAATAGCTTTCCCATCTTCTGGAAATTCTGTGCTGGAATTCCCCCCTTTTCTATCCCCCTCTTTGTCTCTGCCTTGTTCCTTTTTTCTTGTCACCTCCTCCTTGTCTGTTTTCTGCCTTCTTGGTCCATTCTCCTGCCTGTTTTCCAAGAAAGACTTCAAATATAACAATTCTCTCCCACACAAAAGTCGGATGCGCTGGGCCTGACTTATCGGGCGCTTAACGGCAGTACAATGCATTTTCGCTCATATGACGTTCATATGAGTGTTCAGCAAAGAAGAGTATCCTGTATTGTATGTTATTTCTTTCAAATTTGTCCCTCCCCCCCCCCCCTCTCCCACTTGCTCAAGAGCTCAAATGTAGGTTAAGTAGTGTTTGACTTGGAAGGAAGTTGAGGAAAAGCATGGAATCTGTTTTTTTTTCCAGATATTTAAGGACCCTGTATATTCCTCAATTCTCCCTGAAGTCAGAATGTGGCAACCTTGATGGTGGGTAAAAATGGTTGCATTGCAAAATGTCACCATTGGTAAACCTTGGAGCTGTAGCCGAGAATCAAACGAAACAAACAAAAAAAAATAATCCAACTGTTTCCTTTGTAAAATTTTTTTTTAAAAAAGCACCTGTTAGCAATATTTTCTTTTTTCTTTCCTCAGCTAGTGTTCCGAAGTTCATCAGTGGTGAGATTTTGTGTAGGCAACCGTTTTTGCCTACTGTGAAGGTAACCCGCATTCTGACTGTGGGGATTGTTAGCAGTGTAAAGGGGTTGCTTACGTAACTTTATTCTTTTTGGTGTTGCAGTGTCCTGCGACCAGCTGAATCAGAACGGGGACCAAGGTCCTAACACCAGTCGACGACCCCCTTCACCAGGTGAGAGGGCCTCCTCTTGTCTGTGCCTGCTAGCGTGCTCTTGTTGAATGAAGGATTGAGTGAATCATGATACAGGGCGTAAGAATCTTATTCTCCATACCCACAGGTGTGGTTGCAGCGCTGGGAGAGAAGGAAAGTGAAAAGGAGGGAGTGGGGAGGAGGGGGCAGGGAAGAAATGATGTGAAGTATAAAGACACAAAACCACTATAAACACACACACACACACACACACCCACACACACACACACCACCACACCACACACCACACACACACACATCACACACCTCTCCTCTCTCTCTCTCCCTCCTCTCTCTCTCTCTCTCTCTCTCTCTCTCCTCTCTCTCTCTCTCTCTCTCTCTCTCTCTCCTCTCTCTCGTATTACACTTGAGCACACTGAGACAAACCCTCAAAACAACAATGAGGATGATAATGATTAACACAACAAAAGCAGCAGCAGCAGCAGCAGCAGCTACAACAGCATTAATACCAGCAATAACAATAACATCAGCAGCAACAAAACAAGAACAGTGTCATGTATCTAGTTCAGCCACACGATGACAGAGGGATGGTTAACCCCAGAGTACGTGTGCAGGCACGAAGCTGTACGTCAAGCCCAGCTCCAAGTCCAACCGCCACATCATCATCAACGCCCTCAGCTACTGCTGTCTGGCCGGCATCGTCAACACTGACCAGAAAAACAAAGTCCTGGAGGTGGGTCACACCCCCCCCCCCCCCCCCCCCACCTTTTAAATTTTTTTTTATTGTATTCATTTGTATTCATCCGAAATTTGACAGACACTATACCAGAGTGGTTTTGACTGTTACACTTGAATACCATGGTTCCATGAAGTCGTGAGTTTGAATCTCGGCGGTGTCTGGTGAATGGAAGGTGGGGATTTTTATAATCCCCCAGGTCAATTTCAAGACCAGACCTGCCAGTGGCTTATGTCCCGTAACACTATCCCTACGTTACAGGGAAGCACCCCTCTTTTCCAGTATACGTGCACTGGGCATATTTACACTAACGTTGCCTATGTAACATTTTTAACACTTTTCTCTTTTATTTTTTTTTGGTCTGTCAAAACTCTCTTGCGGTTTTCCAACTGGGAGTTTTGGGTAAATTCAATATCTTGAACCCCAAAATACTCTTAGGCCGCATCATGTAGTTGTGATAGTGAATGTGACCTCACCAAACAGGCTAAAAATAACCACTAATGTACTTGCAACATGCATTTTATTGAACGAAGAGAAAAGGGGAAAAAAATGCTTTCTTACCTTACTATGTGTACAGGAAAATATTGCACTTTAATCTTGTCACAATGAAAAAGTAAATCCATGACTGCACAGTAAAAAGAAAATGAAGAAAAGTTAAATCACTCTGTCTGTTATGTACACCACAGCCATCATGGTTCCATTGCAGACATGATACAATGGCCTTATTGTGAAATCTGTTCCCGTGTCATGGTTGTTGCTATGCACTGTAGCTCTTCCACTGAACTGCCAATGATGCGGTCCCTTCCACACCCAGTTCAGTGGAAGAGCTACATTGCATGGCGAAGTATAGCTCTTCTGGAACAAGCGTTAGGTCTTGTACATTAGAATTATTGGTGAAAGGATGTATGTGTATTTATATATTATAAATATATATGCTGGTTGTTTTACTTTCGCGATTCTATAATATATATATATTATATATATATATCTATATCTATATATAATATATATATATGTGTGTGTATGTGTGTGTGTGTGTGTGTATTTGGGTGTGTATGCATCCGTATGTGTGTGTGCGCACACATATATATATGTACGTTTTACTGTGTCTTAGAGAGAGAAAGAAATGGACAAAAAAAAGTGCAACAAACTGGTGTGTTCATTGATCATGGTTTGATACCTAAAGAAAGTGTGTGTGTGTGTGTGTGACTGCATGTGCAAGCATGTATGCGTGCCTGTACTCATGCTCGCACACTCATTCACATTCACACAAGTGTATGCATCAGCGCTACTCCAGTACATTTACAATGAACTGTGTATCTGCCCATCAGGAGATCGCCAAATCCACAGCCAAGCATTTTGTGATCCTGTTTCGTGACCACGGCTGTCAGTACCGCGGCCTCTTCTCCTTTGACCCCGACACGGAGGAGGCCTGCAAGATCATGGGCGTGGGGCCACGCCAACTGAACAGCCATATGGTGGAGCGCTTCTACAAGTGAGTGATGGGGGATAGTAGTATGTATGTATGTGCTGTGGCTTTAGTGCATGGTGGAGCCATTCTATAAGCGAGTGACAGGGGATAGTAGTATGTATGTATGTATGTACTGTGGCTTTAGTGCATAGTGGAGCGCTTCTATAAGTGAGTGACAGGGGGTAGTAGTATGTATGTATGTATGTACTGTGGCTTTAGTGCATGGTGGAGCCATTCTATAAGTGAGTGACAGGGGGTAGTAGTATGTATGTATGTATGTACTGTGGCTTTAGTGCATGGTGGAGCCATTCTATAAGTGAGTGACAGGGGATAGTAGTATGTATGTATGTACTGTGGCTTTAGTGCATGGTGGAGCCATTCTATAAGTGAGTGACAGGGGGTAGTAGTATGTATGTATGTATGTACTGTGGCTTTAGTGCATGGTGGAGCGATTCTATAAGTGAGTGACAGGGGATAGTAGTATGTATGTATGTACTGTGGCTTTAGTGCATGGTGGAGCCATTCTATAAGTGAGTGACAAGGAGTATAGGTAGTATGTATGTACTGTGGCTTTAGTGCATGGTGGAGCCATTCTATAAGTGAGTGACAAGGAGTAGTAGGTAGTATGTATGTACTGTGGCTTTAGTGCATGGTGGAGCCATTCTATAAGTGAGTGACAAGGAGTAGTAGGTAGTATGTATGTACTGTGGCTTTAGTGCATGGTGGAGCATTCTATAAGTGAGTGACAAGGAGTAGTAGGTAGTATGTATGTACTGTGGCTTTAGTGCATGGTGGAGCCATTCTATAAGTGAGTGACAAGGAGTAGTATGTACTGTGACTTTACTGCAGTATCATCATCATGTTCAAGGGACTGATTGATCAGTAAGTTAGACTGCAATACTGCTTTGTCATCATGATCAAGGGACTGATTAGTGTGCAAATCTAACATCACTTTGTCAAGAGTGCTAAAATTATCACACCCCTCTGCTTCCTTTTACCAAGTCCAAGTGTGGTCAGTTCCTGCTATAATTAGCACCAGCTAATCTGGGATGAGATGGAATGAATAGCAGCCGATATCAGGAGAAACTGACAGCTGTGATTTGTGAGTGATACTGTAATACTGCTATTACATAGTGGAACTGTTCTACTTGTATTATACAGATGATAGTTTGTATTGTGGTTTTTGTAGATTATACTGTGATTCTACTACATCTGTATGGTTGGAATGATTTTACTTTTATAAGTTTAAGAAGGAGGGTGGCAGGATGGTTAAGACGTTTGCCTGCCAACAAGTGAACCGTTAGGTTCTGGGTTCCATTCTCAGCCTTGCCCTTTCCTCCCAGTTTGATGAAAAAATAGAACTGAATGTTAAAATCCTTTGGATGAGATTGTAAACCAAGGCCCCATGTGCGAACGTATGCAGAACATCTTGTGCTCATGTTACAAACCAGTTCCCGCCTTGTGAAAGAGTAGGCCATTTTGTGCTGGGAGGAACGGAGGACAAATTAAAAAACCCCAAAACAAACGCAAGCACACAGGTGTCGTGTTTAGACACCATCCCTGAGGTCAGAATGCGGCTACCTAAATGGTGAGGGGGGAAAAAACAGTCATAAGCAGAAATTTCACCATTGGTAAACCTTGGAGCTCTGCCCAAGGAACACACACAAAAAAAGAAAACAAAGTGTGGTGGCTTAGCTCGTGGTTTTGGTCAGTTGTACTGTCATTCCTCAGCCACACGGATACTTTATCCCTTTCTGTCCTCCACTCTGCTTGCTTCCTTTGGCTCTTTCATCTCCTCCTTAAAACCGCATTTATTTTCATGCTAGGACCCATTGCAGTTCTTTTTAGATGTCCGCTGACTGTGTTTGGTTCAGTTTCAGTTTTGCTTGCCACTGCACACTAGCAGGAGATGGTGGAATGGCTGGGGGGGTTTTGGGGGAGGGGGGGGGTAAATTTTTTTGTTTACACCAAATGCATACTTTTCAAATATTTGTTTTTAAAATTGTGTTAGTGGATTAGAATTCAAGACTATGAAAAACTGTGATTAAGGGAGTGGGATGGTTTGCTTGTGTGTGTGTGTGTGTGTGTGTGTGTGTGTGTGCGTGCGTGGTGGTGCGTGTGTGTTGTGTGTGTGTGTGGTGTGTGGTGTGTGTGTGTGTGTGTGTGTGTGTGTGTGTGTGTGTGCACGTGTGTCTGTGGTGTGTGGTGGTTTGTGTGTGTGTGTGGTGTAGGGTGTGTGTGTTGTGTGTGTGTGTTGTGGGGGTGGGTGTGTGTGGTTGTTTAGGGTGTGTGCATGTGTATGTGTTGTGTGTGTGGTGATGGGGGGGGGAGGGTGCACGCCTCTGCGTGCAATAGATTCAGTGCATGTTAAAGGTTTTTAAAGATTTTTTCCCCTCTGCAAGTGAATGGTTACTTTGTCAATGCCTAGGAGTTTTGCACTAGATTAGGTGTTATGAAAGATCAGTTTTATTATTATTAATATTATCATTATCATCATTACAGGTACAATTCTGGAGGGAAGAGTTTCACGGAGGTGACCTCCACCAAACACCTGTCAGTGTCTATCGATGCTGTGGTGCTGAAAAACGCCTACTGGAAATCCAAGGTTTCCCCTGCAGCCAAGCGGTAGCACACTTCCTCCAGATCACTGACTGACTGACAGTTTCAGCCTGAAAAATTCCAAGCTTTTTTTTTTCCTTAGGAAAATGTTGAAAAATCCACAATTTTTGACAGTGAATGAAAGTGTTTTGCTGCTTTCCCCTTTGCTATCCTGCTTCAAGAGGTTTTTTTTCCCCAAAAATTTTGTTTGGCACATATACTTACCATACCAGACCAATGCAATGAAGGTATGCCATATTGCTCTGTCAGCCAGACTTTTTTGTTGGTAGAGAGACGCCTTTTTGTCAAGAGAGGTGTGTCACACGCGTGTTGGAGCACAAACTTCCATTGATACAGTAGAAGTTTGTAACATGCATGTTCGAGTGCAAAACTTCCATTGATACCTGTGACTTTCCCAGAATACTAAGTAGCCATTGGAGACATTCTGGCTTACGTTTTGAGTTCTGCTTTTAAATGAACAACAGTGTTGTTTGTGCTGTGGAGTTCGGTGTGTTGGCGAGTTCATCTTGATCTTTAGTGTGCTTCAACCTTTTCTGTTTTAGTAGGAGTGTTTGTCAGAAGATGTGTTGGATACCCCGCTGTACAAGAATAAGAGGGAACAGTGCCCTGTTTTTTTTTTTAAGGGGCAGAATAGCTTTATGGTTAAGAGCGTCGTACGTGTGACTTTAGGGCAAGGGTTTGATTCCGAGTTGTTTGTTTAAGGAAGTTTTCCTCTCAAAGAGTGAACATTGGTTTTGACTCCATTCCTCTGCAAGTTCATCAGAGGAGACTGTAAACCAAAGTTCATCCCTGAAGTGGGGAATGTGGCTACCTTCATGGTGGGCCACAAATGGTCACTTACCCAAAATCTTACCATGGGGGAACCTCAGACCTCTTGCAGGGAATGTACTACTAAAAAAAAAAATTGTATAAAAATCAAACTGAAACAAAGTTCCATGAGCTGTCACACACAATATCTTGTGAACACATTGAAACCCTGGCCATTCTTAACAGGAGAGTAGGCCAGCTGGTATGGTGGGTTAAGTCAGACGTACCCAGCATGCCAGTTAGAGACTGAACTAGCCTGAGATAGACAAACAGACATACATGGTGCATGACAAACTCAGTGCCATGCCCCAGTGACCCCTCAGAAAGTTACTGGACAAGAGGGGAGAAGTGTAGAAGGGTGAGGCATGCAAGAGAGAGAGAGAGAGAGAAAGGTTTGCACAGCCTGTATTGCCAAAAGGGTCAGATTTCAATGTCACAGAATGTTTGTTTTAGTGGATCATTGGTATTTTTTGGACAGGTATTGTTTTTAAATAAAAAATATGTGCTGTGTTTAGAAGTGTTACCGTTTTGGTTTTTTTGGGTTTTTTTTCTTTGTGAGGTAGCCTGAAAAGCCAAAAACTTAACAAATCTTTCACAAAGTCAGTGTATTTGCTTCAATCAAATCACATTTCACCCTTTCTTGAAAAGTTGTCAGATAAAAGGTAGGCCTACTCAAAAATTTCAATTTGCTTGATTCATTAAAATATCTGACTGTAAGAGTGTCAGGTGTTGACAATGTTACAAAATATCTGACTGTAAAAGTGTCAGGTGTTGACACCGTTACAAAATATCTGACTGTAAAAGTGTCAGGTGTTGACAACGTCGCAAAATATCTGACTGTAAAAGTGTCGGGTGTTGACACCGTTGCAAAATATCTGACTGTAAAAGTGTCAAGTGTTGACACCGTTACCAAGGTCCAGATTTGACTTTTCCTTTAACTCCCTGAGGAGTTGTGGGGGCACTGTACTGAAGTTTTCAGGACGTGTGTCTTGGGTAGGTTGAACTTGGCGGAGCCCATCTTTTCCCTTGTAGCAGGATGCATGCTGGGCATGTTTGTGTCATCCAAAGCAGAAGTGTTTGCTGCCCTACTGTCTGTGAACAGTGGATAGGATTTTCATGTGTGCGCAAGATGTTCTCTGTTCACCAGCTCACAGGACCACAGTTTATCATCTCATCGTAAAGATTTTCAGGGGAATGGATTCGGTACAATGTTAACCCCAGAGGAAAAAATATTCCCATAGAGTGGACACCTCAGAAGAGATTTGAACCCGTACTCTTAAGGATCAGATGTGAACAATTGAGAAATGGTCAGGTATGTGTATGTATCATTTTACAAGGGTTGGAATTGTACGATGTTTTAACGTACAAGGATCAGAAGAGTTTTTAATGCCTCATTGTGTAAAATTTGGCATTTTTCAGTGGTGTGTTTGGTCTGTTTCATGCCTTTTTGTACAAGGGTCAGTTATTGTGTGTTGTAGGTTTATGCAACACTTAACGAATCTCTGTGTTAACTCACTAACAATCTCCGTTGAAGACTCATAAGTAGTTTTGATCTCTTACGGTCCGGTTCGGACGTGTTCGTGATTTTTTACAGATCTGTTTTTATCTCACGCATTTTCTGAATCTGTGCAGTTTTGTCGGGTTTTTTTGTGGGTGTGTCTCAGTTTCAGAGATGTGCATTATTGTAGCACAGTGTTGCCATATGTATGTGATTCATCCTCCTCCTGTGTAGAATTGTGTTGCCATTTTTGAAAATATGTGATGCTCCGCCACGAAATGAGTCGCTTAGCACATTACCCAATTTTGCTCTAGGAGCCATTAAAGGCAGGTAGGGGTCAAGTTGTCAATTTTGAGATTTTGATTAATTATTAAACTATGTCCGTTTATCTACCTTATAATGAAATATCAAGGCATAATTTTTATCCCTTTTGCTTTTAAATGTGTTTTGAAAATACCCAAGCCCTCATTCTGACAACGTGTTACGAAAATAAACTTGTCCGTTTCTCATTTTGCCACTTCCTGTAGTCTATCATTTCAACCTGTAATAACTTTGCACAGAATTGTCCGATTTTCAATCTGTTTTTTGTATTTGATAGCCACTTTATTGCACATTAATAACATGTCAATAACTAAAATTTGACCTCATGTGCACTCCGTCTCATTATGTGGTGGAGCGTCACATATATGATTTCAACTTTTTTTCTCCTCTCCCCAAGCTGTGAGTGTTTGATGCTGTGTGTACTTGTATTTTCCTGAAAACGCCTTCATTGGATGTGGACTTTTATGGATGTGGTGGGTTTATAACAGACATTTTGAAGAGGATTTTCTCTCGTCGAATGAATAAGGACACCAGTGTGTTGTGGTGTAGCGATTTGAGGAGCAATGGCTTGAGGAATCTGGAGGTCTGTTTCGATTGGGGTTTTTTGACGTGAAAGATATTGTCTGCTTTGTATCCATACATACATACATACACGTGGTATTACTTATGTCCTTCCACTGGTTGTGGACCAAGAACAATCATCGCTTTTTGTCATTGCCACCAGGAATGCAACTTAACCCGAAATGTAATTAAAAAAAAAAAAAAATTTCAGTTAGATTTTTTTTTATTTTGCCTTTTGAAAGGATAGGGTTGTGCTGAAAAAGAAAAACTGCAATGAACTATGTGTAGGGCTTTGTAGGGGCTTGTGTTTGCTTGGGTTTTGCCTGTAAGCATTTGTTTTTACAGATGGGGAAGGGTGGGGTTGGGAAGGAGGTGGGGGTGCAGAGTTTTTGTCTTGAAAAGCTTTGTTCTGTCGCTCCTGTGCTAAATTTGCAACAGCCTAGCCTCCCCCTTCCCCTCCCCATTCAACCATTTTGAGATGTGGGTATATGGTTTTTGAACTAATTTGGCTTCACAGTATTGGTGACTTTGTGTGTCTATTGCACATTGTACAGTAATGAAAGAGTTTTTGTAAAAGCTTGTTTCCGGAGGAAGAGTATTGTAAAGATTTCTGTAGTTTGACACTGATGGTAAAAAAGGCTCAGAACTTGTAAAGTATGTGAATTTGTCTGAAACATAGACACGCACGCATGCACGCACGCATGCACATACACACACACGCACACACACACACACACACACACACACACTTGCACTGAATATCACAGTACAAACATTGACTTGAACATCACCCTTCACCCACTCTTACAACTCGATCAACTTGCTCAGGTTTTGAAGACAGTAAGCTTGCATATGTGTCTGTTGTGTGTTGTGGATGAAAAATGTGTGTTCATCTTGTTTGTAGATGAAAATGTGTTTGTTGGTGAAAAATATGTATGTGTCTTGTTTTTTTTTTTTATAGATAATTTGTGTCTATTTTGTTTGTAGATTAAAATGTGCATCTGTTTTGTTTGTGGATAATAAATGTGTATCTGTCTTGTTTCAGGCTTAAAGAAAATGTGTATAACTCTTGTTTTGTTTGTCAATACAAATGTGTCTTTTGTTTTATTGATTAAAGATCTGTGTCTGTCATGTTTGCAGATTTTATTTATCATTTTTTTGGTGAATAAATGTTTTTGTTTTGTTTGTAAATAAAAATGTGTTATTTGTTTTGTTAGTGGAATAAAAATGTGTTATGTGTCTTATTTGTTGATGAAAATGTGTCACACTTTGTCAGTTGACTAAAAAAAAAAAAAGTACATAGTTGTTTGTAGATAAAAATGCGTCATCTGTTCGTCAATTACATGTGTTATCTGGTGTGTTTGTAGATATGAGATGTGTTTTGTCTCGTCACTTCATTGAAAATGTGTATCTGTCTGGTTTATAAAAACAGTGTATCTGTTTTGCTTGTTAACAAACGTTTCAATTGTCGTACTGGGAAAAGTATGTTTATCTTGAATTCTGTTGTTCTCCTGACAAGGTCTCAAAGCTATCTGGGAATACTTCATCGAATGTGATTCAGGGGATTTCAGGCCCCTCTTCACTGGCTAGGAAGACCGATGTGGAGTTGATAGTTCATAACTTGGAGGAATATGGTGAACTGCTCATCAGAATAGTGCCTGCAAGGACTCCTCTCGGAGTTCAGGGATGTTTTAAGAACAGCTGTGAGAATGGGCTTAGGGCTCTGCCAGAAAGTTCGATGTTTGTTTGTTTGATGTTTGTTTGTTATTTTCATTGACTAAGGTATGTTTGTTATTTTCATTAACAAATATATGTTTGTTATTTTCATGGACAAATGTTTGTTATTTTCATGGACAAATGTTTGTTGCTTGTTATTTCTATTGACAAATGTTTAGTGTTTTGTTTGTTATTTAAATAGCCTTGGCAGAGCGAAGAGACTTTTACCGGATTTTCATGGGTCTTGTCTTAGATAAATTCTTGTTCTCTTTTTCATGTGTTCTGTGTCATGTCTTAGGCTCTGATTTGTTCGTCTGGTAATTATCATTGTTCAGTGTTTTGGTTTGTTGTAATTGATAACGGTAATGATAAATATAGAGATAAAGTGAAGGTTTTGACTTCAGAAAAGCAGGGGCGCTTTAGGTCAGAGAATCCAGGATTGAGGTTTAGCTCCCTTTTTTCATCTCAGCTTTCCCTTTCTTTAATCGCTGGTTTGCCTCCCTTTACATGCATTTTGATTTTTTGTTTTTTTACCCCCCCTCGCTTGTAAAAGGAAGTTGCTGTACGGTTTTGTTGTTGTTGCTTTCACGCTGTAGACTGTGTATATCTGTTGAGACCTCATTTTCTGGCTATGAGTAACAGTTGTGCTTTCAGTCTTATGGTCACATTTTTTTTTTTTTCGGTGATGAGAGATTTGTTTCAAGCATTCAGCACTTAATGTACCAGAATTTTTGTCAGTGTATTTGACATTACTTGTTTCTTTTGCTCATGGTGAGAATGCTTGATATTTGCTAAATGTGATTTGGTATGTGTGTGTAGTTCTTTTCTTGAAGCTACAACAATCTTTCTTCTTCCGCTTTGTGTATCTGGTGATTTTATTTGGTCAGCAAAGTAGGTTGTGACTGTGTGTATGTGTATGTGTGTGTGTGTGAGTGTGAGTGTGGAGAGAGGGAGAGATGAGAGAGAGAGAGAGAGAGAGAGAGAGAGAGAGAGAGAGAGAGAGAGAGAGAGTGTGTGTGTGTGTGTGTGTGTGTGTGTGTGTGTGTGAATGTGTGTGTGTGTGTGAATGTGTATGTGTATGTGTAAACGTGTGTATGAATGTGTATGTGTGCGTGTGTATGTATGTGTGTGTGTGCGTGCATACGCATGCGTACATGTATGTGTGTGTAAATTGCCTCTGCACAGCATATATGTATCATTTTTCCAATCATTGAAACAGGGTATTTATTAACTTTTTTTTTAAGTTGATAATTACTGACAATCTGGTTTTGTTCCTTTTTTAAATCAGTTTTGTATAAATTCTGACAATCTTTTTATGTCAGTTCAGTACAGTTTTTGTGGCAGGTCATATTTTTCAACAAATATTTAATGCACTGGGATTTTTGCAAATGTATCTGGTTGCGGTTTTGTGCAATTTTTAAGACTGTGAATTTTATTTATTTTTTTGTGAAAGATTGGTTTGTGAGGTTTTCAGAGTTTTGAGTTTGAGAAACTAAATTTTTGAGTGATGTATGCAATTTAATTTTTAATTTATGCATTTGAGAGCTGCTTTTGTGTGTATGTGTGTGTGTGTGTACGCGTGCGCGCGCACGCGCATGTGTGCATGCTGTGTGTTCTTAGTGGTTTGTGCTATATCATTTGTGATTTTGTGAACTTGACAGCTTCTTTCTTAATTTTTTTCAGTGATTTGTGCAATTTAACGTTGTGAACATAAGGGCTTGTCTATGTAAGCAAAACGTGCAATATTTTCAGTTGTAATTTGTTTTTAACTTTGTGAACATCATAATTTTTAGACAAGTTGTGTGATAATTTCGAACACAGCGAACTGTATCTTCTTCCAAAGTGATATTGATGAGTCCAGAGGAGTCAGGTAAGGGTACAACGTGAACCCATAACTTATGAGAATTGTTATTTATAACACTTCTAAAACAATATCGTAAAAAAAAAAAAAAAAAAAAAAGTTCACTGGGAATGGGACAGCTCAGTGGTCAGAGCACTTACTCTCACTCCTCAAGCTAAGGATAAGGAACATTGAGTATAGTTGCCTCACAGTTGGGCTTCAGTACAGTCCCCCAGTTCACCCAGCTGTAAATGGGTACTTGTCCTCTTTAGGGTGAGGGAAGGTAAATCAGTGAGGGAGAGGAGACCTCGATATGCTGGCCCCTGAGAAGCTGAGGTCTCTGACACCTTGTGCCCCTACGACCGCTTAAGCTATTGGATACCTTACTATTATCCTTACCTTACTGTGAAAAAAAAAAGATAGACATAGTTTGTGCATTCTCTCAGTACTTTTGCTTCTTGCGATACTTATTTTAATTGTGTGGCTTATTTTATAATTTAGGAGATGGTTATCAGAATGGCTAGGTTATGATTTAAAAAAAAAAATACTTAAAAAAAAAATGTTTGAGTTTGGATGGGGGTAGGGGTGGAAAATGCAAAGTACTTAAAAAAAAAAAAAATCATGTGGGGTTGGGGTGGAATGCAAAGTTTTTCCAGTGATAAAGAAATGAGTTGCACTGTGTGCTAATTAAATAAATAGAACAAAAATATTCAAAACTGTGTATGACATCAATCTTATTTTTTTCTCTTGGATTACATGATGCTTAGTGACTCTTTTTGAAGGTAAGGATGTGAGTGTGTTAAATTTTTTTTTTTTTTCCACTGATAATTTGAATGAAAATTCAAACACACTACAGACATCTATGAAACACATATTTGTGAATGCTCAAAATTCACAAAATAAACTTTTGATCCATATATATCATGCCTAGTATTACCAAATTTTAATGTTAACCGAATTTTCGAAGTATGGTAAAAAAAAAAAAAAAATCATCATAATATTGCTTCACAGTAAAGCTACAGTGTAAACTCGAGGGTGACTCCTTGTGGCACAGGCCCACAACTCCCTCCCCTATCCTGCAGTCCTGTCCTACCTCTACACACTGAGACACCAGATGTGGCCCAGCCCAGTAGTTTCCATGAAAAACTGAGGGGACCGGTGCGGTCACTACCGACGGACTGCAGACTTTTCCTTCCAGACCGGATTAAAAATGTAGCATAGCCAGGGAATGCAGAAGAAGAAGATTGTGACCCCTAAGTCCAATGAGTTAATAAGGGAAAAGAAGAAGTTCCAAGGAGCTATCACAGAATGGACTGGCCTTGACAGGGCCCGTGTTGCTAGTGAAAGGGTAAATTAGATCAGCCTGGAAAAAAGTGTCCATCAATGCATTCCTCATGTCCCCCCCCCCCCCTCCCTCCAAGCCCTGACAACCACCTAGGTCATAGGACAGATGAGGAGGAGAGGATAGAGCTATCAACACACTTGGTAAATACTTGTACTGTTTGTGGCTGTTTGTGAATTATTACATTATACTGGTCAACCCTTAAGATTGTTGTTAAACCTTGGTATGTTGGGTGTCTTTGAAAACAAAAATTACCAGTTTTGTTGGGGTTTTTAAAAATGAATTATTACTCCCCAGTTCATTACACCAGAGTGTATTTTTGTCCTTGTTGATCTTTTCAGATTTCAGTATGTTAATGGTCTTAAAAATTTTTAAATTAGATTTTTGTTTTGAGGTGTTTCCAGAGGTGTTTTTGTTGTTCTTATGTCTTTGTGGTTTACTTTTTGTTCTGTTTCAACCTGTCGTTGTTGTGAACTTTTGTTGTTTCACCATGTGTCTTTGTTGTTTGTTCTGTTTCATCACACGTGTCTCTGTTGTTTTGTTGTTCTGTTTTGATTATGTCATTGCAGTTTGTTGTTCACATGTGTCTTTTGTTGCTCATTTACCATGTGTCTTTGTTGTTTATTTGTTCTGTTTCATCACACGTGTCTCTGTGTTGATCTGTTTTGATTAGTGTCATTGCAGTTTTGTTGTTTCTCCATGTGTCTTTTGTTGTTCAGTTTTACATGTGTCTTTGTTGTTTATTTGTTCTGTTTCATCACACATGTCTCTGTTGTTGATTTGTTGTTCTGTTTTGATTCGTGTCATTGCAGTTTTGTTGTTTCACCATGTGTCTTTTGTCGTTCAGTTTCAACATGTGTCTTTGTTGTTTACTATTGTTGTTTTAACTGGTGTCTTTGCTGTTGAATTTATGTTTTTCCAACATGTGTCTTCTCTGTTTCACCTTCGCTCAACACAGCAGAGAAACACAACAGAGTCTGAATGTTTAAGTTGCAGCAGTATCACTGAGGTCTTGTTGTAATGAAGCTTTCTTCTTTCATAGAATAGAGAGAATCTTTGTTGAGATCAGGAGTGTGTTGATATTGTTTGTTTTGGTGTATAGCGGTGCTGGCTTTGCAAGGGATGACAACACTGGGAACGGTTGACAAAATTGACAAAACCGCATGCACACAGGGATTGGGTGTAAACTGGCTGTGAAAAAAAAAGAAAGACATGAGTGCTTATTTCATTATCCTCAAAATAAAACAGAAAATTTGTAAAAGTTTGAAATGGTAAAATCCTTAGTGAGAGCGCAAGTTGTTGTTGGAAAGATACACTTGGCTGCATTTCCAAACCCTTCCCCCTCTCTCCTCATCACCTCTCCTCTCAAAAAACAACCCCCCCCCCCCCCCCCCAACGCAAAAAAAAAAAAAGAAGTGGAAATCTTAAGGACTTTTTTTCCCCACCAATGAAACAGGCCTAGACCTAAGACATAAAAGATATTGATATGTAAAAAAGAAGAAAAGGAAAGGAAACAGAAAATAGACATTTACAGCTGTGCAAATTTAGAGTTCGATTCCTCATTGAATGCTCAGACAGCAACTGTTGTAGTCTGTCACATAAGCAGAAATTTGTTGTGCTGCGTTAAGCGCATGACAAGTCAGGCCTGGTAATCTGACTATGGGATGGGAGAGAATTGTTATCTTTTTAGTCTCTCTGGAAAGAAAAGGCAGGAGAATAGATCAAGAAGGTAGAAAATAGACAAGGAGACAGGAAGAAAAGGAACAAGGCACACAGAAAGAGAGAGATAGAAAAGAGGGAATTCCTGGCACAGAACTTCCAGAAAGCAGGTTCCTATTTATGCTAACAGGCCCCCAGCATCCCCACAGGGGAAAGGGTTAGATTGTCCATGCTTGTCACTGTTCATGTCTGAAACAGTGCTTCCTATCCACTGGATTATTTGAAAAGTAATGGTGGATTTTGAAAGAAAGGACCTTTAGGGTTTCTTTCAGAGGCTTCTTTGAATTGTGAAAGCATGTTTTTAGGTCTCAAGAGGCTTTGTGCTACAGTGTGTGTAGTGTGTTAAAGGTATAATGATATATGTTTTGTATCTATCCAGTGTTTCCACACTGCAGCCCGTTTGTTTAAACATTGGTCTCCTCATTGAAAGAGGGTTTTTTTTTTTTTCTTTTTTGATTTATGCAAAGAGGGTGTAAATTGGAAAAAAAAAAAAATGTGTGTGTGCTCGAGCGTGTGCAGCATGCACATGCATGTTGTGTGGGGTATTTGAAAAAGTGCCATTGCAATGTGTGCAGCATTTTTACTGTGATATCTATGTTCAGCCTTGTGTTTGTTTCTGTGTGGTGCGAGTATGAGTATGCCCGTTATTTTACTGTTTTTTTTTTTTTTTAAACTTGCCCAATTTTTGTGTTTTTAAATCCACACTCTCTCTTCCAAGCAGAGTTGTGGTGTGGTGGAGTTTTTCATTGTAAAAAAAAAAAAAAGCCACAACATGTCAGATTCCACATTGATTTTAATGAGCACAGAGTGTAATATTTTAGTGTGTTAAACTTTTAACATAGAATGCTGTCTGTAGAAGTGTTTTGGGGACTCTATAGAGCTAGCAGGTGAATTTCAAGCTTTTTCTAAATTGAAAACTTCTTTTTAAAAAAAAAAAAAATGTCAATGTCCTTCTGTCCCCACCCCCCTGCCCAGCAGCGCTTTGCATGATACAGAATATTATTATCATCATTATCGCCATGTGTTAGTCAGAGTCGATGAGGGCTTTTTTTGTAAGTGGAGAGAAGAAGAAGAAGAAGACATTGTGTTATTAAAAGATTGTGTTAGAAAATACTTTATTAGTTGACCTCCCTTATCTGTGTTAAACTTATTTTTTGTGTGTTTTTTTTTGTTTTGTTATTTAACTATTTCTCATTGAGGAGTGTGGAATTCATTTTGGTATTTCTTGTAAATGTTTGAAAAACTTTTCATTGTAAAGGACATTTTAGTGTGTGTGTGTGTGTGTGTGTGTGTGTGTGTGTGTGTGTGTGTGTGTGTGTGTGTGGAATGCATACATACTTGCATGTGTGTTTTTGTACATAATGCCTGTATACTCATCATTTCTGCCCCAAATTTCAGGCACCTAAAAATATACAGTAAAAGTGTGAAGTGGAAAGGATTTAACGCAACACAACTCATTATTTCATGCAATGCAGAACAGGTTACTATCGTTGTTCTGTGAACAGAAGTTAGAAACTACTGAAGAATCTCTTCTTGTTTTGTGTTCACCACCACCCTTCACATCTTTTTCATTCTGAAAAAAAAGCAGTATTTTTCATTACTGTGTGTCTTGTTATTGTCAGCTTGTTTATCCCTGAAGTCAGGATATGGCTACCTTAATGGAGGGTTAAAAACATACAAAATGTCACTATTTGGTGAACCTTTGAGCACTAGCCAAGGAACACACACACACACAACACACAAATTGTCAGTCTGCAAGAGTTACCTGCTGTCATTTATTTTATAATAATTTTTTTGTTAACCATACTTTACTGTGACTTTGTAAGCTTGGGTTTTTTGCTTTTCTGTTTTAAGACGGTAAATTTTCAATATGTTTTAAAATTTTTTTTTTTATATACATTTGTATGTGTGAAAGTGGTTCTGGGAATCTTACTTTTGCATCACGAATAACCTTGTCTCCATCAGCAGATACTGACATAACTGTGTTGGCAGAAAGATTGCAGTGGCAGAAACAGCAATAACGGTGTTGGAAAAATCATTGAACATCACAGTCATTTTCGTCATCAGTTGTCATTTCAGAATAACAAAAATGCTGCTGATTTGCCAAGCATTGTACATCATTCAGCGAATATCGTCATAGAATGTGGAGAAGTCATCATTCATGAAACATTACCTACATTCGAGCTTTGTAATCGCAGGCTTCCTCCACTTCTTTTTGTTAACAAGTTTCTGCTTTTTTCCCCCAAGCTTTTCTTCCTGTTTTTCTCATGGTGACAGGTGAATAATTCAAAAGTGATACATTTTTCACCTTGCTTAACTTTTGAAAGTACACTCAGCTCCAAAAATGATGATCCAGTATACACTACTACCTGTAGTTGTGTTCTTGCTTTGTCATTGAAAATATGAACTGTCTATGGAGTTGTTTTGTTTTGCGGTTGAAACAAAATTTTGAAGATGTAAGTGGACAGCTGCGCTTTTTGCAACCCCCTTTTCTGGTGCTATTGGTATTATCTTGTGTTCACACGGTGTTGCTTTGGTTTTTTATGTTCAGATTATTATGCATTTTGTATTAGTCCTTAACATACAATGTTAATAAAGTTTGGTTTCACAGACTAATCCACTTTTTCAATATGTGAGGATGTGAAAGGAGCAGTATATTCCTTGATGCTTTTTTTTTTAGTTGTGTGCATGTGTGTGTGTGTGTTTTTTAATTATAATTTTTGTTGTTTATTTTTGTTTTGGTGTTCATTAAAAAAAAAATTCTTAGCCACACACTGTTTGCGCAAATACATCTTGATTGCTTGTATCAAACGCTGGTTTTGGTGGCCCTTGCAATATATTTCCAATATTTCATGGATAATGATGATGCGTGTTTTGCATTTTGATGGCATTATGTTAGTCATGTACTTTTGTCAAATCATGACTGACTGAAGACTTTTTTTTTGTATTTTGATTTAATTTTGCTCAGTACCCTTTTTTTTCTTTTTTTTTTTTTTGGTGAGCAATTTGTGCTTTTATGTGTACAATTTCCTTTGGAAAAAAACTCAAGTGATTATATCATGAATAAATTGCAGTTTTCTTTTTCTTTCCTGTGTCCATTGATTTCACTTACTTGTGTAGTGCTAGTTGTGAGTTTGAGATAGCAGTGTGTGTGTGTGTGTGTGAGTGTGTGTTTATATGTGTGTGTGTGTGCATGCACGCGCATGTCCGAATGAATGGAAGTGGTATTTATTCACTGAGTGGACAGACTCTTGTACAGTCTTTATCTCTTCTAACTTCTTTCCCTAGGTAGATTGGTAGTCTTTTTCTCTCCTGCCCCAAGCTGCAGTAGCATGCTTCTCCCTGCTGACTTAGCGATTTTAGCAGTTTTCTTGTACAAGTAGTGGATGTAATGGAACTGATTCTGGCCTCAGGCTTACTGAATGTCCCATCCATGTTAGCTGTTTTCTTGACAAAATTCTCTTTGCAAAATCTCACATTTGGTGAACCTCCAAGCTCTATTCTGAGGAAAAATAAAAGCAAACAAAAATGACCACAGTGTAGAGTTCCCATGGTATCTATATTTTTGGTTGCAAGGCATAAAAAAAAAATACAGCAGAAGCAGAAAGAACAGAAAAAAAACAAAACAAACACATAAAAAAAAGAAAGAACGAAAAAAAAACCCTGAGAAAAATACAGAGCAAACATTTCATAAACCATTCACACAAAAACCGCATTGACACATCACAATTTACTAAACTGACACAACATGGTGTTAAAACCTTAATAAAATTTTTGGAAGGTCAACAAACATTCACAGAACTTTACACAGGCGTTGCACCAGCTCATTCTTCTACTTGATCACCTGTGCAAATGTTTCCGTGTATCTTACAAATTTTTTTCTTAAGTTTCATAAAAGTTAACTGCTAAAAGATCTCTCACATTAACAGAGCATATGATAAAAACACAATGGCTAATACTGCAGTGTGTGTTTTTCTTTCTATGACATGTGTACATATATATGTTAAAACTCGCCTCTGAGCAGTGAGGTTTCTGTTCAGGTCTTTTTCGTTTCCAGATGCCGATTTTATATAAAACGATGCTGTCTTCAGATGTGGGAAGGAATTATCTGAATCTACACAGCTCGCAGTCCAGGTTCAAGGTCGTAGCATTCTGTGAGAAGTAAGCACTGGGGACAGAAACAACAATCTGAGTCATGACCAGTGTTATGTAGGACATTTAAAAAAAAAAACATTTTGGGCCTACATTGTCTTTGTTCATTTTTTCATATTGATTGATTTTTTCTTGAGTTCATGTCTTTATACATTAATCTTTACGGATTTCTTTTCTTGAATTCATGTCTGAATACATTTCTTTTTACTGATTTCTTTTCTTTCCTTCAATTTACGTCTTTATTTATTTATCTGCCTTAAAAAAAATCAATTGTAATGAAGGCAACTTTATTATTTTTTGTTTGTTTTGTTCAGTCTTTGGTTGGGTTTCAACAGAAAGCATATCATGAATAAATACTTTTTACTTTCTTCCTTTCCTTTCCTTTCTCCTTCAGTTTGTCTTCTTCCTTAATAAAAAATTCAGATTTGGAAAAGAAAAAACCCCTATAAAACCTCTGACAAGAATTCACTTTTCACTTGCAAGCCACCTTGGATTAACCCTCTTAGTCCCGAACCAGGATTTGCGGGGGATGGAATAATTACCACCCCTAAGTCTGAAACGGGGATTTACACACAGTAGATTTCCATCGCACTGTGACCATCACTAATTGCTACCACATGTCAAAGCTCTATCAGGCTAGAAGAAGAAGCCCTGTTGAGAGTCTGGAAGTAATTATAGCTGCTGGTATGTACCTAGAAGGAGGAAAAGACCAGCAAGTATGTGTGCCTGATCTGATTTTGTGATGGAATGCAAAATCTTGGGGCAGTTTGTGTTCAGAGAATCCGAAGGCAAGAAGGTGAAGAGTAGGTGTTCAAATGTTATTGTCTTGCTCTGTTTTCGTTCTTCGTACAGGTAAAACTTTACGTGCATCTCTCTCTCTCTCCCTCAACACACACATACTTAGGAGTGTGTGTGTGTGTGTGTGCAGGCGTGTGCACACATATGCGTGTGCATCTGTGTAAGCATCCACCTGTTCCTCGGCAGCACACATGTACAAAATGTGGTTTGCATGGGTCTCCTCTTCACATACTTGTGGATTGATAAACAACAGACAGAAACCACTTGATGCTGACAAGACAAGACAGGTACTACAGACAGACCTGCACGACTATAACACACAGGAGGAGGAGGAGGCAAGCTGTGCTGTAGTGTGGTGTGCTCACTCACTCACCCTAGTACATGGAGTACTGCATTCTCTTGGTGTAGGGCTCCCAGCCTGCACAGTGTCCAGGCTTCCTCTTGCGCTGCTCCACCATCTTCTTGTGCTTGGCGCCTGTTGTTGACACACACACACACACACACACACAACGCTTTGTCTTTTTATCACTCTTATTTCCTTCTTCTTCTTCAAATGCTCAGACAGCAACAAGCGTTGTCTGTCATGCGAGTAAAAATACATTGCGCTGTTCTAACCATCTTCTTGTGTTTGGCATCTGGTGGTTCACACAAACAGAACGCTTTGTCTCTTTATCACCCTTATTTCCTCTTCTTCTTCTTCAAACGCTCAGACAGCAACTATTGTTGTCTGTCATACGAGTAAAAATATGTTGCGCTGCTCTACCATCTTCTTGTGCTTGGCATCTGGTGGTTCACACACAGAGAATGCTTTGTCTTTTTTTTCACTCGTATTTTCTTCTTCTCCAAAGGCTCAGACAGCAACTATTGTTGTCTGTCATGCGAGTAAAAATACCTTGCACTGCTGTTAGGCGCCTGACAAGTCAGGCCCAGCGCATACGACTTTGGCGTAGGAGAAAATTATCATCTTTTAAGTCTTTCATGGGAAAAAGGCCAGGAGAATGGACTGGGAAGGCAGAAAATAGACAAGAAGGAAAGGACAGGTAGAAAAGGAACAAGGCAAAAAGAGAGGGATAGAAAAGAGGGAATTCCTAGCACAGAATTTCCATAAGGTGGAGATGCTATCTATACAAGCCCCTAGTATCCACACAGGGGAATTCTTTTATTTTGAGGATAATAAAATAAGCACTCGTGTTTTTTTGTTTGTTTTTTAAAATCCAGTCCCTGTGTGCATGCAGTTTTGTACATTTTGTCATCTGTTCCCACCAGCACAAATGGTGTACTCTTCCAAAAAGCCAAGCAGGTTTTAACATGTGCGCGAGGTGTTCTGTGTGCATTCACATATGATGGGACCTAGGTGTATAGTCTCATCCGGACTTTTGAGGGAGTGGAGTCGGCACTGTTAACTCTTGAGGGAGAGTCGTGTTAACAGGTGTCTCTGTCTGTCTGTTACTAAGCTATTAATGTTGTCAGTAGTGGGTTTAATACCTGTGCCACAGAGAGTTAACTACAAGATCAGTACTCTCTGTTATAAATGTCTCCACAAAACAGCACCCTCCTACCTCTGTGAATGTCTTCACGTGTACACACCTTCTCGTTCCCTCGCTCGGCTGCAGATACCTTATCCTTAAAAATTCCGAGATTCAACCTATCTACTGTTGGCCGCCGCTCTTTCTCTATTTCTGGTCCATCAATCTGGAATGACCTCCCTCTCTCCCTTCGGCAAAAGCCTACATATGACACTTTTAAATCCAACCTCAAGACACACTTGTTTCAAACCTAAGATTTTTGCCTTCTGTTTTCATCTCCTATTTGTCCCTGCCTTCAACAATTGAAATTCCATTCACCCTGTCAAAATGTAGAACCTCTATAAGTGTGTGTGTGTGTGTGTGTGTGTGTGTGCGTGTGTGCGTGCATGCGCGCGCGCGCGTGTGTGCTTTCGAATTTGCTAGAATTATTTATTGTCATTGGTTGTTTGTTGTGAGGGTCGAGTGCAAGCGCTTTGATTTGTTTTTACAAGATATATAGCGCTATATAAATTCCATGTGTCATTATTATTATTATTAATAGATGGTGTCCTGTGTATGTTTACCCTGGAACTGGCGCTACTGAACACCACCAAAGTGACCCAGCAGCAGTGCAGGGCCCTTGTGGCTGGTGGCCCTGCAGAGCTCTAACATTGATTTTAAGCTTTCTGAGGACCCCTGATCCTGAGGATGCAACATACGGCATCTGTGTATGGCTGGGGCAGAGAATGAGAAAAGTGGCATTGGAACAGCAGGATGCGAAGTCAAGTTCAAAAGCATGTCACAAGAGGCAGCAATCCACCCCCCCCCCCCCCATTTATTTTTTTTTTTAAAAACCCTCCCAAAACTAAGCACCAAAACCCCCCAAAAGGTCATGTTAGTACTATGAAACAAAAGTGAAATAAATAAATAAATAAATGCAATTCCTGAGGTCAGATTGCAGCTAGCCTTATAGTGGGTAAAAAAAACTTCAGGTGCCAAATCTCAACCTTGGAGCACTTGCCGAGGAATGGAATGAACAGAAAAACTCCATAAACAAAACAGAAAACAAAACAGTCCCAGCGGTATCAGTTATTGCTGTAGTGAGCAAAGACAGCCAAGGCCCACATTAGCATGGTGTTACGCTTGGATATGGTATGTTGACACTGTCTTCAGCCATGACAAGCTCTCAGTGAAGCAGTCTGCCCTCTCTGTTAAAGGAGGAATGACTTCCTCTGAAGTTGGATCACGGCTGCCTATTTGGCACGGTACTTGAAAGAAAGAGTCATACACGCTGAAACTTCTCATCCAGTGTGTACTCCATGATCTCACAGTGATTTCCAGGTGGGATGGAGTGAGACAGAACAGTGCATGTTCTTGGGTGACCCTCCTGGTGTTAAGCTGGGGAACACACAACAGCAACTGGAAAAAAACATGATGCAACACATGAAATACGACATAAAAACAAAATGTAAAAACAGTATGTCATTGCTTGTACTATGAAATGAAAACATAACAAATCACTAGAAACGCACGCAGAACATCTTACGCACACGTTAAATCCTGTTCCACTATTCGTAAAAGTAGGCCATCATGTGCTGGTGGGAGCAGATGACAAGATTTACAAAACTGCATACACATGGGGACTGGATGTAAAAAAAAGCACACGAGTGCTTATTCCATTATCCTTGATATTAAAGAATAAATTGATAAAATAAATAAAGGCACAAACATGCACACACAAAGACAGAGAGAGACAGAGGCAGAGACAGTCACAGAGAGAGAGAGAGAGAGAGAGAGAGAGA
>CM060344.1:23244388-23246888 GCA_030674155.1 Stramonita haemastoma | reverse complement strand
TCCGAAAAATCCGCCTGCGGCTTCTTCGGCTTGGGAGGGGGCGGGGCCTGCTTGGGGCGGTGTTTCTTTTTGGCCGGCCAGCTCTGGCCCTTGTTGGCTTGGAACGTTCTGTTGCTGAAGCTTTGCTCGTTGTCTGGGGTGGGGTTTTCCGTGAAGCCTTGCCTGTCCCGGTACCGGGGCTCGCTGAAGGGCAAACTGCCGCCCACGAAGGTGTTGTCTGGGAAGGTGGGGGAGCCCCCTGGGAATGGCTGTCCCGTTCTGAACGTCTGCTCCGTTTCTGGACTGTGTCCGAAATGGTGTCTGTTGTCGCTGCCGGGGTTGAACATCTGACCCCCACCACCCCCGCCCGTGATTGGCTGACCGCTTCTACCCATACCCTTTGGTTGTGGAGTGTTCGCAAAACAATGGGGGAAAAGAAGAGGAGAGGAAAAACAGCAGAAATGTTAGTATATATATATATGCGGTGGTGACTCCAGTTACTACTACACACCAATGGAGACCTCACTAATATTTTGTGTTTCGTTTCAAGACCAGCCGTCTTGGCGCAGTGGTTAGCGCCTTGGGATTATGGACTGAAAGGTTGCAAGTTCAGGTCCCCTAAGAGGCATAGGGATTTTTTGGACTCCGGCCGGCTCCTACCCAGAGTGAGTGTGCTGTGGGCTCAGTGGGAAGACTGGGACCACACAGTCAAGCTTCATCCACTTTACAGATGGGATTTTGATTGTGCTACTCAAATGGCCTGACCAACACTGCAGGTGTCTGTGTTTCTTGGGCCCAGTTGATGCCAGGTGATATGATAGGAAGTGTCGAGTACAGCCCTGTCAGGAAATCTCAAAGCACACATACCGCCACAGCAGCACCATTACTTCATCCTCATTGATCACCATGCAACAGAAAAATTGTCTCTGATTCGGCAGCCCTGGTTGCCCCTGGTCTCATGGTGACCTCAGTTTCAGTTTTCCCCTACACTTCTGTTCATTCCTGTGGTGAGTTTGTTTTCATTAAAGACTTCAGGGTTGGAGGTTCACAGGTGAGGGGTGTTGGCAGGATGTTGTGATGGTCACCAGCCTGGGTGGATGTCTCAATCAGTCTGGCTCCACAACTGAGCAGATACGGTCATCTGTGGGGGGTTAGTAACCTGCTGTCCTGCATACCGTAGCTCAGAACAGTCACCACAGATCCCATGACAGCCCAACACTGATAGGCTTCCTGCAGACTTCAGACCCTGAGAACGCAACATAACAAACGCTGGGTATGGCTGTGGCGGGGAGATTGAGATGAGTGGTGTGGGAACAGCAGGATGGGAACATCACAGAAGATGAGGCAGCAAAAAGAAAAAGGAAACTTTTTTTTGCATTTCGTGCTTTCTTGTTGACAAACTGTGTGTTCCTCAAAATGTGGACTGGTGGTCTAGAGGGAGCCAAAGTTTTTCCCCCACCCACTAGACTGTGAGTGGTGGTGTTGCCAGAGCCAGTCTTTCATACAAAATGATAAACTGAAGCCCTCTATCGAACACATATTTAGTGTTCATAAAACGATTGCTGTAACAAGAGTCATCTCTGGCTAAACTTTGTAGAAAAAAGCCATTCCCAAAGGGAAACAAGTACATATGCAGACAAGAAAAACTCCGCAACCCCTGAAAGGTGGCGCTGCTCTTCTGGTGATGCACTGTTCCTGCTAAGGAGAGCACCCAGAATTTTACACAGAAAAAGACTGTTGTGATTCAAAGTGGTATACAATACAAAACAATGCAATACAATACAATACAATACAATGCAATACAATCCAATCAGTGGCATGGTTTTTTTTTAATCACCTACCTGTATGACAAATTTTCAGGGAAAAAACCCCAAATTCCCTCCCTCATCCCCCTCCCCTTCCAAAAAAAGAAACCCCAGAATAAAACCCAAACCACCACCCCCCCCCAAAAAGAAATACAAACCAAAAAAAAAACCCCAACCCCCAACCAGCCAAACAAAAAACTCAACCCCATAACAAAACAAAAACAGACCAAAACAAAAAACAAAGGGCCATACACAATCCAATCAATAGACACAAAAGCACCCCCCTCCAACTCTTCCCCCCTCAAAACAAAACAAAAAAGACCCCAACCTTAACAAAACAAAAAATTACAATCTTGATAATGCCAACTGAACCTCCCCTTCTATCCTTAATCAATATCAAAATAACTCTCCCCCCCCCCCCCCCCCCCCATTTTCCAGCCCTCTCCCATTCCAAAATCCATAAAAATAGATGGGTTTGGGTGTGCATTTGCTCAAGGGATCTAAGTTTATAGTCTTATCCAAGGGACATAAAAAAAACCTGGTGCAGTCAAATGTTTACGATGAAGAAGATATCATATGGTACGATAAAACTTTAACTAACACAGGGCAAAATTCTATGACTATGAGTATGAGTTAAGGAGGAGGGGATGTTTTTGAATATATAATGCAAATTTTTCACTAGATTTTTCATTTTCATTTTCAGAAATGAATGAGAG
>CM060344.1:23236888-23239388 GCA_030674155.1 Stramonita haemastoma | reverse complement strand
TTCATAGCATTGCAGTCAAGATTCTTTTCTATTTCACGGTCTTCGCTATTTCAAAAAGATCTTTGTGTCTTCGTTTTATATCTAGGCCTATCCACTAAAAAGTGGATAGTAGTGTAGTGCACTGTGTAACGCAGTGCAGATTGGGTATAATTTACTTTTTATTTAGCATTATGTAGGGCAGGGCAGGGCAGAGCAGGGAAAGGAAAATGAGTAATGCTACAATGTGCAGTGTATACTACTACTACTACTGTAAGCATAGCAGTGCTGTGTACAGTAATATAATATACAAAGTACGTAGTGAAGTGTAGTTTTGTGAAATGGGGTGTAGCATGGTTTAGTACTAAATCTAAATTCTTAATTAATGTCTAGCATGTAGTATCAACAATCACTGTGATCCATCAGATACATCCTGTCAAGATATTACACTCAGACAGACATGAAAGCTTTGGTCCAGAAAATGTTTAGCTTATGCAATAAGGTTTAGCATCCCCCCCCCCTTTTTTTTTTTTTGGTCATGCACATCCACAAGCCCAATAACAGAGTCCTGACACATTCTGTTCAAACCAATTGTTCAAACTTGAATGTCTCCCCCCAAAAAAAACCCTAACAAAAAACCAAAACCAAAAACATTGAGAAGATTTGGCCAGTTTGGTCATTATCCCTGAAATTTCTGGCACTGCCAAAATGGGTCTTGGGACAAATTGAACCTGGGGATCGCATTCTTCTCCATGCCCCTGATTGCATGCTGGGTATGTTCCTGTCATCCATACCACCGACCAGAACTATTTCTCTTTTCTACATGTGATGGACGTTTTTTTTTTTTTTTTTTTTTTAACGTGTGTGCAAAATCGGTCTGCACACTCGCCTCAGTTTATCACAGTCCTTCGGATGAGACTTTAAACCGAGGCCCCGTGTGCGAACGCACGCATAACATCATGCGCACACGCTAAATCCTGTTCCGCTTTTCGTAAGAGTAGGCCATCGTGTGCCGGTGGGAACAGATGACATGTACAAAACTGCATACACACGGGGACTGGATGTAAAAAAGCACAAGAGTGCTTATTCCATTATCCTCGGTATAAAGAAAAAGAATAGAATAGAGTAGAATATAATAGAATCGCATCTCAAGACGCTGGAACAGGAGTAGGAACCAGTTTAATTCCTGGGATGAAAGCCCCATCTGAAACGGATACCTTAGAGGTGACTCGAATCTTTGACTCAAGTCATCGCAAGATCACATGTTTGAAACTCTAACCGCTAGGCTTTTCCGTCCCCAACCAAATCTAAAATTGCTCAAATCCTTGATATTTACCGGCCCTACCTGAGATGTAGAGAGTATCCGCGTTTTCCGGTTGTGGTTAGGCTACACTCCGCCTATAATATTTCGGAGAGGGGGGACACATCATTACGAGTAATATTCAACTCGGCCTACAGTTGTGCATTGGTAATAAACAAAAATATTTTCTTTGAAAGATGAGCTTGTAATCCAATAACTAGAGTTTTCTTTTCTTTTTCTTCTTTTTTGATTAACTTTTTTCTCTTTTTCAAAAGATTTTTGTTAATCTGAATTTTCAAACAAACAAACAAAAATGTGTTGTATAGATTTGGTAGTGGGGTTGGGGAAAGACTATAATTTATTTTATTCATCCATCTATTCTTTTATACCAATTATAGTGGAATGAGCTCTCGTGTTCTTTTTTTTTTTTTTTTTTTTTTTTAACATCCATTCCCTGTGTGTATGCAGTTTTCGTGAATGCTGTCATCCCATTCCACCAGCACACAATGGCTTTAGTAGCAGCATACATGTTAATGAACAGACTGGATCTATTCCTCGGCAGACACATATGTTTCCTGAGTGTTTTGTGGCCTTGAGCGTGAAGAAAACAGTCAAAACTGCTACATCTTAATATGTGTATTTTGTGATAGGCACATAGTGGGTCGATGATCTAGAAGAAATGCACTAGCCCAGAAAACGAGAAGTAAGGCTTCAATCCTTGTTTTGGCCTGAAATTTCTTCCCATCTACAAGTTGTGGTCTGGGTTCTGGTCTTTCTGATAAGAGAATAAACCATGTCCCTGTGTAACTAGCAATTAACGCACGCAAAAGAACACACTTTCTCACCCCACCCAGGTGTAAAAGGGGTAGCCTACCAACCTTGTGTTGAGGGTTAACCCTGCGATAGACTGGCGTCCTATCCAGGGGGGAGTCTATGACTCTCAGTCGCTTAACGCCACAGAAACCGGGATAGGCTAAGCACCGGCCTGATGAGCCTTCGGCTCGGGACAGACTTTAACTTTAACTAAAAGAACACACAACAGAGAGAGTTGTCCCTGTAGAAAAAAACACACATCCTGAAAGGAGAACAAATACATACACAGACAGGACAGTAAAACAAACAAACAAAAAAGCGAGGGGGGCGGGGGTAAACACTACTCTTGTGGCTCTCCAGGGGAGAACATTCCGAATTTTACACGGAGAAATCTGCTGTGGTTGAAAGTAA
>CM060344.1:23219388-23234388 GCA_030674155.1 Stramonita haemastoma | reverse complement strand
AGAGAGAGAGAGGAGCTCCGGAGGTGTACGATTGCTTTCCCCTTTGACATTATCAAGACGAGACAATTAAATGGTTAAGCTTTTGTAATTATTTTGAACAAAACGGAACACAACGCGGAAAATATTGACGTTATATTTTTCTGCATATTTTTCTTTTTATTTCTTTGTTGCTGTGTTTCCCCGTTTTGTTTTCTCTGTTACTTCTGATGTTACATTTTTTTTTAATTGGTTGAGTTTGAAAAAAATGTTGTGTTTCTTTTACCCCCTTCCCATTATTTCTTATGTGTTTATTTTTCTTACAGAGGTATGTGAAGAAGTTTATTAATTTAATTCTGATCTTGAGATCATGAATGCACCTGTTTTTGAGTGTGTTATGCTTTTAGTGAACACACAGTCCGAATAAAACCAACAGGAAAAACAAAAATATCAGACAAGCTAACAAGACAGAACTGGCAACTAAAGCATTCTCAACAGTAATTGTCGTTGTCATTGTAGATCTAGTTATTGATTCTGTTGTGCGTTCCCCAGCTTAACACACTGGGGGTCACCCGGAATAAGCATACTATCTCATTCATCCCACCTGGGAATCACTGTAAAATACTCCTCAGAAGTCGGAGTATGGCTGCCTCTATGGCGATGTATTTGAAAACAGTCATACATGCAAACTTTTCATTCAGCGTGCCATTTCAATCTCACACGGATTCCCAGGTGGGATGGATGCGTGAGTCAGAGTGCACATTCTGGGTGACAGACCCCCAGAGTGTTAAGCTGGGGAACACACAACAACAACACTTAAAGTACACACTGGATGAGAAGTTTGCGTATATGACAGTTTACAAGTACTTCGTCATTATCTTGGGCAGCCATACTCCAGCTCAAGGGTTTTTCAATGCTTGAATGGAGAGTGCAGATTGTTATGCTGAGAGATTTGCAGAAGGCAGTAACAACATACTAGTTTAAAGAATATGCAATGTTTTACTGTAGGCCTTGGCGCTTTGCTTACATCAATAGTCTACTTCATCTTACTTTCTTCACCTAGCCTGTAGTCTTGTAGGCCGTTACGTTGGAGCATCACTGAAGATTTTGCTGCCAGCTTCCTCCACTCCTCGCGGTATTCAGCTTTGCGTAGCAAGTCGTTCCACTTAAGGCCTGATATCAAGAACAGACACACAACCCCCGCCCCCCCCCCCCCCCCCCTCAAAAAAAAGAAAAAAAGAAACCCAAACAAAAAACCAAACAAAACCAAAAATATCCCAACTTAAAACCGAAACAAAAGCAAAACAAAACAAAATCAACCGCACAAAAAAATTACCCCCCCCCCCCTAAACAATCCTCAAAAGCCTTTGGCTTGGGTGAAACAAAAGCAATGACAACAACACTTCTAACAGCAACTCCAACAACACACTACAACGATTCCATATTGAAGATCGTTATCTCTACAACAGGGGAGCATCGCCCGGTGGCTTGAACATCCAAGTCCTGATCTGACGATAGCTGAGAGCACAGGTTTGATTCGCCGCTGAGGCAGGCTACATGTTTGAGGGGATTTTCGCCTGTGAGTTAAAACAAGTAACATCTGATCCCTTTTTTTTGGGTAAGTTCTTTGGGTGAGACCTAAATTCAAGGTTCAATGAGCAAACATACGCATGCATGGTGTTTTTAACTTGAGTTAAAAAGCCCCTCCATCCATCTTTTGTTGAAGAGTAGATAGGGTATGGTCAGTGGTATGGATGACACGAAATACCCAGCATGCAGTCTGCGAAATGGCGAGGGATGGGCTCCGACAGGTTCAAGGTTCAACTAACTGACCCAAGACACACTGTCTGAACATTAAATTTGGTTTACATAGGGTTCACTCATTCATTAAACATGGAACAAAAACAGTATGAATAACATAATCAGCGTAGCAACAGCAAACTTGTAGCTGATATTGTGCTCAAGTGCAACACCAACTTTTATACGGCGGCAAATGATCTCTATAACGACCAACGACGAAGAAGAAGACAGGGAAAATGACTGAATGGAATGATGGCAGTGTTAACATTCACATCTAATGAAATGATTGACCATTTTCCCCAAAAGACGTGAAAATAAATAAGCTAACATGTGGGAAAAAAAGGAGTCAATATCCTTTACTGTTCTACCATGGCGATCTTAACTAAGATCGCCATGTGTTCTACCCATCCAAAAAGTTCAGACATGAAAATGTTAAGTAAAGAAAGGGAAAAAGAACTGAAGGCAAGACAGACATTTACATTATAAACAAATGGACGACATCAAATAAAAAAAACAACAACCAGAAACGGTGTACACAGGTGTCATGTTTAGACACTCTCCCCGAAATCAGAATGCGACTACCTAAATGGTGGGGTGGGAGGGGGGGGGGGGGGGGGGGAGGCGGCTGCACACGCAAAAATCTCACCATTAGTGAATATCGGACTCTAACCGAGGAACGAAAAAAATAAAATTAATAAACGAACAACATACTGCAAGATGAGATTAACAGATAATTTACCAGAACATTTCAGTGCAGTAACCCCCCCCCAAAAAAAAAACAAACAAAAAAACCCCCAACAACAACAACAACAACAAAACAACCAAAACAACAACAAAAAACAACAAAACAAAACAAACAACCCCCCTCCCCCCAAAAAAAAACACACACAAAAAGCAAAACCAAAACCAAAAACAAACAAAAAAACCAAACAAAATAAACAACAACTCCTCAAGGAGTGAAGGGAGAAGTCAGTCCTGAATCAGACTCCTCCTACTCCCCTGCATCTTACCAAGGGGAAACATAAAGTTAAACTTTATGTTTTAATGCTGATTTATTTTAATTTACAGCCCTCACCGCCATTCCACCCACGCTTCTTATCCAATCTAATCACACACGTACACACCAGACTCGTTCTGTCGCAAGCTCAGATCCAGAAGTCTTCAAGGGTGAACAATATTGGGCCACCGTCTGGGCACCAGCACGACAGGACCCTGCCGAGTTGCTAGGTCATTTCGGTGGTGTTCAGTGGTGCCCATTCTGATCAGCAAAATTCACGCCATCTGCAAAACTGCCTGTTTTATTGATTTTTTAAAAAAATAAATAAAAAATTGGGGGCCTGTTTTATTGTTATAATGTTATGTATATTATGTGTATGGCTACTTCATATGATAACTGAGTTGCTATCAATGTCCTGGAACTGTTTTGGTGATGTTTTAATGTTTTATATACCGCGACGGTGACTATGTTTTGCATCTGTTAGAATTTGTATTTTAGGGGATGATAAATTTTTGTGGGGGACGGGATAGCTCAGTGGTCAGAGCACTCGCTCTCTCCAAGCAAAGGTTAAGCAGCATCGAGCGTGATTATCAAGTGGATGGGTGACCGTTTGCGCACCTTGGCTTCAGTACAGTCCCCCAGTTCACCCAGCTGTCAATGTGTACTTGCCCTCTTTAGGGTCAGGAAAGGTGAAGCAGGAGAGAGAGAGAGAGAGAGAGAGAGAGAGAGAGAGAGAGAAGAGAGAGAGAGAGAGAGAGAGAGAGAGAGAGAGAGAAGAGAGAAAGAGAGAGAGAGAGAGAGAGAGAGAGAGAGAGAGAAGAGAGAGAGAGAGACAGACAGACAGACAGACAACAGACAGACAGAGAGAGAGAGAATATATAAATATATATTAATTAAATATATATATAATATATATATATATATATAATATAGAGTAGAGAGAGAGAGAGAGAGAGAGAGAGAGAGAGAGAGAGAGAGAGAGAGAGAGGAGAGAGAGAGAGAGAGAGAGAGAGAAGCACTACAGTTCTGTTTTGGGGATTTATTTTGGGGTAGCGGGGTCTGGAGGGAGGGGCTATTCCCTAATCAGGGCAAGGGCCGGATGAAAAAAAAAGGTATACAAATGCTTACTCTGTTACCCTTGGAAAATAAAGATTCATTCATTCATTCATTCATTCATTCATTCATTCATTCTTCCTCTCTCTCTCTCTCTCTTCTCTCTCTCTCTCTCTCTCTCTCTCTCCTCTCTTCTCTCTCTCTCTCTCTCTCTCTCTCTCTCTCTCTCTCTCTCCTCTCTCTCTTCTCTCTCTCTCTCTCTCGTCTCTGTCTTTCTGCTTCTGCTTCTTTCTCTCTCTCTCTCTCCTCCCTCCTCTTCTCTTCCTTTCATATATACATATATACATACATAATACATATATACATACATACATACATATATATACATAATATATACTATATATACTATAATATATAATACATATAATGCACACACACACACACAACCACACACACAAACACACCACACACACACACACACACTCCCACCCATCCTCCCCCTCCTCCGTTCTCTCTCCCTCCCCTGCTTTCCTACCACAGAACCAATGGCAATCTTTATATAAAGCGTCAAACTCATTGGCTTGACATAAAACTGCAAATAACAGTAATCATTAATTCAAGCTAGCGATAACCTGACCTCCGAGGAAAGTATTAGAAAATAATCACACGTCTTGAATTTTTTTCAGCCAGTAAAAAAAAAAAAAATGCATGGTGAAAAAAAGAGTTATTTCAACTGCTAATTTCTTGGGTGCTAAGTCTGGGAGTTTATAAATCTAAAAAAAAAAAAATCCCCAAAGTAAGGATTTTAAACTGGCGCTCACATTCTGTGTGGGTTTGACTTTGGCTGAACTCAGCATGGGATAAGCTTCTCTACGAGCAGCAAAGTTCAAATCTGGGTTAAGTAAAAGTCAAATTTACAACAGAATCTCAAGTTTAAATTTTGCCTGAATACCTTGATCATCTCTGAAAACTGTCTAGATATCTGTGCCTTGCTTACCTCAGGGACATTCACCATGCTGGATGCGCTGGGCCTGACTTGTCAGGCGCTTACTTCATTAACGGCAGCACAAAACATTTCCGCTCATATTACAGACATCAATAGCTGTTGTCTGAGTATTCCTGGAAGAGGAAGTATTCACGGAACTAACGCATTAGTAGCAGTAGCAGCAGTAGCAGTAGTAAGCAGTAGCAGCAGCAGTAGCAGCAGTAAGCAGTAGCAGCAGCAGCAGCAGCAGCAGCAGCAGCCAGCAGCAGCAGCAGCAGTATACCAATGAAAGCAAAGACAAAGACCAATAGCAAATAGTCAACAAAACAAAGTTGAACAGCCTATAAAGACGTTACAGAGAAATACAAGCAAAGACAAATAGAAAAAGAAAATAAGAAAGGGAAGAAAAAGAAAAGCACAAAAAGACATTGGAAGGTAGAAAAGCAAGCAAGCAAGCAAGCAAGCAAGCAGCAAGCAAGCAAGCAAGCAAGAAGCAAAGAGAAGAGAGAGAGAGAGAGAGAGAGAAGAGAGAGAGAGAGAGAGAGAGAGAGAGAGAGAGAGAGAGAGAGAAGAGAGAGAGAGAGAGAGAGAGAGAGAGAGAGAGAGAGAGAGATTTTAATGTACATATTTTCCGAACGTGGGGATGCTATTTCTACCCCAAAATCTTTTCGCTTCCCGTTTGAAGTTCAGAGCCTTGTCAAGAGCAAGCAAAACAACTTACCCGATGTGTAAACTATCTAATTTATAAATTACCCCACAATATTAAGATCGATCTTCAAACATGAATGGTATTCTGAGTTTTAATCGTCCTTTCGTCTTTGAACATTAGGCTTATGTTGAGGGGTGGGGTAGGGGTCGGGAGAGGGAGCGGGGTAGGTTGGTTTTGTGTATTTTTCTTTTGTTTTTCTTGATGCTTTTTTGTTTTGTTGTTGTTGGTGTTTGGTGTTTGTGTTTCTTTGAAGTAATTAATATTATTTAAACCGTAAATTTATTTTTCTTGCTGTGACAAGTACAGTTTGGGATTTAAAAATTACTTTTTTTCCAACTATATATACTCACAGCAGACAATTCAAAGGCAAAATTCGCTTTCACTTTTTCACCATTATGATTTCAGCAATCTTGGCTTGACTTCACTTGACCTTCAACTCCTTAGGGAGTCACTGGGGCACTAAACAGAATTCTTCACAGTGTGTCGTGAACAAGTCTAGCCCAGAAGAGCCCACCCCCCATCTGTCATGGATGCTAATACAACCGTCATGAACTGGACTCCTGCTGTCAACGAATCCTCGGGCCCCCCTGGCTGTCTGGTTCTGCTCTATGAAGGGTACCTTCCCTGGGACAACCCTGAAAACGTCATCAGCGCTCATGTGGAGGACCTCGTTCGTCGGTGGAAGAACTCGCTCTTTCTGCCCATCTTGTTTCTGATTGGTGGGCCTGCCAACGTCATCAACATGGCGGTGTTCTCCGCCCAGGGGTTGAAGGAGAGGATCAATGTCTGTCTCTTTGCTCTGTCTCTGGCCGACTTTCTCTATCTTCTCCAGACCTTCTTGTTGAACTGTGAGGCTATTCCGCTCCACGCAAAAGAAAGGTAGGCTTGTGTGTTTTTATCTGAACATTTTTTCGTTATGATTTTGAGTTATTGGTTTTTTTGATTTAACGTCTTTTCGCTATTAGTGAAGACAGTGACAATTTCGATAATCTGCTTTTCTGTATTTGGAAAACAGAGCTAGAGCTTCACTGTTTTTATAAAATATTCAAAACTGTGTCTTTAGGGACAAGTTACAATTGAATTCTTATAAAACCGAAGCCATATCCACGAATAAACTGCCTTGTTCAGCCACGCCAGTACTCCCCCGTGGGGATGCCGGGCCTGTCAGTATAAATATCATCCCCACATTGTGGAAATTCTATGCCAGGAATTCCCTCTTTTCTATCCCTCTCTTTGTTTCCTTCCTTTTCCCTTTTTTGGCTGTCACCCCATTCTTGCCTATTTTCTGCCTTCTTGGTCCATTTTCCTGCCTTTCTCCCCACAGAGAGACTTACAATAATATATCAATTTTCTCCCATGCCGAAGTCGGATGCGCTGGGCCTGACCTGTCGGGCGCTTAAAGGCGGCACAACACAATTTCGCTCTTTTGACAGACAGCAGGGCTGCTGTCTGAGCGTTCGACAAAGAAGAAGCCACAACAGTTCACGTAAATTTGGTGAAATATACGTTTACTTCTCCGGATCCGTCCCAATGTCATTTTGCTGCCTCATCTGCGATGCATCCTCCCTTCTCTTCCCACCGCCGCTTATCCCAGTCTCCCACCCCGACCTTGTCAGTATCTTCGAGGCCAAAAGGTCACAGAGAGCTATATCAAAATTAGGCGGCTATAAGGCCACCAGCCAGAAGGGCCCCTGCACTGCTGTTGGGCCACTTTGGAGGTGTGGCAAGGCTTCGTTGTCTTTGAATAAATGAAGTTTTGTAAAGAGTCTGACTATCTACATAAAAAAAACCTTTCCTTCATTCCTTTATTTGTTTATTCGTTCATCCATTCTTTCCTTCCTTTCATCCCTCATCTTCTTGTCCTGTGAAGAGTCTCTTCGTGTGGGGTCTTTGAAAATACACTCTGTGTGGAGAGTCACTTCTGCCCGTTTTCTCAATATAAACTATATCATAAAGATCTTCTCTTCCTTCCTCCATTCGTATGTTCGTTCATTCGTTTGTTCCTTCATTCATTGCTCAGTTTTATCAAGAGTCTTCCTCTTCTCTTTAAAAAAAAAAGTGCACTCTGTGTAGAGAGTCACTTCTGCCAGTTATATCAATACAAACTACACAAAGATCTTGTATTCATTGGTTCCTTCCTTCCTTCATTATTCAGTTCTGTCAAGAGTGCTCGTGCTCTCTTAGAAAAATCAATGCACTCTCTGTAGAGTCATTTTTTGTAGTTTGTATTTTATACCACTTTATGTCACAGCAGATTTCTCTGCGTGAAATTCGGGTTGCTCTCACAGGGGAGAGCGCGTCGCCACAAGTGCAGCGCCTACCCATTTTTTTTTCTTTTTCCTGCATGCAACTGTATTTGTTTCCCTACCAGAGTGGCCTTTTTCTACAGAATTTTGCCAGGGTCAACCCCCTTGTTTGCCGTGGGTTCTTTTACTTGCGCTAAATAGTGATGTGTAACACACGGGACCTCGGTTTATCGTCTCATCCGAAAGACTTCAGCCAGTTTTCCCAATACAGACAACATAAATATCTTTCCTTCATTCGTTCGTTCGTTCATTCCTTTCTTTCTTCCTTCCTTCCTTCCTCCCTTATCTAGTTCAGTCAAGAGTCTTCGTGTTGTCTTTGAAAGTGCACTCACTGTGCAGAGAGACAGATCTGTCAGTTGTGTCACTGTCAGCTACAGCACGTCATACATACATAATGCTCCGTCCTCTCCCTCCCTCTCCTCTCTCTCCCTCCCTCCCTCCCTCCTCCTCCCCCTCTCTCTCCCTCCCTCCCCTCTCTCTCCCTCCGTCCCTCCTTCCCCCCCTCTCTCTCCCTCTCTCCACTCTCCTCTCTCTCCTCTCTTGAGTGCTTATCTATTATCCTCGAATAAAAGACTTTCCTTGCCTTGCCTTGCCTTGCCTTCCTTGCCTCTCCCTCTCTCTCCCTCCCTCCCTCCTCCCCCCTCTCTCTCTCCCTCCCTCCCTCGCTCTCTCCCTCCCTCCCTACCCTCTCTCTCTCCCTACCCCTCTCTCTCTCTTCTATGCGTTCCCTTACTGTAGGGGGGGGGGGGGGGACTGCATAGTGTCAGGACTTCTCCTGTGCTTGTAACTCTGCAGGAGGTCTGCATGCTGACCTCAGCTGACATGTTTTTTCGTACAAGATGCAAGCTGGGTATATTCGTGTTTCTGTGACATACTGATCTGCCAAGTCAACTTCAAGTGCAGACCTACCAGTGCCTTGATTCATTTCGTGTATACACGCATGTAGACGAGTAGATACGCACGTTGGAGATCACGTAATTCATGTCAGCGTTTGGTGAGATATGGAAACATGAACACACCCAGCATACATCCCCGAAGTTGGAATGTGGCAACCTTCACGGTGAGGGGAAAAACGGTGACATATGCAAAATCTCACCATTCGTGAACCTCGGAGTTCCAGCCGAAGAAGAAGAATAAACCACAAAAAAACCCAGCAACCCCCCCAAAAAAACAACAACAACAACAACAAAAAATCCCCAACCAAACAAACAACCCCCCCAAAAAAAAACAACAACCCCCACAACAACAACAACAACAAAATAACAACAACAACAAAACAACAACAACAACAACAACAACAACAACAACAAAACAACCCAGAACATGAAAGGGAGTTATCGATATCAGGCTGCCATGTGGTTGTAGATGTTGGACGTTCCACAGCTTAGCATCTTTGGGGACATCCAGGATCTCTACACTGTCACCTTCACCTTACTTGTATTTGCGCAGACCCGATAGTATCACTCACTCACTCACTCAGTCCCATGTCCCAAAGGACGTAGGGGGACATGAGAGAAGACGCAACAGAGATCTTTTTCCATGCTTCACGATCCTGTGTGGCTAGTAGGAGGCGTTGTAGGGGTTGGGCGGTCCAGTCTTTGATGTTGTCAACCCATGATTTCTTTTGGCGGCCTCTTCTTCTCTTGTCCTCGATGTTCCTTGCAGGATGGTTTTTGCTAGGGTGTTGTGTCTTGTGGTGTGACCAAACCACATCAGCTTTCTCCTCTTTATGGTGGAGAGCAAAGGCTCGATTAAAAAATCATATCCTTTGATCCTTTGAAAAGTTTCCATGTATGACTGTTTTCAAAGACCTCGCCATATAAACAGCCATACTCCGACTTCAGAGGTTTAAAAAAAAAATCCTTTGATGAGAGTGCTGGTTGCTATGGTGAAAACTTGTCATGGATGACGATAATCTCCACATAACATTCTATGGTATAACCAGCATTGTGATGAAGATCTTGACACTTTGCTTAAATCAGCAACGATGTCGGAATGCGGCTGCCTTAATGGTGGGCACAAATGGTGGCATTCACAAAAATCTCACCAGTAGTGAAACCTGGGAATTGTAGGCGAGGAACGACAAAAAACACCCAAAGTGGACACAACCTTTGGTCTGGGCTTTTTCCATGCTGAATTTTCCCCTGCATTATCATTTTTTTTCTTCCAGATACGGTCCTTTAGGCACGTTCATCATCAACCACAACCTGGCAGGTCTCAACGGGTTTCAGTGGGTCTCCCAAGCCATCTCCACCATCATCGCCGTGGAGAGATGCTTCTGCATCCTGCGTCCTCTCCGCGCTCAGTCCTTCATGTCCGCCTCCACCACCACCGCCATAATCGTCGTCATCAACGTCGTCATCGTCGGAGTCTACTTCGTGGTGGTGTCTCGCTACCGCTTGGCGTGCGTCTACGATCCAGTGAAGCGCGAAGCCTCCTTGGGGTTTGTGGCCGGGGAGTTCTACCTGAGGCACCAGCAGCTGGTGGACTATCTGGACGCCTTCGTGTACGGGGCGGGGCTGCCCGGGCTGATGATGCTGGTGGTGAGCGTCACGACGATGCTGACGATGCTGAAGCTGAGGAAGGCGGCCAGCTGGCGTGCGGAGACGTCGTCGTCCAGAGGAGGGATGTCCTCCAAGGAGATGGCCCTGACCAGGATGCTGGTGGCCAACTCCTTGCTCTTCATGGCCTGTGTTTCGGTGAACCTGATTTTCAGGTGAGAGAAACTTTCTGCCCGTGATTGTGTCCTTCTACTCTCTTCTGTTTGTTGTTGTTTTTATGTTGTTGATGTTTTGGTATATGGGTGAGTATTTGTTGTGTTGTATTTGAACTTGGTTGGATGTGATTTTTAGAGGTATATGGGGTGAGTGTGTTGATGTGATTAGAGTGGGAGTTTCTTTTGTTGTTGCTTGTTGTTGTTGATGTGATTTAGAGGTATATGGGTGTGGTATTCTTTTGTGTTGTGTGTTGTGTTGTGATTGTTTAGGTAGGGGTGAGGATTTGAGGATTTGTATTATATTGGGGTTGAGGTTTCTTTTGTTGTTGTTGTGGTTTTGGTATAGTGATTTTTTGGATGGTAGAGGTATGGGGTGAGGTGATTTCTTTTGTTGTTGTTGTTGTTGTTGTTGTTGGATGTGATTTTAGAGGTATAGGGGGTGAGGTGAGTATTCTATTTTGTTGTTGTTGTTGTTGTTGTTGTTGTTGGAGTGGTTTTAGGGTATAAGGGGAGTGAGGTATTCTTTTGTTGTTGTTGTTAGTTGTTGTTGTTGGATGTGATTTTAGAGGTATAGGGGTGAGGATTCTTTTGTTGTTGTTGTTGTTGTTGTTTTGTGATGGGTGGGGTTTGGGTATGTAGTGTTGTTGGTTGATGTGATTTTAGAGGTATGGGTGAGGTATTCTTTTGTTGTTGTTGTTGTTGTTGTTGTTGATGTGATTTGATAGGGTGAGTTTTTGGGAGTATTAAGGAGGGTGAGGTGTATTCTTTTTGTTGTTGTTGTTGTGTTGTTGGATGTGATTTTAGAGGTATAGGGGTGGTATATTCTTTTGTTGTTGTTGTTGTTGTTTTGTTAGGAAGTGGTTTTGAGGTGGGGAGGTAGTATTCTTTTGTTGTTGTTGTTGTTGATTTGTTGGATGTGATTTTAGAGGTATAGGGGGTGAGGTGAGTATTCTTTTGTTGTTGTTGTTGTTGGGTGTTTAGTTGTTGGGATTGTGATTTTTAGGGGTAGAGGTATAGGGGGTGAGGTGAGATTCTTTTGTTGTTGTTCTTGGAGGTTAGGGTAGGGGTATATCTTTTGTTGTTGTTGTTGTTGAGGTGGTTTTAGAGGTTGCAGGGAGTAGTATCTTGTGTTGTGGTGGATAGAGCATAGGGAAGATGGAGTGTGGGCTCATCTTCTGTGACATTCAGTTGCACTGCTACTATCACGCTCATCCTGATCTTGTCACACACGCGCACGCACGCGTGCATACACACACACACACGCACACACACACACACACAACACACACACACACACACACACACACACACACACACACACACACACACACACACACACACACACACACACACACACACACACACACACACACACACGTGGGGACTGGATAGCCTAGTGGTCAGAACATTGCGCTGGCAATTTGACGACCCCAGTTCGATTCCCGTTGGAGAGGATTTTTCCCCTGAAGTTAACATCAGTGCTGACTCCACTCTCCCCAAAAGTCCTTCGGATGAGACTGTAAACCGAGGGCCCCGTCTGCAAACGCACGCAGAACATCTTGCGCACATGTTAAATCCTGTTCCGCTGTTTGTAAGAGTAGGCCAATGTGTGCCGGTGGGAACAGATGACAATATTTACACAACTACATACACACAGAGACTGGATGAAAAAAAGTTCATTGCTTATTACATTATCCTCGATATAAAAGAATAATAATAAAATAAATAAATAAAAACGCGCGCGCGCGCGCGCGCCACACACACACACACACACACACACACACACACACACACACACACACACACACACACACACACACACACACACACACACACACACACACACACACACACACACACACACACCCGCGTTCAAGCTTGAATTATGTTAGTCTCAGTGGGCCTAGTCATGTTCAGTGCTCAAGCCTAGCATGGGTCGCTTTGAGACTTCTGAACAGATAAGGACCACAACTGGGCCATTGTTTCTCTCTCTCTCTCTCTCTCTCTCTCTCTCTCTCTCTCTCTCTCTCTCTCTCTCTCTCTCTCTCGTCTGTCTGTCTGTCTTTCTGTCTCTGTCTCTCTCTCATGTTCTACAATTTAAAAGTCCCATATGACTGAAAACAGTAGTTTCTGTCTAAGTGTTTGAAGAAGAAGAAGAAGATTCATCATTGGCAAAATGTTTGCGTTTACGACCGTTTATTCATCATTTATTATATCGGCACATTGTCACTTCGAAAACCAGAACTTACCTCGAAACACCAGTGCGTGTGGGTCGTTATTTCCTCATCCATTCCTACCGGCACGCGATGGCCTACTCTTCTTCAAAAAGGCGGAATGGGAATTCACAGGTCTGTAAGATTGTCTCTGCAAGTGTTGACATACAGCACCTCTGTTTTAAGTTTCATTCAAAGGACTGGAAGGGGGAATGGAGTATGCATAAATGTCGGCTCTGAAGACGAAATCTGTTTCAAACTAGTGATCAACAGTCAGAATTGAACCTGTGACTCCTAGACCGTGTGTCGAAAGTTATGCCCACGCTGCTAAAAAAAAGAAGAAGGTTTTCGCTTGGTCCATTAAATAGCGTATCCTCTGAAGTCGGAGTATGGCTGCTCGTGTGGTGAGGTAGTTTCAAACAGCCAGACACGGTAAAACATCTCACCCAGTGGTGTACTTTCAGTCTCACAGGGATTCATTCCCAGGTGGGATGGAGTGAGACAGGGTAGATACACCAGGTGACTCTGCAGGGTGTTAAGCTGGGGAAGCACAATAACAAGCAATCACATATAATAACAACAAACTAACAGTTCAGCGGGTTAGTGTTGCTGTTCTTATTAACATTATTATGTAGAACCCACCAACTAAACACTACTGTTAACAAAGAAACATCATTCATACCCCCCCCTCTCCTAATCTGCATCGCTACATCACATCCAGCCACTCTATTCTGCCTGCATGCAAGACGTAGACACTGCGCTTAATCTAGGTACAGGACTCCAATCAGGAGCTGTACCAAGTGGTCAAGACAGTTTAATTCTATCCTCGCGTCTATGAAGTTTGGTTCGAATCTCGGCATCGATTGGGACGAATTAAGGGCATTTTCTTTACCATTCTCTCAGGTTAATCCAAAGGCACACCTGCCAGTCCTTTCGGGATTACTAAGGCAGAAGATCAAATAAACACGTTAAGATCCGTTCCAGCCAGGTCGGAAGTTTATCAATGTGGAGATTTTGCATATGCGACCGTTTTGTCCACTACTAGGGTAGCCGATTATTATTTATTTATTATTTATTATTATTTATTTATTCCTTATATCGAGGATAACAGAATAAGCAACATGTGCTTTTTTTCATCCGTCCCGTGTGTATGAAAGTTTTGTAATATGTCATCTGTTCCACCGGCACACGATGGCTACTCTACGAAAGCGGATACAGGATTAACGTGTGTGCAAGATGTTCTGCGTGCGTTCGCCAGCGGGCCTCGGTTTAAAGTCTCATCCGAAGGACTTTGGGAGAGTGAGTCAGCACTGATGTTACTCCAGGAAAATTTCCTCGACCGGATTCGAACCGGTCTTCAAATTGCAGCGCAATGTCTGACACTAGCTATCCGCCCCGCCGTATTCCGACTTCAGGGATGTACGCTGGGTATGTTCGTGTTTCCTTTACCCACCTAGCACTGACATGGATTACGGGATCTTAAACGTGCATATGTGATCTTCTGCATACGTAGTAGGCCTCCGTCAGTCGGTGTCGACTATGGAATTCGCGCCAGAAGAAAGATATTTTTCAGTGACAACGCCGGCTGTGGCTGGTCAGTCCAATGCGGGAGTGGCAGTCTCTGTTGCATCTGATGCAGATGTGGCCTGTTGAGGTGGATGGAGTACATGCCTCCCGCTTGGCTCTCTTTTCGTTTGCTGCGGTGTGGATCTTTTCTTCACCCCACTTCAGCTGTTTGTGGAGAACACTGCGCCATTTGCTGCGGTCAGCCGCTACCTCCTCCCAGTTCTCTGTCTTCTCTCTGTTCTGCATACATATTTATACACTAAAGGGAATCAAGGCACTGTCAGGTCTGCCTCCACTTGAAGTTGACACGGAAGATCGTAAAAAAAAAAAATCCCCCCCCCTCCTAATTCACCAGACACCACCGAGATTGGAACCCACGTCTTCATAGGCCCACAGGTTAGAAATCAAACAGTTTTAACCACTAAGCTATCGTATCTGTTGACGCCTGTTCTGATCGATACATCCCCGAAATCGGAATGTGGCTACCTTCTTGGTGGGGCAACTGGGGCAACCCCCCACACCCCCCCACCCCCCAAAAAAAAGCAAACCAGAAAAACAACAACAACAAACAAAACCAACAAAATAAAAAAACAAAAACAAAAAACCCAAACAAAAAAAACCAAAACGGTCGCATACACAAAATTCTCCTCCTCCTCCTCCTGATCCTCATCCTTCTTCT
>CM060344.1:23209388-23216888 GCA_030674155.1 Stramonita haemastoma | reverse complement strand
ACTTGCCAAATCTTTCAACCACAGACGCATTCTCCACACGCCATGTCCAGTTTCCAGCTACATATATATTTCACTTCCTCCTGCAACAATCCATGTTTTCATCCAGCACCAACCTCTTCAGAAAGCTTGGATCAAAACTAAAACTTTCCCTTTTTCCTTCCTTCCCACCATCATCCTGGCATAGCAAAGAACCAGCCATCGCCAACCAAAATCCCGTTCGAGGGGATTTTTCCCCCCGGAGTTAACATCAATGCTGACTCCATTCTCCTCCAAAGTTTTTCCCATGAGACTATTAACCGAATCCCCGTGTGCGAACGCACGCAGAATATCTTGCGCACACGTTAAATCCTGTTCCGCTTTCGTAAGAGTAGGCCATTGTGTGCCGGTGGGAACAGATGACAAGATTAAAAAAAAACTGCATACACACGGGAACTGGATGTAAAAGAAAAAACCCCACGTGAGTGCTTATTCCATTATCCTCGATATAAAAGAATACATAATTTTTTTTAATCCTCACAATCCATGTTCCAAAAAAACCCCACCACCCTACAAACCCCGCCGCCCATCTCCCTGCTAGGACACAGCTCCCTTGTCCTTGCCCTCCTCAGTCAGACTCTGGCTCCCTGCCCTGGAGGACAGAACACACCTGGGCAGGAGGGTGAGGAGGGTGTGCCTGTACCTGGAGCCCATGGCCAGGTAGATGAGGAAGTTGAAGGTGGAGTTGGTCCAGGACACCACGTCCAGCATCCACAGCCCCACCAGGAACAGGTTGTGCTGGCTGGCCCCCAGGCTCATCTCAGGTACAAACAGCCAGGTGAACCTACACGTACACAGCGCGCGATGGGAAAAGAAAAAAGAAAAAAGGAAAAGAAAAAAAAAAGAAAAGAAAACGGTGATAGTTCGTAGTATAGCAGGACATCAATGGTATTATCATTATCGTTGTCATCGTTGTCGTCGTCTTCATCGTTATCATCATCATCATCATCATCATCATCATCATCATCATCATCATCATCATCATCATCATCATCATCATCATCACCATCATCATCACACCACCACCACCACCACCACCACCACCACCACCACCACCACCACCACCACCACCACCACCACCACCATCATCATCTGCTCCATGGTCTTCTTTGCGAAGTCATCGTCATCATCGTCATATCATCGTCATCTTCGTCATTGTTGTCCTCACTGCTATCGTCATCGTCTCAGAGTAAATCTACAGGATCAAGATTCCCCGCGACTGTCTCAGAAATGCAGTTCTAAAAAAAAAAAAATCCCACTATTTTGTGATCAAGAAAAATAAATCTTACCTGGGAAAGATAATGGGAATGTTTCTCACTTAAAGGGGATGTTGGAAAAAAACAACAACAAAAGACACGACGGAGAAGAAACTCATGTAAACAAGACACTGAAAAGGTTGTCACCAAAACAAGATGCTGAAAAGACTTTCACCTCAGCCCAATTAAAATTTTTTTTTTTAGAGACACTCTCCTTTGAACAAAACGCACTGAAGTCGCATGTGCTTGTCCAGACTTGACAGACGCTTAATGGAAGCCAACGTATTTTCTTTCATATGACAAACAACAATAATTGGTGTCTCAGCGTTCGACGAAGACGAAGAGTCGAACAAAAACATTGAAATTTCCCTTGAACAAGCATTTGGAATAGACTCCAACCACAAGCAGACGTTGGAACTCTCTTACCTGTAGGCCTACAAATAGTAGTAGTAGTAGTAGTAGTAGTAGTAGTAGTAGTAGTAGTAGTAGTAGTAGTAGTAGGAGAGAGTGAGGGAGTAGTAGGAGGAGGAGGCCTACAAGACATTCAAAAAATACTTTCACCTAGATACAAGTATCAGCAGTCATTCCCGTCTTGGCCCATGCCCAAAACATTGTGTCAGTTATAGTGTAAAGCTTTGTCAGTTATAGGTGTAAAGCTTTGTCAGTTACAGGTGTAAAGCTTTGTCAGTTACAGGTGTAAAGCTTTGTCATTTAATTGACGTTATAGGTGTAAGCTTGTCATTAAGGTGTAAAGCTTTGTCAGTTATAGGTGTAAAGCTTTGTCAGTTATAGGTGTAAAGCTTTGTCAGTTACAGGTGTAAAACTTTGTCAGTTACAGGTGTAAAGCTTTGTCAGTTATAGGTGTAAACTTTGTCAGTTATAGGTGTAAAGCTTTGTCAGTTACAGGTGTAAACTTTGTCAGTTATAGGTGTAAAACTTTGTCAGTTATAGGTGTAAAACTTTGTCAGTTATAGGTGTAAAGCTGTTTCATATATTGGTGTAAAGTTAAGTGTTAAGGCTTATATGAACATATTGTTTTGTCTTGAAAGATGTTATGTTGATATTGTCTTCAGCCATAACAAGCTCTTAACAAATAACTGGCACTTTTTTTTTTTATAAAAAGAAACACTCCTCTGAAGTCAGAGTATGGCAACACCTTCTCTCTCTCTCTCTCTCTCTCTCTCTCTCTCTCTCTCTCTCTCTCTCTCTCTCTCTCTCTCTCTCTCTCTCTCTCTCTCTCTCTCTCTCTCTACGTCTATCTCTTCTCTTCCTTTCTTCATTCTTCATTCTTCTTCATTCATTCTTCATCATCATTCTTCATTTATTCTCTTTATTCTTATCTCTCTCTCTCTCTCTCTCTCTTCTCTCTCTCTCTCTCTCTCTCTCTCTCTCTCCTCTCTCCCCTCTCTCTCTCTCTCTCTCTCTTGTGTATATATTTTCCAGAAGTATTTAAAAACAGTCACACACACAAACTTCTCATTCAGCGTGTATCTAGGGTGGACACAGTGATTCCCAGGTAGAACGAATGAATGAGACAGAGTGCATATTTTGGATGACCCCCAGCTCCAGTGCTAAGCTAGGGGTCACCCAACAGCGATCTCTCTCTCACCCCAACAAGACTTTGGGAAAGACCTTCACCCGAACAACACACCAAGAAAGCTTCTTACCTAAACAAGACTTTGAGAAAGACTTTCACCTCAACAAACCAGTTAAAACTTTCGTGAAGACTTTCTCTTGAACAACATATAAGTCAACTCTACGCTAAGCAAGTCCTGGGAAAGAGGTTCACTTGAACAATAGTTATCGAGACATGAGCAAGACTTTGGGAAAGACCTTTACTTGATCAACACATCAAGAAAGACTCTTACCTAAACAAGACTTTGAGAAAGACTTTCACCTCAACAAACCAGTCAATACTTTGGGAAAGACTTTCACCTCAACAAACCAGTCAATACTTTGGGAAATACTTTCATCTCAACAAATCAATCAAGACTTTGGGAAAGACTTACTTAAGTCATTTCGGAAGAGACTATAAACCGAGGCCCCGTGTGCGAACGCACGCAGAACATCTTGTGCACACATTAAAATCCCATTCCGCCTTTCGGAAGAGCAGGCCATCGTGTGCCGGTAGGAGTGGATGACAGAATTATATTAAAAAAAAACCCAGCATGCACACAGGTGTCATGTTTAGACACCATCCCTGAGGGGAAAAAAATGAGTAGGCGCTGCACTTGTGGCGACGCGCTCTCCCCCCAGGGAGAGCAGCCCAAATTTCACGCAGAGAAATCTGCTGTGACATAAAGTGGTATATAAAAAAAAACTTGAAGAAACCAGTCAATACTTTGGGAAAGACTTTCGCCCTTCGCCACAAACCAATCAAGACTTTAGGAAAGACTTTCGCCTCAACAAACCAATGAATACTTTGGGAAAGACTTACTTACAGCAAACCAATCAAAACTTTAGGAAAGACTTTGCTACAACTACTAGAAGATCACCTCAACAAACCAATCAAGACTTTAGGAAAGACTTTCGCCTCAACAAACCAATGAATACTTTGGGAAAAACTTTCGCCTCAACAAACACACCAATCAAGAAAAGACACTCACCTGAACAAGACGTTGGGGAAAACGCAGACGATGAAGAGCAAGGAGTTGGCCACCAGCATCCTGGTCAGGGCCATCTCCTTGGAGGACATCCCTCCTCTGGACGACGACGTCTCCGCACGCCAGCTGGCCGCCTTCCTCAGCTTCAGCATCGTCAGCATCGTCGTGACGCTCACCACCAGCATCATCAGTCCGGGCAGCCCGCCCCGTACACGAAGGCGTCCAGATAGTCCACCAGCTGCTGGTGCCTCAGGTAAAACTCCCCGGGAACGACGCTTTTGAAGACACCTGCTTGACGGCGTCGTAGACACAGGTGACGCGATACCTGGACACCACGAGGAAATAGGGGGGCCACGATGACTACCTTGACGATGACGATGACGATGGTGATGGTGGAGGTGGAGAGGAAGGTGTGGGCGCGGAGAGGGCGCAGGACGCAGAAGCATCGCTCTGTGGCGATGATGGCGGACAGGACTTGAGACACCCAGTGGAATCCGTAGAAACCCGTCAGGTTGTGGTTGATGATGAACATGGCGAGAGGCCCGTAACTAGAGAGAGGGTGTTTTTTTTAGTATGGCATTTTGTGAAGAAATTTCAATAACTAAAGCAATTTGTGACCATATGTGTATTTTCGATATAAGAAAAAAGTGAAGAAAATGTTTTGTCAGACAAGCTTTAAAAATGTTTTAAGTTATCTATCAAAGGTACTGTTTATCTACTAATATCATGACAAACATAAAAAGATATTTTATAAATTTCTCTATAACACACGTTTTTGGATTTTTTCAAAAACAGTCACAAGTACAGCGTTATTGTTGTTGTCATTATTTTTTAATCGAAGACATGTTTTTATCTACCATTTTCTTTCAAGTATTCTAAGCATTCACTGATATCTAAAAAAAAAAATTCGAAAATATCTGTGTGTAGCAGTTTTTAAAGTTCGTGAAATGTTTACTAATGTGATAAAGAAAAGCAAAATAAGTCTGGGAAGAAATATTTTAAAATCTAGACATTTTCTTTACAAGATACTTTTGATATTCTGAACACTTTATATTGAGTCCACCCCCCCCAACCCCCCCCAACCAACCAACCAAAAAACAAAACAAAACCCAAAAGCAAAAAAACTTATAGCAAATAAATGTTTGAAACATTCTTGGTTTGGATTTTTGGAACACCCTCGAATTGAGAATAGATTGTAAAAAATAAGTTTATAGTTTCCCCCCTGGAAAGCAGTGGCTGGCTGATATCAAGCTTTATCAATCAAATGGTAACAGAAGCTTGATATTAGAAGAATGTATAGACACCCCACCCCCCTAACACACACAGACACAGCTAGAGGACTTCTAAAAGACAACTCTTCACACACACACACACACACACACACACACACACACACACACACACACACACACACACACACACACACACACACACCACACACACACACACACACACACACACACACACACACACACACTAACACACACACACGAACACACACACACTAACACACACACAGAGAAAACCTTAAAAAAAACAACAACAGAACTATCCATCAAAAATACTTACCTAACATTACTATCAAACGGAATAGTCTCGCAGTTCAACAAGAACGGTCTGCAGAAGATAGAGAAAGTCGGCCAGGGACAGAGCAAAGAGACAGACATTGATCCTCTCCTTCAACCCCTGGGCGGAGAACACCGCCATGTTGATGACGTTGGCAGGCCCACCAATCAGAAACAAGATGGGCAGGAAGAGCGAGTTCTTCCAACGGCGGACCAGTCCTCTGCCTGGGCACTGATGACGTTTTCAGGGTTGTCCCAGGGGAGGAAATCCTTGTAGAACATAACCAGGCATCCCGGAGGCGGTGGTGAAGACTCGTTGGAAGCGAGGGTGGAGAAGGTGACGCTTGTGTTGATGGAATCCATGGCTGTAGTCTCCTGTCCAGCTCAAAGCTCAAGTTCACAGATTTAAATCCTCTAGAGCGAGTTGTCTCTCTGTCTATGCGTAGAGAACTCCATGTCTGCTCAATTCAAAAAAACAATATTTTATATATATATATATATATATATATATAATATATATATATAATATATTATATAAAATATATATATATATATATATATACTCTCGAAATATAATATATATTCATATCAAAAAAAACGTCCCATACATAAAATCTCACCATTGGTGGGAACCTGGCACGCTCATTCATTCTCCATTGTTCTCTGCACTTCTTCTTCTTCTTCTTCTTCTTCTTCTTCTTCTTCTTCTTCTTCTTCTTCTTCTTTTGTTGTTTTTTTGTTTTGTTGTTTTTTTGTTGTTTATTATCGTCATCCTCCTCCTCATCAGTATCATCTTTAATATTTTGAACACACACTCCTCTAAAGGAACCAAAAATCTTGCAAAGCCGGAGAATGGCTGTCTTGTTTTTTTATGTTAACTGTATACAAATATCTTTGCTATAAGCCCTTAGCATCATTGAATATTTAGATAAAGGCGATACAATTTCAAGAAATTCGATATAATAAAAAGAAAAAAGAGAACCCAACAACAACGCAAAACATCTGAAAACCACAACTTTTGTTTTTTTGAGTGTAAAATTGCCAACGAGGCTTACGTATCTCACCTGTTAATATATACATGTAAGCGGTGGGTAAAAAGTAAAGAACAAACAGAAAAAAATCTCCTCAACTGTGAAAAAGGAGGGCCTCAGTGTGTTTATATGATATACTCACCTTTTACATGTACACAAGCACAGCAGCAAATGTCTTACACAGACGTCAAAACCTCACGTTTCCTGAAAACATAGGCCAGCTCTGTCCCAATGCCAGGGATGGTTCGAAGTTACGTACCTAGCATGCAGCTTTCCTCCTGGATAAGAATGGGCTCCGCTAGGCTAAATTTTCCCAGGACATACTGCCTGAAAAGTTTATTGCAGCGCCCAACAACCCTAAAGAAGTTAAGGCAGAAGAGAAGTCAAGTCAGTCAAGCCAAAAGCAGCACTGTGATAGGGAAACTTTGCACCTCTGCTAGAGCTCCGAGGTTCACTAACAGATTGTCCGTACTTTTGCGACCGTTTTGGCCCACCGATGAGGTCGCCACATTCCGCTTTCGGGTTTTAAACCCGTGTTTTGGTGTTGTTCTTTTTGTGTGTGTGTTTTACATTGAAAGCGTATAGATAGCTGTGACCTTGGTTTAGCTTTCGAGTGACATGAGGCAACAGTGAACTAAGGAGAGACATGTTGACCATAGGGTAACAAGAGAAGCCACTGTTGTTTCTTTCAATTGGGACAGAGACATCTCTCTTACAACATATGGCTGCTAAATGGCCACCAACTTTTCTTCTTCTCTTCTCTTCTCTCTCCCTTAACGTTCTCAAGGAATCCTTGGGGCTGGCCATTGAACTTTTCAGGCTTTGTCTCGTGGACAAAGTTCAACATTTCTGTCCTGGGGTGGCATTCTGTATCAAGGGAGGGGGTGGGGGGACGGGATAGCCTAGTGGTCAGAACATTGCGCTGGCAATTTGGCGACCAGGGTTCGATTCCCGGTCGAGGGGATTTTTCCTCTGGAGTTAACATCAGTGCTGACTCCACTCCCCCCAA
>CM060344.1:23114388-23204388 GCA_030674155.1 Stramonita haemastoma | reverse complement strand
AGGCCAGTCTGATAGGAAAACGTGTACAGACAAGTAATTTTTCAAAAAGTGGCGCTACTCTTGTGGCGACACACTAGTCCGGGTGAGAGCAGCTCAATTTCACTCAGAGAAATCTGCCGTGATTGAAAGTAGTATCACTACACTACACTACACTACACTACACTACACTACACTACACTACACTACACTACGCTACACTACACTACACTACACTACACTGCACTACACTGCACTACACTACACTACACTACACTACACTACACTACTCTACACTGCACTGCACTACACTACATCACACCACACCACACTACACTGCACTGCACTGCACTGCACTGCACTATACTACACTCCACTCCACTCCACTCCACTCCACTCCACTCCACTCCACTCCACTCCACTACACTGCACTACACTACACTACACTACACTACAATACACTACACTACATTACGCTGACTACACTATAACACACTACACTACATTACACTACTCTCCATTACACTTCACTCCACTATTGCACACTGCACTTCATTATACATTATGCTACATTACATTACATTACACGACAATGCAACGCAATACAACACAACACAATACAATCCATACAAAACGGCACACGTGCAAAAAACAATACAACGCACGCACAATACAATACAATGATTATTACAATACACTACAACACCACACTAGACATCAAGATGCAGTGATGCACAATGCTGGTTAGTGCAATACAACACAACACAATAGAACACAATGCAATACAACAGAACACAACACAACACAACACAGCACAACACAAAGCACACCACCATACGCTGCAGTCTGCACTACAGGGCACGGCATTGCAGTGTAGAGCAATGCACAGCTTTGCAATGCCATGCAATATAATGCACTGCAATTCAGTCCACTTTAGTAGTGTTAAACCAACATCCCGGAAGTCAGAATGCGCCTACCTTAACGGTGGGCAAAAACAAAAAAACCCAACAAAACTGTCGCATACGCAAATATCTCACCGCTGCCATACCTTGGAGCTCTAGGCAAGGAACGAAAAAAAAAAGTATTAATCCATAACAATCCAATCCAACGAAATGGGATGGAGTCTAACCTGAAGTGAATACAGTGCGATGCAATGTGTTGCAGTGCAATATGTTTCAATACAGTGCGATGCAGTATGTTGCAGTGCAGTATGTTTCAATACAATGCACTGCAGTATGTTGTTATACAACACAGTACAACACAAGCACAGAGCCACGCAGTGTATTACATTACATTACATTACATTACATCACATCACATCACATCACATCACATTACATTACATTACATTACATTACATTACATTACATTACATTACATTGCATTGCATTGCATTGCATCACATCACAGTTCGACATCAAACGATACCACTCGACATAATGTACGGTACAGTACAGTGAGTGCACTGCATTACAAGGTAATAATTATAATTATCAAATCATGTTAAAATTCATTTATACATTTAAATCATTGTTTTATAGCCACATTGACCACACACACCATGTCAGAACTGTCAACTGATTAAAGTATACTTATCATTTATTATATATTATTACTTAATTTATCAATTATCATAATTAATATATTATATAATATTTTAGTGGAATTAAAATTAGTATAAATTTATTTATTATTATAAGTTTATTTATTATATAGTATGATCTAAATTTAATGTAGATTAAAATTGTGCAACTTAAAAAATGAAACTGATTAAAAACTTCATTTTTTTCACAAACACATAGATATATGCATGACAAACATTATCGATGACTATCAACGTTAATTACGTGCATTCGTTTGTTCATGGATATACATTGACATTGTATGTGACGTAGATGAATAACTTGCATATACATCCATAAATGTACATCCATCCATCCATCCATCCATCCATCCATCCATCCATCCATCCATCCATCCATCCATCCATCCATCCATCCATCCATCCATACTACATACATACGTATACATACATACAATCATGCCTACATGTGCATACATACATACATACATACATACATACATACATACATACATACATACATACATACATACATACATACATACCTACATACAAACATACAAACAAACATACATACATACATACATACATACATACATACATACATACATACATACATACATACATACATACATACATACATACATACATACATACATACATATACATACAATTGTGCAACTTTCTACCAATAAAATGAAAACAAGATCAAAACCAACTCTTCTGTCGTTCCTAATATCAACGCACTAGCCAACCATAAAGATGAACCCAGGGTCGTTATCACGTTGTGGTAGAAAACACATGAATGGCACTTTAAATGATGTAGCATCATAGAACTCTGCCACCACACACTACACTACACTACACTACACTACACTACACTACACTACACTACACTACACTACACTGCACTACACTGCACTACACTACACTACACTACACTACACTACACTACACTGCACTTCACTACACTACACTACACTACGCTACACTAGACTACACTAGACTACGCTACACTACACTACACTAGACTATACTACACTACACTGCACTACACTACACTACACTATACTACACTGCACCACACTGCACCACACTACACTACACTGCAGTACACTACACTACACTGCACTTCACTAAACTACACTGCACTTCACTGCACTACACTACATTACACTACATTACAATACACTACTCTATACTGCACTACATGACACTGCACTGCGCTACACTATACTACACTACACTACACTACACTACACTACACTACACTACACTACACTACACTACACTACACTACACTACACTACACTACACTATACTACACTGCAGTACACTACATTGGACTACACTACACTATACCACCACACTATACTACGTTACACTGCACTCCACTACACAACACTAAACTACGCTGCACTACACTTCACCATACCACACTCCCTCCATTCCAACACAATAATTATATTAATAATATATATATATATATATATATATATATATATATATATATATGTATATAAACACAACACAACACAACAATGCAACACACCATACATGTGCCCTATCATTGCACTTTTTATTCTGAGGGTTTATTTGTTCATTGGAATTAAGAAATGATTGCAATCTCGAGTACTGCCGATAGTTTGGCCGGTTTCATATGTGGTTTTCCATGAGCCAAAATAGTGTTTTGTTTTTTGTTTATAAAGAATTTTATTCGAATTGGTTTGAGCAGACCTTACTACATGTCAACACAGCACAACACAATATAACACAACACACAACACAGTTCACCACACCCCACCATACCACACCCCACACCACCCCACCAGCATGAATTTTTAAATTCCATCTCTGACACGCGATATGGGGTCCCAAGCATCTACCGGAAATTAGGAAGGTCACGTGAGAGGAGGGACACGAGTCGATAACTCTGACGGAAACAAATCCCCCCTCACCCCACATCACATGACAAAGAGCATTCAGAGAATCTAAATGGACCTATATGTTTAATCCCTTTTGATGTCGGGCTTAGTTTGCCGTCACTGATAATTATCCACAGTTCAAGAAAAAAAAGGGGGAAAATGTACCCCCCCCATCTCTCTCTCTCTCTCTCTCTCTCTCTCTCTCTCTCTCTCTCTCTCTCTCTCTCTCTCTCTCTCTCTCTCTCTCTCTCTCTCTCTCTCTCTCTCTCTTTATCTGAGTGCTTATCTCTGAGTGCTTATCCCATTATCCTCGATATAAATGAATAAATCAAATCAATCAAATCTCTCTCTCTCTCTCTGTCCAGAATAAGAGATATTCTGTTATCATAAGCCATTTTTGTAACTGACTTTTTTTGTCATACAATGATTTTTGCTGTTGTTGCTCCCTGCCCCCCTCCCCTCACCAAAATACTAAGCATTTCGGCAACCCCCTTCATGTATGGGCTAATGGCCTTTTTGTGAAACAATCATTCGAATTTGAGTTTTCTTTCTACCCCCCCTCCCCCCCTCTCTCTCTCTCTCTCTGGGCTCCCTCACAGGTTGAGGTGCACAGCGCCAGGTCTTATCCAGTGCTAGTGACTTCTGCAGGAGGTCTGCCTGCTGGCCTCAGCCCACACATTCTGACTTCAGAGCAGCTCATTTTTTTGTACAGGCTGCATGCTGGGTATGATCGTGTTTCTGTAACCCACCGAACGACGCATGAATGACGGGATTTTCACCGTTAACATTTGATCTTCTGAGTGTATATACACGAAAGGAATTAAGGTACTGGCAGGTCTGCACTTGAAGTTGACCTAAGAGATCGTAAAAATTCCCCCTCCCTTAATTCACCAGACGCCAAGACCAAGATTCGAACGCACAACTTCATGGACTGAAGTCAAACTGTCTCACCACTCGGCTGTAGCGTCAGTCGCCCTTTCCACCCAAAAAGCTGACATACATGAACTCTGTATATTCATCTGAATAGTGGTCAGCTTTTTCTGTGGAAGAGGAAGGCAAGGAGGATAGTGCCGGGTGACGTCACGCCTCACTCGACTTCGGAAGGGTTGGACATATACGCCACCAGAAATCTCCCCTGAAGCTATTGACCAATCAACAAGTCAGTGGCCATGATCCACACACCCCATAGCTTTCTCAGGTATCGATGTAAGCTAAGTGCCGAGGGGAGTGAAGAAAGCTGGCTGCAACATCTTCAGTGGTGCCCTGTTTAGACTACGGGGATAGGTAAAGATGGAAGTGATTGTTGTTGTTGAAATTATTTTAGAGTCCCAGCAGAAGTACTCCGATTTAGGGACTGTTGTAGACAGAAGCCAGAAGGTCAGGTCTCCCACTTCAGCGCCTCGGGCCACCCCAAAAACAGAACAGTTCTGTTGAAGCAACACGAGAGAACGGCCCATGTAAGCACCGCAGTGCTGCACGAGCCAAAGTTCCTATAATTATATGATGGAAGTGAGGTGAAGTGCCCAGGGTTATGTTAAAAAGTAATGCTGTAAAATGTTACATTGAAATTGTCTTCAACCATGATATTCAGCTCTTGGCATAACAACAGGCACTCTCCTTTAAACGAGTAAAAAAACACAAAAGTCCTCTGAAGTCAGAGTATGGCTGCCTATATGGTGAAGTACTTGAAAAGAGTCAGACTCTTTTGAGCACAATGCAAGCTTTAATTAAGCTTCTTGTTGCTATACTTTTGATGGTTGCTGTTCATATTATATTTTATTAATCTGCTATGTTAAGAAAAACACCAATTGTTTAAACCAAGAGTCATACAGGCAAACTTCTCATCCAGTGTGTACTTAACAGTCTCACAGTGATTTATTCCCAGGTGGGATGAGGGAGACACAACAGTGCATGTTCTGGGTGACAGACCCCCAGGGTGTTAAGCTGGGGAACGTGTTAACAACCGTTTAGACAGCTTACAGAAAGGTCACACTCAGTTTCCCATATATGTTTAAGTAACGTGGGCTTGCGTATGACCGTGATGTGGGTGGAATATGCAATTAACAAAAAGAATTAAGAGCAGCAGTAACAGCAATACCAACAGTAACTCCTGCAAAGCTTTCATACTGTTGTTGTTGTTGTTGTTGTTGTCGGGCGTTGGCCAACATGTTGTCTAGTGACATGTTCATGTTGTCTAGCTTCAACACCAAGGGGGGCAACGCAGAATAGCATACTCACTTATCCCACCTGGGAATCACTGTGAGACTGTAAGTACATAATGCATGAGGGTTGTGGAAAAAAATAAAGAGGCATTTTAAACAATATTCCTTTGGGAGATTTTGAGAGCTTAAAAAAATCCTTTTGGAGATTCTGAACAATAATGTCTGCATAACTAGAAATGATAAAGTTTCAATTCAAGAAAAAAGAAAGCTTTTTGAAGTTGATTCTCTTTGAGAGATATAGGGTGCCTCCCAAGGTAAACATCTAACTTTTAATGAATCACGGACAACTGCAGAGACCTTTGGATGGATACCACTTCTGGGAATCCGTGTTCTCCCTGATCTTATGGCGGACAGCACAGATCGCGGAGTACTTTCGGACGCCTCGAAGTTTCGGGAAACTGTCTACAGACATACATCTCAAACACGAAAAGGTCTTTCGAGTTTTGCTGGATTATTAAAAAAAAGAAAAAGAAGAATATTCTCAGTTTACTGGAGGTTTACGGGAGGGATGTTGTGGTGGTCACCTCCCACCATCTTCCTCCCCCCGAATCTATACTATTTATGTTGTTTTCAGATAGTGTCTTCTGTAAATATTGTTTTATTTGGGTATTGTTTATCTTGATGAGTATATATTTGCTTAAGACAAAGCCAAGAGTACGTAATATTGCAGTCTCATTATTATTATATATATTTTATTATATTATTATATATATATATTATATTTATATATATATATGCTATATTATGCAATATATATATACATATATATATACATATATATATACATATATATATATATACTAATATATACATATATATATATATATATATATATATATATATGTATGTGTGTGTGTGTGTGTGTGTGTGTGTGTATGTGTGAATGCATTCATGCAAACAGTGCAGACAAATCTGACCTAGCCATAATGCAACAACAACAACAACAACAACAAGAACAGCAACCACACACACACACACACACACACACACACACACACACACACACACACACACACACACACACACACAAACACACACCACGCAGATATACACAAAGAAATGCACACAATCAAAAATGTTTTATTACCTCAAAAACTGTAATTCACACACACACACACACACACACACACACACACACACACACACACACACACACACACACCACACACACACAACACACACACACACACGCACGCACACACACACACACCACACACACACACACACACACACACACAACACACACACACACACACACACACACACACACACACACAACACCACCCCTTTTTACCTTGGCTCGCAAATGCATACCTTTAGATATATATTCTTGTAAACACGTTCACTCATATGCACTTATGCTCTGAAAACCCAACACACACACACACACACACACACACACACACACACACACACACACACACACACACACACACACACACACACCACACACACACATACACACACACACACACATACACTCATACGTGAGCGCGCACACATTCTTTGAATGTGACACACTTTCATCTTTCTTTTTTTGTGTCTAATATCACTTCAAGTGAACAGACGTTAAACTGAAGAAAGTAAACACACTCTCCTACAAACACATAAGTGTTTTGGTCAAGTTCGGTGTGATTTTTTGTATGCATGATTTCAGAGATTTTATGTCTTTTGAGGCGATTTTTTTTTGGGTATTAAAGCACTGTATGCTTTTGGGAATTAAATCTTTATTTTGGATTCTGTCTGTCTATCTGTCTGTCTGTCTGTCTGTCTGTCTGTCTGTCTGTCTGTCTATATGTCTGGCTTTCTCCTTTCCATCTCTGTACCTCTCTTTCGGGACGGATAGCCTAGTGGTCAAAACATTGCGCTGGCAATTTGACGACCCGGCTTCGATTCCGGTCGAGATTTTTCAGTGCTGACTCCACTCTCCTCAAAAGTCCTTCGGATGAGACTTTAAACCGAGGCCCCTGTGTGCTAACGCACGCAGAACATCTTGGGCACACGTTAAATCCTGTTCCGCTGTTCGTAGGAGTAGGCCATCGTGTGCCGGTGGGAACAGATGACATTTACAAAACTGCATACACACTGAGACTGGATGTAAAAAAGCACAAGAGTGCTTATTCCATTATCCTCGATGTAAAAGAATTTTAAAAAAAAAATCTTTTTCTGTATTTCCTTTTTCCTGCGCGCACGTGCGTGAGACGTTTCCACTAATACATACAATCAAACATAATATATATATATATATCGTTTATATTGTATTGTTGTTGATGTTGTTGTTGTAGTGTGTTGTGTGTGTGTGTGTGTGTGTGTGTGTGATGTGTGTGTGTGTGTGTGTGTGTGTGTGTGTGTGTGTGTGTGTGTGTGTGTGTGTGTGTGTGTGTGTGTGTGTGTGTGTGTGTGTGTGCCACATGAGGTTCAACAGCACCTCATTCCAGGTTAATTCCAGATCGACCGAACTGTTGTGAGTGTTTGTTTTCCGAGCATTCATGATTTTTCTCCAACTACAGGTTGATTTGTCCCTTGCACACCCATATTCCAGTGACACCATTTTCCCAACCACTCATTCAGTTTACAGTCTACATTTATTGCTAACTCCAAACTAATAAGATACCTAGTAGGATTATCCATTTTACTAACTCAGCCTCAGTCTAATAGCAAAGCTAAAATGTTCAACTAATATACCAATATGAATACAAATTTGGCTGTTAAAAGAATGATTAATTACAGATAAATTCACCATTAGTCCAAACATGTGATGCTATATAACCTTATTTACTATATTTTTTTCTCAATAAACTTAGGTCCTGCCTTGTATTTAACCCTTGAAAAATTGTCCCTAGATTACAAGTCCAATAAATTTCCCGTTCTAAAAGTTTGTCCTCATCCATAACTTTCTCTATGGGGATGATTTGTAGAAAATCCCAGTCGCTAGAATCAAGGTGAGGGGTGATGAACAAACATGTTTTGCTACATTGCATTTATTTGTTTTACGTAATTTCACATCTGACTTGTGGTTGGCCCACCTGAGTTTAAGATTTGTGGTTGAACCTACATACCACATATCAGGATGTATCTTACATGTTAAGATGTATATTACATTGGGCGTTATTAACTACATACATTAATATATATATATATATATATATATATATATATATATATATTAAGTTACAGTCTGGCGATGCAACATATTCTTCAAACACACACATGAGTGAGCTGAGAACATCATCGATAATTATGCCATCTTCGACACAGAGTGTTATTGTAAGAGATTACATCATTGAATACAATTCTTAATATCATCATTATTATTTGTGCTATACATTACAATTAGGAAGGGAAATCTTGGTCATTTCTTTACATGCACCGTTATAAGCATGTTACTTTCCATCATTGTTTTGGTAATTCAGTGTTACAGAGAGAGAGAGAGAGAGAGAGAGAGAGAAGAGAGAGAGAGAAGAGAGAGAGAGAGAGAGAGAGAGAGAGAGAGAGAGAGAGAGAGAGACAGACAGAGACAGACAGACAGACAGACAGACAGACGAGAGAGACAGAGACAGGAAAGAGAAGGAGAGAAGAGCAGGCAGGCAGGCAGGCAGGCAGGCAGCCAGACAGGCAGACAGACAGAGATGCATCACGGATCTCATGCACATACTCGGCACTTTCAAACACAGTCAGTCAGTCATAAATAAAACCCAAGCAAAGACCTTGCTCAAATTTGTTTTATTCTTAGTTCTTAAAAACCAACAACAAAGGGGTGGTGCATTTCTTGCATTAAAAAAAATCAACAAGCCAACTTAACATGCTGCTGGCAACACTTTTAAAAAACAACGACAACAAAGGACTAGTTCATTTCTTGCATTAAAAAAACAAAATCAACAACCCAACTTAACATGGTACTCACAACACTTTGGAAAAATCAATAAAATAAAGGACTAGTGCATTTCTTGCATTAAAAAAACAAAAACAACCACCCAACTTAACAGGCTATTGCAACACTTTGAAAAACCCAACAACAAAGTACTAGTGGGTTTCTTGCATTAAAAAAAACAAAATCAAAAAGTCGACTTAACATGCTACTTGCAACACTTAAAAAAACCACCAACAAGGACTAGTACATTTCTTCCTTTAAAAAAAATCGACAACCCAGCTTAACATGTTATTGGCAACACTTGAAAAAACAAGGACAAAGGACTACTGCATTTCTTGCATTAAACAAAATCAACAACCCAACTTAACATGCTACACCCAACACTTAAAAAAACCCAGCAACAACAAAGGACTAGTGTATTTCTTGCATTAAAAAAATGAAAAACCCAACTTAACATGCTATTGGCAACACTTTAAAAACAACAACAACAACAACAAAGGACTAGTGTATTTCTTGCATTAAAAACTAAAAACAACCCAACTTAACATACTACTTACAAACTTTCATTAAAAAAAACGAACAAAGGACTAGTGTATTTCTTGCATTAAAAAAAATCTACAACCCAACTTAACACGCTACTCACAACAATTTAAAGAAAACCAACAAAGGACTAGTGTATTTTTGCATTAAAAAAACAAAATCAACAAAACAACTTAACATGCTACTGGCAACATTAAAAAAAAACAACAACAACAAAGGACTAGTGCATTTCTTGCATTAAACAAACAAAATCAACAACCCTACTTAATATGCTACTCCCAACACTTAACAAAAAAACCAACAACAAAGGACTAGTGTACTTCTTGCATTAAAAAAAGTAAAATTAACAACCCAACTTAGCATTCCACTATTACACTTTTTAAAAAGTCCCAACAACAAAGGACTAGTGCATTTCTTGCATTAAAAAAAAAATCAACAACCCAACTTAACGTGATACTGGTAACACTTAAAAAAACAACAACAACAAAAAAGACTAGTGCATTTCTTGCATTAAAAAAAACAAAATACAACCCAAATTAGCAGGCTACTTCCCAAGCTTTAAAAAAAAACCCAAAACAAAGGAGTAGTGCATTTCTTCCATTAAAAACCAAAATCAACAACCCAACTTAACACACTACTTGCAAGACTTTAAAAAGAATGAATAACAAAGGACTAGTGTATTTCTTGCATTATAAAAAGAAAATCAACAACCCAACTTCACATGCTAATGGCAACGATTTAAAAACAACCAAAAAGGACTTGTGTATTTCTTGCATTAAAAAAAACAAAAGCAACCAACTTAACATACTACTCAACACTTTAAAAAAACAGAGGACTAGTGTATTTCTTGCATAAAAAAAACAAAATCAACAACCATACATGCTACTGTAACACTTAAAAAAAACAAAAACAAAAAACAAAGGACTAGTGTATTTCTTGCATTAAAAAAACAAAAACAACAACGAACTTAACATGCTATTGGCAATACTTGAAAATAAAACACCAAAAAAGACTAGTGCATTTCTTGCATTAAAAAACAAAATCAACAACCCAACAACATGGTACTGGCAACACTTTAAAGAAAACCAACAACAAAGGACTTGTGTATTTCTTGCATTAAAAAAACATCAAAAACCCAACTTAACATGATACTCCAACACTTAAAGAACAACAACAACAAAGGAATAGTACATTTCTTGCATTAGAAAAACAAACAAAATCAACAACCCAACATAGCAGGCTACTACCATGCTTTAAAAAAAACAAAAAAAAACAAAGGACTAGTGCATTTCTTCCATTAAAAACCAAAATCAACGACCCAACTTAACATACTACTTGCAACACTTTAAAAAAAAAAAAAGACTAGTGCATTTCTTGCATTATAGAAAACAAAATCAACAACCTAACTTAACATGCTACTGTAACACTTAAAAAACAACAACAACAACAACAAAGAACTAGTTTATTTCTTGCATTAATAAACAAAATCGACAACCCAAATTAACATGCTTCTCCCAACTTAAAAAACAACACAACAAAGGACTAATGCATTTCTTGCATTAAAAAACAAAATCAACAACCCAACTTAACATGCTACTCCCAACACTTATTAAAAAAACCAACAAAAGACTAGAGTACTTCTTGCATTAAAAAAAAACAAAAAATCAACAACAAACTAATACACCCAACTTAATGCTACTTTAAAAAAAAAAAACACAACAACAAAGGACTAGTGTATTTCTTGCATTATAAAAACCAAAACAACACCAACTTAATTTGCTACTTGTAACATATAAAAAAAAAACAACAACAAAGGACTAGTGTATTTCTTCATTAAAAAAACAAAATCAACAACCAAACTTAACACTACCTAAACACTTAAAAAAAAAAACCAAAAAAACAAAGGACTAGTGTATTTCTTGCATTAAAAAACGAAATCAACAACCCAATTTAACATTGCTACGCAACATTAAAAAAAACAAACAACAACAAAGGGCTAGAGCATTTCTTCATTAAAAACAACAAAAACAACCCAACCTTAAACATGCTGATTTCAAACACTTTTTTTTAAATAAAACAAAAAAAAACTAGTGTATTTCTTGCATTAAAGAAACAAAATAACAACAAACACTAAATTTAAAAAAACGATTCTTGCTAAAAAACAAAACATCAATAAAGACTAAATAAAAAACAACAATAAAGGACTTGGCATTTCTTGCATTAAAAAAAAATAAAACACAACTTAACATACTCAACACTTTAAAAAAAAAGGACTAGTGCATTTCTTGCATTAAAAAAAAAACCAAATTCACAACCCAAAAAAAAACAAATAGTGATTTCAGCTTAAACAATCAACAACAACACTTATAAACTAAAAAAAGGACTAGTGTATTTCTTGCTTAAAAAAACAAATTCAACAACCCAACTTACAGCTACTCCAACACTTAAAAAAAAAAAAACAAAGGATAGTGCATTTCTTGACTTAAAAAAACAAAAACAACCCAACTTAACATGCTACTTCAACACTTTAAAAAAACAACAACAAAGGACTAGTGTATTTCTTGCATAAAAAAACAAAATAATCAACACAACTTAACATGTACTCAACACTTTAAAAAAAACAAAACAACAAAGGACTAGTGCATTTCTTGCATTAAAAAACAAAATCAAAACCCAACTTAACATGCTACTCGCAACACAAAAAACACAACAAGCAAAAAAACTAGTGTATTTCTTGCATTAAAAACACAAATCAAAAACCCAAGTCAACATGCTACTAGCAACACTTAAAAAACAACAACAACAAAGGACTAGTGTATTTCTGCATTAAAAACAAATTAAAATCCCAACTTAACATGCTACTGCAACACTTAAAAAAAAACAACAACAAAGGACTAGTGTATTTCTTGCATTAAAAAAAACAAAACCAAAAAAAAGAACTTTAATATGCTACTGTAATACTTTATAAAAAATAAACCAACAAACAACGACTAGTGAATTTTTTGCATTAAAAAAATCAAAATCAACAACCCAACTTAACATGCTACTGCAACACTTTAAAAAAAAACAAACAAAAGTACTAGGACATTTCTTGCATTAAAAAAAAAATCAACAACCCAACTTAACATGCTACTCCCAACACTTTAAAAAACAACAACAAAGACTATGCATTTCTGCATTAAACAAAATCAACAACGCAACTTAACATGCTCTTGGCAAAATACATTAAAAACAACAAAACAACAAAGGACTAGTGTATCATTTGCATTAAACAAACAAAATGAACAACCCAACTTAACATGCTACTGGCAACACTTAAAAACAAACAAACAACACAAAAGACTAGAGTATTTCTTGCATTAAAAACAAAATCAACAACCCAACTGAACATACTATTCACAAGACTTTAAAAAGGCACAAACAAGGCTTGCATTAGAAAAAGAAAATCAACAACCCAACTTAACAATGCTACTCCAACACTTTTCAAAAAAAAACACAAAAAAACAAAGGAACTATGTATTTTTAACATGAAAAAAATAAAAATCAAGCCCAACTTAACAGGCTACTGGCATACACTTTACAAAAAAACAAAAAACAAGAAAGGACTTGTGTATTTCTTGCATTAAAAAAAAATAATTAACAAACCCAACTGAACAAGTCACTGGCAACACTTTACAAAAAACAAACAAAGGACTTGTGTATTTCTTGCTTAATAAAAACAAAATAACAGCCCAACTTAACATCTACTCAACACTTAAAAAATTACCAACAACAAAGGACTAGTGTATTTCTAGCATTAAAAAGAAAAATTAACAACCAACTTAACATGCCACTGAAACACTTAAAAAAAACAACACACAACAACAATAGGACTAGTGTATTTCTTGCATTACAAAAAATCGAAAATGAAAACAATGCTACACTCAACACTTTAGAAAAGAAAAGAAAAAAGGACAAAAAAAAATCAACAACCCAACTTAGAGGCTATATCCAACACTTAAAAAAAACAATAACAAAGTACTAGTGCAATTTCTTGCATTACAAAAACAAAATCAAAAACCCAACCTAACTTAACATCTACTTGCAACACTTAAAAAAAAAAAAAAAGACTATTAAACATAAAAATACAAGTAATTACTCTTGAACACAAAAAAAAACAAATCAAGATAAACTCTTAAACAACTAAATCCTAAAACAACATGCCTACTGGCAACACTTAAAAAAACAACAACAAAAAGGACTATGTATTTCTTTAAAATAATAAAACAACAAACACTAAAATAACAATCCACAACAGAACACACTACTTGCAACACTTAAAAAACCCAAAACAAGGACTAGTGTATTTCTTCATTAAAAAAACAAAATCAACAACCCAATTACAGTACTGGCAACATTTAAAAAAACCAACAAACAAGGATAGTGATTTCTTGCATTTAAAACAAAAACAACACATAACAACACTTGCAACATTAAAAAAAAACAACAAAGACTAGTTATTCTTGCATTAAAAAAATCAACCAACTTAACATGCTCTCAACACTTTAAAAAACAACACAAAGACTAGTGTTTTCTTCATTAAAAAACAAAATCACAAACCAACTAACTCATTGCAACACTAAAAAAAACCAAAACAAGGACTATATTTCTTGCATTAAAAATTAAATAACACCAACTTAACATGTACTGGCAACACTTTAAAAAACAACAACAACAAAGACTAGTGTATTTCTTGCATTAAAAAAACACAACTTACATGTACTGTAACATTAAAAAAACAACAACAAAAAAATGATTTCTTCAATTAAAAAATCAAACCCAACTTAACATGCTACTCCAACAAAAAAACAACAGCAAAAACTAGTGTTTTCTTCATTAAAAAAAAAATCAAAACCAATCAACATGCTACTGCAACACTTAAAAACAAAACAACAAAGGACTATTATTTGATAAAAAAACAAATAAATCCAACTTAACATGCTCTGAAATACAAAAAACAACAACAACAAAGGACTAGTGATTTCTTGCATTAAAAAAAAAACAAACAATTTAATTGCTACTGTAAACTTAAAAAAAAAAACAACAACAAAACTAGTATTTCTTCATTAAAAAAAAAATCAACAACCCATAACAGCTATCAACACTTTAAAAAAAAAAAAAAAAACAACAAAATAGGCATTTCTTGCATTAAAAAAAATCAACAACCCAACTTAACATGCTATCCAATACTTTAAAAAAAACAACAAAGACTAGTGCATTTCTTGCATTAAAAAACAACAACCCAACTTAACATGCTCTTGGCAACACTTAAAAACAACAACAACAAAGGACTAGTGTATTTTTGCATTAAAAACAAAATGAACACCCAACTTACATGTATGGCAACAAAACAAACAACACAAAGACTAGAGTATTTCTTGCATTAAAAACAAAATCAACACCAACTGAACATACTATACACAAGACTTAAAGGCACAAACAAGCTTGCATTAAAAAAAAAAATCAACACCCAACTTAACATGCTACCAACCTTTCAAAAAAAAAAAGAAAGGCTAGTGATTTCTTGCATGAAAAAAATAAAATCAAGCCCCAACTTAACATCTCTGGTACACTTAAAAAAAAAAAAAAAAGATGGTATTTTTCATTAAAAACAAAATTAAAACTGAACAGCATGGCAACATTACAAAAAAAACAAAGGACTTGGTATTTCTTGCATTAAAAAAACAAAATCAACACCAATTAACATGCTACTTCAACACTAAAAAATCACAACAAAGGACTAGTGTATTTCTGCATTAAAAAAAAAAACACCCAACTTAACATGCTACTGCAACACTTAAAAAAACCAAAAAAGACTAGTGTATTTCTTGCATTAAAAAATGAAAATAAACATGCTACACCAACACTTAAAAAAACAACAACAAAGGACTAGCATTTCTTGCTTAAAAAAATCAACAACCCTACTTAACATGCTACTCCAACACTTAAAAAAAAAAACAAAAGATAGTGTCTTCTTGCATTAAAAAAACAAAACACACCAATACATGCTACTGGCAACATTAAAAAAAAAGGACTAGTGTATTTCTTGCATTAAAAAAACAAAGTTAAATCTACTTGCAACACTTAAAAAAAACAAAAGACTGTGCATTTCTTGCATTAAAATAAAATCACAACTAACTTAACATGCTACTGGCAACACTTAAAAAAAAAACAAAAAGGAACTGATTCTCATTAAAAAATCAAACCCACTTACAGCACGCAACACTAAAAAAACAAAAAAAGATAGTGCATTTTTGCATTAAAACAAAATCAACAACAACATAAAACTACTTGCACACTTAAAAAACAACAAAGGACTTGATTCTTGCATAAAAAACAAAACCAACTTAACAGTACTGCAACACTTAAAAAAACAACAACAAAGACTAGTGTATTTCTTCATTAAAACAAAATCACCCCAACTTAAATCTGCAACACTTAAAAACCAAAACAAAGACTAGTGTATTTCTTGCATTAAAAAAACAAAATCAACAACCCAACTTAACATGCTACGTCAACACTTTAAAAAATAAACAAACAACAAAGTACTAGGACATTTCTTGCATTAAAAAAAAATCAACAACCCAACTTAACATGCTACTCCAACACTTTAAAAAACAACAACAAAGGACTAGTGCATTTCTTGCATTAAACAAAATCAACAACCAACTTAACATGCTCTGGCAACACTTAAAAAAACAACAACAACAAAGGACTAGTGTATCTTTGCATTAAACAAACAAAATGAACAACCCAACTTAGCATGCTACTGGCAACACTTTAAAACAACAACAACAACAAAGGACTAGTGTGTTTCTTGCATTAAAAAAAATTAACATCCAACTTAACATGGTACTGTAACACTTTAATTTTTAAAAAAATCAACAACAAAGGACTAGTGAATTTCTTCATTAAAAAAAAGAAAATCAAGAACCCAACTTAACATGCTACTGGCACCACTTTACAGAAAAGCAACAACAAAGGACTAGTGTATGTCTTGCAAGAAAAAACAACAACAACACCCAACTTAACATGCTACTGCAACACTAAAAAAAACAACACACCAACAATGGACTAGTGTATTTCTTGCCTTAAAAAAACCCAACTTAACATGCTACTGGCAACACTTTAAAAAACCAAAAACAACAACAAAGGACTAGTGTATTCTTGCATTTAAAAACAAAATCAACTACCCAACTTAACATGATACTGGCAACACTTTAAAGAAAAATGAACAACAAAGGACTAGTGTATTTCTTGTATAAAAAAAAACATAATCAACAACCCAACTCAGCAGGCTATTCGCAACACTTCGAAATAATACTAATAACAAAATATAGCATTTCTTGCATTAAAAAAAAGTCAACAACCCAACTTAACACACTACTTGCAAAACTTTAAAAAAAAAAAAAAAAAAAAGAACAAAAAAACCCCACCACCAACAAAGGACTAGCCTACTTCTTGCATTAAAAAAACAAAATCAACAACACAACTTAACATGCTACTGGCAACACTTTAAAAAACAACAAAGGACTAGTGTATTTCTTGCATTAAAAAAACAAAATGAACAACCCAACCTAACATGCTACTGGCAACACTTCAAAGAAAACCAACAACAAAGGACTAGTGTATTTCCTGCATTAAAAATACAAAATCAACAACCCAACTTAACATGCTGCTTTCAACACTTAAAAACAAAAAAACAACAACAAAGGACTAGTGTATTTTTTGCATTTAAAAAAAAATCAACGACCCAACTTAGCAGGCTACTTGCAACATTTTTTAAAAAACATTACAAAGGAATAGTGCATTTCTTGCATTAAAAACAAAATCAACAACCCAGCTTAATATGCTACTTGCAAAACTTTAAGAAAAAACACAAAAACAAAGGACTAGTGTATTTCTTGCATTAAAAAAATCAACAACCCAAGTTATCATGCTACTCCCAACACTTAAAAAAATAACAACAAAAACTAGTGCACTTTCGTGGTTTGAAAAAACAAAATCAACAACTGAACTTAACATGATACTGGCAATACTTTTTAAAAAGATAAATAACAAAGGACTAGTGAATTTCTTCCATTAAAAAAAATCAACAACCCAACTTAACATGCTACTCCATCACTTTAAAAACAAACCAACAACAAAGGACTAGTGAATTTCTTGCATTAAATAAACAAAATCAACAACCTGAACTTAATATGCTACTCCAACACTTAAAAAAACAAAAAACAAAGGACTAGTGTATTTCCTGCATTAAAGAAACAAAATCAAGAACCCAACTAAACATGCTACTAGGCAAAACTTAAAAAAAAAAGAGCAAAGCCCAGTGTACTTCTTGCATTAAAAAACCAACAACCCAACTTAATATGCTACTTGCAACACTTAAAAAAAACAGACTAGTGTATTTCTTCCTTAAAAAAACAAAATCAATAACCTAAATTAACATGCTACTGGCAAACTTTAAAGAAAACAACAAAGGACAGTGTATTTCTTCATTAAAAAACAAAATCAACAACCCAACTAAATGCTACTGCAACACTTAAAAAAACAACAACAACAAAGGACTAGTGTATTTCTTGCATTAAAAAAACAAAATCAACAACCAACTTAACATGTACTGGCAACACTTTAAAAAAACAACAACCAAAAAAAAATGGACGAGTGTATTTCTTGCATAAAAAAAACAAAATCAATAACCAACTTAACATGCTACTTGAACACTTTAAAAAACAACAACAACTATGGATAGTACATTTCTTGCATTAAAAATACAAAACAAACAACCCAACTTAACATGATACTGGCAACACTAAAAAAAAAGCAAACAAAGGACTAGTGCATTTCTTCCATTAAAAAAACAAAATCAACAACCCAACTTAACATGTACTGGCAACACTTTAATGAAAACCAACAACAAAGGACTAGTGTATTTGTTGCATTAAAAAAAAGTAAATCAACAACCAACTTAACATACTACTCCAACATTAAAAAAAGGACTAGTGTATTTCTTGCATTAAAAAAAAAATCAACAACCCAACTTAACATGCTACTGGCAACACTTAAAAAAAAAACCAACAACAAAGGACTAGGCATTTCTTGCATTAAAAAAACAAAAACAACCCAACTAAACATGCTATCCCAACACTTTAAAAAAACCAACAACAACAACAAAGGACTAGTGTATTTCTTGCATTAAAAAAGCAAAAACAACATAACTTAACATGTTACTTGCAACAGTTTTTAAAAAAAGCAAAGACTGTGTATTTCTTGCATTAAAACAAAAAAAATCATCAACCCAACTTAATATTCTACTGTAACATTTTTTTTCAAAAATGAACAACAAAAGACGATCATTTTTTGAATTAAAAAATCAACAATCCAACTTAACATGCTACTGGCAACAGCTTTAAAGAAAACAATGACAACAACACAGGAGTAGTGTATTTCTTGCATTAAAAAAACAAAATCAAAAACCCAACTTGATATGCTTCTACAACACTTAAAAAAAAACAACCAACAACAAAGGACTCGTGTATTTCTTGCATAGAAAAAACAAAATCAACAACCCAACTTAACATGCTACTTACAACTCTTAAAAAACAACAACAACAAAGGACTGGTGTATTTCTGGCAATAAAGAAACCAAAACAGGTCAGAAAAACACTCTCTATAACCACTCCCCCCTCCCTCCAAATTCATACAGATGTGAACTTATCATTCCTGCTAAACATTCTTATAACCTTCCTCCTCCTCCTCTCCTCCCCTCCTCCTCCTTCTCACCTCAAGTAACTAAAACACAACCTTTCAAGCATTTTATATAAACACTGGCATGCACCTGTGCATGCAAACATGTGCTCAGGTCTCTACCTTTACACACTACTACATCGACAGTATTGTTTCACTTCATAAACCTCCTTTTATAAATGTACAAGCATACACTCATGTTCTTTCATTTTCTTCACATAAAGTGTATAACTAAAATTTACAGCAATATTCTAATTACTATTTTTGCCTCCTGCATAAATTTAAAAAAACAACAACACATGATTGCCATTTTTGTGATAGTCATAGGACAAGATCACTTTGATCTTATATCTAAATCAACATAGGGAAAAAGCTTTTTTAAAAACCAAAAACCACCATCACAATAAAAACCAACAAAAATCCACTTAAGACACCACTGGTTGCTCATACACCAAACATCTCAAAAACTAACAAATAGCAATTATGATATCCCTAACTGCCTTTTCCACTTAAAAAAAATACACACACCACACACACACACACACACACACACACACACACACACACACACACACACACACACACACCCGAGTGTCTTCATTCTCACTGACCTAAACATACTTTCTACCACTTATGTTAACACCACATGTCCTATAATACTTCGTGGCCACCCCTCCCGCGACTCCCCTCTACTCGCACTAACATTCAGTGCCCATGACTTCTTACCTCCCCCTATCCACACTCAACAGTCACTTTTTATCTCCCCTCTATCTACACACATTCAGTCATCACTTTTTATCTCCCCTCTATCTACACACATTCAGTTATCACTTATTATCTCCCCTCTATCTACACATAGTCATTCATCACTTATTCCCATAGACCTAAACATCTTAACCCTCTGTCCCTCCTAGCATCTTTCCCTAAAATTCCCCCACCCTCCACCCCCCCTCTCCATCTTCAGCCCAGGGGATAGGAAGGGGGGGGGGGGGGCTCTCAGTGTAATAGTTATCCCCACCTTCTGGAAACTCTGTGCTAGGATTTCCCTCTTTTTTTATCCCTCTCTTTCTTTCTGCCTTGTTGCTTTTCTTCCCGTCACCTCCTTGTCTATTTTCTGCTTTCTTTGTCTATTCTCCTGCCTTTTTCAAGACTAAAATAAAATAATCATCTCCCATGCTAAAGTCTGATGCACAAGGCCGGACTTCATGCGCTTAAAGGCAGTGCCATGCATTTTCGCTCATATCACAATGTTTGCTGTCTGCTGTTTAAGGATGAAGATATTCTAAAACCACCCCCAACTCCTGGAGACAAATGTTTTGCCAGAGTGTCAGCATGTACCAAGGAATCTACCTGCCATTTGTGTCCACATGTGGGGCCAGGGTTAGAGTAACTGTAAAGGTTAGTTGTAAAGGGTTAGTCTTAATGTTAAAGGTTAATATTGGGGTAAGGGTTGTCAGTCCCGTTGGCTGGTCTGTCTGCATGCATGCATGTGGACACAAGAACAGGTAGACACTATGGTATCCCCGGATTAAAAATTTAGCCTAGCCAGAGAACGCAGAAGTGTTAACAAATTACTCAATGACCACTCCTATCAACACCTAGGGTTTTTGTTGGACTTCAGTGTTCGGGTTTTTTATAAGAAAATTCCAATTCAGTTATGGGCAAAGGGACTATATATCTGACATTTTTTAACAAGTTTTCTCCCTTTAAAAAGAAACGATTACGCCCTAAGCAAATGGACTTCATAGCCCACACTTTTGAACAAGGTTTCTCATTTAAAAAAGAAAATATGCCCAAAATAAACCTCCTGATAATTTTGAAAGAATGGATTACTCCCCCAAAAAACCATGCGAAAATTTTGTTGTTGTTTTTCAAAGGAATATGCCAAAAATGAACCACGTGAACAAAAACTATCAGCTAGTCCCTTTTTTCTATCCCCACTCATCCAAAGATAACCATTATGTAGCCTACCTCGTTCTCCCCAAAACACCCCTTTCCCTTAAAATGCATCTACCAAAAGTTATGTCTCCTCCTTACTACCATACCACCCCTTTCTATACACACACACTACAACACCACCACTCACAACGCCCGTACATCACACACCGCACACACCACACACACACCACACACCACGCACACAACAAACACTCTCTCTCTCTCCAATGCTTATTTTCCATAAAGCTAACAGAAATTTCTCACTTAAAATTTTTTTACATTAAAAGTTATTGTGTTTTCTTTTTCAGTACATTGCAGCTTGGAACGATATATTATACATGGTGGATTATCTTATATACTTGTTCACATTACTGTAAAACTTGATTCTTCTATCATAAACACACACTCTCTCTCTCTTTCTCCTCTTTCTACTTCTACCACTACTGCTACAACAAATAATAATAGCACCTGCACCCATCATCCATGTTTGTGCATTTTCTAAAAGAGAAAACAAAAAAACACTTTTTTTTTTAAATCACAAAATCCTTCCAAGGATTGATTGGGCATTATGACAAACATTTGAACAAAAACTTATCCAAGTCATAAACAACAAAAATACTCAATCAAAAAGGCATCACATATTGCCATTTCTACAACGAATATGGAAGATTAGCGTAATTTCTCAGCTGAATAATTAAGTCCGATTGATTAAAAAATGTAAATGGAGTACAGAACTTTGAAAAAAAAAAGAAAGATCGCTGGTCTTACAGGCAACATTGGGATATGTGAGGACACTGTTCTTTCAACCAATTCATTTTCTAAGATGAAAAAAAGAAAGAAAAAACCCTGGATGCCACACTTCAAAAAATCAACAAAAAATATGGAATACTTCATTCCTGATTGATGTAGGAAAAAAAAACTTACAAAAAATATTCATTTTGTTTTCTGAAATATTCCATGCCCCAAGAGGAATTAAAGGCTGAATCAATCTAGAATCTGGAAATTTTGTTATCTGGTTACCTGCCCTCGTTTTCTTCCTTTACTACTGCTCCTTTCTGAATCTGGAATCTGTCTGTGGAACTGTTTCTTTTTGTTTTGTGCAGCATTCCTGTTGTATGTCGCCGTTTTCACCCCAAGTTGCAGTGTGAGTAGCATTTCTGTTTGTCAGTTTTACCCCAAGTTGCATTATGTGCAGCATTCCTATTTTATGTCACTGTTTTTACCTCAAGTTGCATGGTTCGTGTTGTCAGTCTGGCTAAACTGCTTCACAACATCTTGGCCTTCTGCTCTAGGACATGTATATATGTCACTGGTGTTCTCACCTGAAGTCCTCCTCCTCCTCCTCTCCTCCCTCACTGTCTACCAGTGTTGTCCTCATGATTGATGGGCAGTGTTGTCCTTGGCGACTATGGTTTTCCTTGATGACTGTAGTTGTCTTCCTCGACTGTAGTTGTCTTCCTTGACTGTAGTTTTCCTTGGCGACTGTAGTGTCTTCCTCGGTGACAGTAGTTTTCCTTGGTGACTGTAGTTCTCTTCCTTGGTGACTGTAGTTCTTCTTCCTTGGTGACTGTAGTTTTCCTTGGTGACTGTAGTCTTCCTTGGTGACTGTAGTCTTCTTTGGTGACTGTAGTCTTCCTTGGTGACTGTAGTCTTCCTTGGTGACTGTAGTTTTCTTTGGTGACTGGTTGTCTTCTTTGGCGACTCTGGTTGTCGCCCCTGACTTGAAAAATCTTCGATGGTCTACTGGGCTTCTTAGTGTTTCTAGTGGAGTGGAGGAAACTGGTTGCAAAATCTTCAGTGGTGTCCCAAAGGTCTCCGAGACTACGGGCTAGGTGAAGGTGAAGGTGAAGGTGACGGTGACGGTATGAAGGTTAAGGTGACGGTGAAGAGTATAAGGTGACGGTGACGGTGTGAATGATGACGGTGAGGGAAGTGGTTCCCCTGTGATGAATCCTATAGACAAAAAGAAAGCAGCAGAGTTGAAGGCTTTTGTTGTGTGTGTGTGTGTGTGTGTGTGTGTGTGTGTGTGTGTGTGTGTGTGTGTGTGTGTGTGTGTGTGTTCTAGCGTGCATGTGTGTTCGTGCGCGCGCGCGCGCGCGTGTGTGTGTATGGTGTGTGTGGGTGGAGTGCGAGTGTGTGTGCGAGTGTGTGGTTGCGAGTGCGTGGTGAGTGCGAGTGTGCGAGTGTGGCGAGTGTAGTGGCGAGAGTGAGTGCGAGAGTGAGTGCAAGTGACGCGAAGGTAAGGAGATGCAGAGTAGACAGCGACGAGGTAAGTGTGAGAGTGAGAGAGAGAGAGAAGAGTGGTGAGTGGGAGGAGATGTGTGTGTACGTGTGTGGGTTGTGTGTACGTGTGTGTGTGCGTGTGTGTGTGGCGCGCGCGCGCGTGTGTATTTATGAGTGTGTGATTAGTGTGTGTGTGTGTGTGTGTGGTGTGCGGCGGCGTGCTGTGTGTGTGTGTGGTGTGTGTGTGTGTGTGTGTGTGTGTGTGTGGTGTGTGTGTGTGTGTGTGTGTGTGGCGCGCGCGCGTGAACATCCTTTATTTTTCCTTCCTCATCTAGAGCTCCCATGTGAACTGTAGGCGCATTCCGACTTCGGGGTTAATATCTAGATACGCCAGCGTGCATGCGGTTTTCTGTCTTTTTTCTGGTTAAATGTCTTCCCTTTCATGGTCTACTCATCTAAAAGGCGGAACAGGTTTTTAATGTGCGCAATTTGTAGTGGGTGAGTTAGCACATGGGACCTCAGTTTATAGTCTAATCCGAAGGACTTTCGGGGAGTGGAGTTGGTATTGATAACTGCATGGGAAAATCTTATAAGTCTCTTTTTATTTACATCCAGTCTCTGTGTGTATGCAGTTTTGTAAATATCTGTTCCCACCAGCACACAATGGCCTACTCTTACGAAACGCGGAACAGAATTTAACGTGTGCGCAAGATGTTCTGCGAGCGTTTACGCGGAGTGGATGCAGAGGGCATATTTTTTTTCTGTACTCAATTTTAGTTATCTGTTTATGCCTTTATTTCTCTTATTCCAAGCTAATGAATAAGCGCTCGTGTGCTTTCTTTTTACGTTCAGTCACTGTGTTCATGGGGTTTGTCCATTTTGTCATCTTGTTCCCACCAGCACACAATAGCCCACTTTTCCGAAAGGCGGAACAGGCTTGAACATGTACGCAAGATGTTCTACGTGTGTTCGCCATTGTACCTCGGGTTAATAGTTCACCCTGTGTGCATGTGGTTTGCAAATTTTGTCATCTTGTTCCCACCTGCACACAAAAGTCTATCTTCCGAAAAGTGGAACAGGTTTTTGTGAGCGCAAGATGTTCTGCGTGTGTTATTGCACCACCCCCCTGATTATATCCAGAGAAACACCCCTCGACGGCGTTTGGTGGTGGGTACCTCCAACCAATAATCACTACCTTGACTCCTCTTGGGGAGAGGGGGGGTGCAATCGGCACTGATGTTAACTCCAGAGAAAAACAAACCCCCTCGAACGAGCGTTTGGGTGGTGGGTGGTTCAAACCTCCAGACGGTCAGATTACGAGTTCAAGGGTCTAACCATTAGACCCTGACTGGTACCTGTACCTACCTGTACCTGACTTCTCTGCTGACTGACAGTACAGCAGGTAGAGGTTTCTGACTCTTACCTGTAGGGGAAGTATGTTTCTGAGTGGTGGTTTCTGACCTGTACCTGTAGGAGGAAGATGTTTCTGAGTGGTACCTTAGGAGGAAGATGTTTCTGAGTGGTACCTGTAGAGGAAGATGTTTCTGAGTGGTACCTGTAGCATGTAGATGTTTGACTGGTACCTGTAGCATGTAGATGTTTGACTGGTACCTGTTGAGGTTTCTGACTGGTACCTGTAGTAGGTGGATGTTTCTCACTAGTACCCGTAGCAGGTAGATGTTTCTCACTGGTACCTGTAGCAGTAGATTTCGACTTGAACCTGTAGCACATGTTTCTGACTGGAACCTGTAGCACATGTTTCTGACTGGAACCTGTAGCACATGTTTCTGACTGGAACCTGTAGCACATGTTTCTGACTGGTACCTGTAGCAAGTACATTTTCTGCTATTGCTGAACGGCTGAAGTCAGACTACACGGGCTTGAAGAAAGTCGACCAACTGCCTAACCCATGATTTCTCTCCCCTGACGACCATCTTGGTTACGGGACTTGCTGATACTGATGCTCTCCCTTTGTTGAACAGGCAGGTCATGAGGGCTTGTCCTCACACATCACTGTCAGGTCAGGTCAGGTCAGGTCAGGTCAGGTCAGGCTACTGGATTCCTGACTCACAGCCCCTGAAAGCAGAAAGTCGTCATCAGTAAGACTGAAAACCTTACTTGTTTTATTAGCTTGGTTGTTGAACTAATTTGATTTCGTTACTTTTTTCCCTGTTCATCGGCTAGACCTTCCAAAATCACCAATGGCGAGATTTAGCATATGACATCGTTTACCCACTGTTAAAACAGCTACATTCCGACTTCGGGGATGATGTCTACACACGACATCAGTGTGCGTGCGTTCTTGAGATTTTTTCATCTGTTCCTGCCGGAATGCCATGGCCTACTCTTCTCAAAAACGGAACGGATTTTGACGTGTGCGCAAGATGTTCCACGTGCGTTTGCAGGAGGGGCCTTGTGTTATAGTCTCAACCAAAGCTTTTGTGAAGAGTCGAGTCGGGTACTGATGTTAACTTAGCAAAAATCTCAGTTATCAAAGTACACTACTACTTCTGCACATCATTTTTTTCTGAATAAATATCTAAGCAAGGAGGCATTCTTTCAACACAATAAGCAGCAAACAAATCAAAGCGCAAGCGAGCGCCCACACACACACACACACACACACACACACACACCACACACACACACACACACACACACACACACACACACACACACACACACACACACCACACACACACACACACCACGTACGCACGAAAACACACACGCACAGATAGAGAGAGAGAGACAGAAACAGAGAGAGACAGAAACAGAGACAGAAACAGAGACAGAAACAGAGAGACAGAGAGACACATAGTCTTTACAATAAAAAAAACAACAGACTTAATGACTCATAGTATTTTACCAGAAGCCAACTCTAGTTTGCTCAGACTTTACGAGCTAAAACACCCACTACCTGAATCATGCAGCATAAAGTCACTCCACTTTACCTGCACACTTCTTACATATACTTACATGTTCTAAACATTTGATGAAGTCAAGTTTCCAGACGATGGGCCCAGTTTTGAGGAGACGGCTCCCGGATGATCCACATGACTCACCACAGAAAGGACTCTCAGATGACCCACAAGACCACTCACCAGATTAGGACCCGCGTGGAATAAAGTATGGGAAGGAAGGAGCCTAAGGAAATGCTGTGAACGTGAAAGGTGACAAAGCCACAGTCCCTCGTGACCAGCTGTCTAAAAACCTTTGTAGAATATGATGTTTTCCAACACCAAGATCATTGTAGGTGGTGGTGTTTACACCAAGATCACTGTAGGTGGTGGTGTTTACGGACACCAAGGTTACTGTAGGTGGTGGTGTTTACGGACAGCAGGATCACTGTAGGTAGTGGTGTTTACGGACACCAGGATCACGGTAGGTGGCGGTGTTTACGGACACCAAGATCACGGTAGGTGGCGGTGTTTACGGACACCAGGATCACGGTAGGTGGTGGTGTTTACGACACCAGATCACGGTAGGTGGGGTGTTTACGGACACCAGGATCACGGTAGGTGGGGTGTTTACGGACACCAGGATCACGGTAGGTGGGGTGTTTACGACACAGATCGCTGTATGGTGGTGGTGTTTACACCAGATCACGGTAGGTGGTGGTGTTTACGGACACCAGGATCACTGTGTTGGTCTTGTTTCTGGCACCAAGTTTTATTTCCCTAAGATTTTTTCATCTTCTCATTTTATTCTAGTTTTTAAGTTTATAGTTATTCATTTCGTTTTATGTTTATGTTTTATCTCATTTATTTTATTCCCTATTCTATGCTTTATTTTCTATTTTATTTTATCTACTTTTATCATTGAGCAAGGACTGAGGAAGCAATCAGAAGTGTGGTGCCCAGCGATCGTTTGACGGCAGGTTACTGACCGGGCAGTCAGTCCAAAGTCCAGCAAATGAACGAGACCGAGTGGACTGGACTGGCCTCGACTTGCGACGGGAAAAAGTTGAAAACCGCACGCGCGCGAAAGGAATGGAGGAGGAGGAGGAGGGGGAGGAAGCTGGTTGACAAATCTCCAGGAGTGCCCCAAGACTACGGGATAGGAAAATGGTGAAGGTTGGAAATGTGCAGGTGAGACAGGTGTCCCTTTTGTGTGGAGACCATTGTCCAGACGTCTCACAGCTGGTTGTGTTGTGTTTCTGGTCGTGCCTGTGAAATCGGTTGTTGCAAGGCGGCAGTAGTGTGGTCAGTGGCTGTGTGCATGCTGACTGACCTCTGTAGACTTTCCACTGTGCAAGACTGCATGCAGTACGGATACAGCTCACTGCGTGCGCTGCGCTTTGTTTTGTGATGCGAACGGTTACGCAGACTCATGCAAATGCATCGGAATAATTTCAACAAGAGCTCTGTGGCTGAATTCGGTGTGATCAGGAAGCATGCTGGAACCTCCATGAAGAAAGTGAAGCACTGGGACAGAATGATATCCCCAGTCTGAAAACCCAAGCCCGCTGCCGAAGTCGCGATGCGCGGGGCCTGACTTGTCAGGCGCTTAACCGCAGCGCAACGCATTTTCGCTCATATGAAGCGTTCAAGGAAGAAGAAGTTCCGATATTTTCCTGTAGACCCAGATCCGGAAAAAATCCGGAAAAAAACATTCAAGGCTTTGCTGCATGTCAAAATCGAAATGCTGGGCCTGACTTGTCAGGCGCTTAACGGCAGCGCTCCTATGACAGACAGCGCGAGTTGCTGTCTGAGACAGCGTTGGACAACGAACCAGAAGCAGAAGCTTCTTTGCATTTCCTGTGACTTCATTCCCACCCTTTTATTGACCAACACGGGCTTAACCAGTGAGAGTCATGCGGGTCATGGATTGTGAGGTTAGGAGGTCAAAGGTTGCTGCCAAGTTGCTAAAAGCAAAGACATACATCCAGGTGTGATTGATAGTTTAAATAGAAAGCGTATAATTATGTGTGTGTGGGGAAAGTGAGGGAGGAAGGGAGAAAAAAGGAGAGGGAGAGAGGGAGAGAGAGAGAGGAGGGAGAGGGAGGAGAGAGAGAGAGGAGAGAGAGAGAGAGAGAGAGAGAGAGAGAGAGAGAGAGAGAGAGAGAGAGACAGAAGAGACAGAGACAGACAGACAGACAGACAGACAGACAGACAGACAGACAGACAGACAGGACAGACAGACAGACAGACAGAGCAGGAGACAGAAGAGGGGGCAGAGCGAGAGAGGAGGGAGAGGGAGAGAGGGGGGAGAGAGAGGAGGAGGAGAGAGAGAGGGAGAGAGAGAGAGAGAGAGAGAAGAGAAGAGAGAGAGAGAGAGAGAAAAAGAGAGAAGAAAAGAGAGAGAGGAGAGAGGAGAAAAGAGGAGAGAGAGAGAGAGAGAGAGAGAGAGAGAGAGAGAGAGAGAGAGAGAGAAACACTTTACTCACTACAAAAAACAAAAAGAAAAAACATAACCAAACAAGTTTAACACAGCACAAAGATTTCCCTCAGAAAACAAAATAAAGTTGAAAGAACAAAATCATGAACAAAGAGTTTGTTTTCTGTGTTGTGTGTGAAGTTGTGTGTGTGTGTGTGTGTGTGTGTGTGTGTGTGTGTGTGTGTGTGTGTGGTGTGTGTGTGTGTGTGTGTGTGTGCGCCGCGTGTGTGCGTGTTGGTGTGTGTACGTGTGTGTGTGGTCGCGTGTGTGCGCGTGCGTGTGTGCGTGTTTGTTATGTTGTGTGAGTGTGTGTGCATGCAAGCGCGTGCCTGTGCCTGCCTGTCGCCAACAGGCCTACGGGCATGGACTAGACATTCACATAATTAAATTATGATGCCAAGTATATCCAGTGTCTACCAAAAAAAACTAATAAACTTCAGGGTACTCACATTGAGATGATGGCTGAAGTTCCACGTCACCGTACCAACAGTGGCAATGACAGCCATCACAGCTACAACAACAAGCTTGTTGGCCTGAAGTCCTGCTGGTTGGGCGTTCCTGCTTTTCTCTGCAGTCCCTCAGTGAACAGACAGCTCAGAATCTGCAGTGAAGGCAGCAGTACGCTGCAGGTCCGCCGTATAGCTTCTTGGCCAGGGGGGGGGGGGGGGGGGGGGTCAGATGCTTCTTTCACAGTGTCTTGTGTAGTGGAGCAGGGCTGTTGCACATCTTCTCTAGTCTGGCTGCCAGTCTTGCAAGGGCAATGTTCTGTGTGGTCTGTGTGGAGTTTCAAGTTCTCTCCTTAAATCGTCCTTTCCTTGGTTACGAAAGTCTTCCTCTCGAGAGAGCAAAGTTGTTCCTTGGCTGTGGTTTCGGTGGTGGCGGTGGTGGTGGTGGTGGTGGTCTGCTGTTTCCATTGTCAGCCGTCTTGATAACACAAGGCTTCTCTTCTCCTTCCATTAATGTCCAGCAGTCAGTAGTTTCACCATTATTAACACTTTTGGCGAAATGCATGTGTGTGTATGTGTGTACCTAATCACCATTTCATCTTCATAGTCCTTATCGGGTCGGGGGCGGGGGAGGGGGGGGGTTGGAAAGTGGCCGGCATTTACACATGTGCTGTCACTTCAGGCTACCACGGTCGCTTGTCCCACCAGCAGGCTGGCGGTTAGAAGTGCCCCCACACCACCTGGACTGGTGGGCAGGGTGTGAGGCGCCAGACCACAAAAAACAGTTGGGGGGGGGGGGGGAGCGAGCGAGTGGGGGGGGGGCGAGCAGGTAGGTGGGAGGGGGGGGAGGTATCGGGGTGGAGGTGAGACTAACGTGTCCAGAGGGCCCTCACTGCCCTCAAGCAGAAGGCATCCTAGGAGGGAGGGGGTCTCAGCGACTTCAGCTGGGAGGGAGGGGAGTTCCAGTCAGCCACTGTCTGGGGAAGATTGTACCTCCTGCAGTCGGTGCGGCAGGGGATTTTTTGAAGCTGCAGATCCTGGTTTCCATGCTGACCACTTTCTCTGCCAAAGATAAACACAGTGTGACTATTCTTACAGGGATTAGGAGCGTACTGCCCCCGAAGGAAAAAGCATGGACACTTTGTTATTTATAACAATGCAGCCTGAAGACGCGTCTTCTGGTTTACTGCTGGGGCCATGAAAAAAACCCACCTCAAGGCAAAATTTATGCAAATCTTAAATGGAGTGTGTGTGTGTGTGTGATGTGTATGTGTGTGTATGTGTGTGTGTGTGTGTGTGTGTGTGTTGTTGTGTGTGTGTTGTGTGTGTGTGTGTGTGTTGTGTGTGTGTGTTTTAGCATGTGTGTAAATATATGTTTCGTTACGATACAATTCAAAACTTATGTGTAATAACCCTAATTTCTTGCCATTCTGTTTTTTTTTTTCCAACTTAAGTATGAACTACTCATATTCTCAAAATCACATACCCATTTTCATTTTCACACACGATAGATCTTATATGAAACATGAAGGGGGTGGGGGGCAGGTATGGCCTTGTGGTGAGACCATTGAGCTTGTGATTCCACAAGCCCAGGAGACCACCACAACAGGGATTTCCACATGAGGGGATTTTTCCTCTGGAGTTCACATCAGTGCCAACTCCACTCCCCCATAAATCCTTTGGATAAGACTAAAAATCAAAGTCCCATGGCGAATGCATGCAGAACATTCTGCCCACACGTTCAAAACCTTTAACCTCTTCTACCTTTTGGAAGAGCAGGCCATTGCATACCGGCAGAAACAGATGACAAGATTTTCTTTAAAAAAAAAAGCACCCCCCCCCCCTCTAATTCTCACAGTTGTGCTTTAGACACCATTCCCAAAAGTCAGAATGTGGCTACCTTTATGCTTGGTTTAAAAAAACAAAAACCTGGCGCACACACAAACAAAATCTCACCATTGATGAACCTTGGAGCTCTAGCCCAGGAATAAACACCCCACCCCTCCTCCTCTTCCCCCTCCCCCCTCCCACAAAAAAATGTAACATAAATAAACACCCCACCCCCCAAAAAAAAAATCACAGTAATACTACACAAAAATGACCAACAGTTTTTACCTGTAGCCTCTGGTCAAAACTGCCCGAAATGGCGATGATACCCTTGCAAAGTGAATGGTACCATAAACTGTTGTGCCTGCATAGACAGGAAGCGGAGTCAGCCCTGATCTGATGTGGAGTGAAGTGAAGTGATGGGAGATAAGGTGAGGGCCAGCTACACTTGCAATGCTACTCACCTCACCTGACATTTCTGTGTGTGGGTGAAGACAGTACAGTTCGGGTTTCACGTGCATCATGGAATGGGTGCTACACTAGGAGTTCACAGCTGGCTCTCTCTCTCTCTCTCTCTCTCTCTCTCTCTCTCTCTCTCTCTCTCTCTCTCTCTCTCTCTCTCTCCTCTCTCTCTCTCTCTCTCTCTCTCTCTCTCTCTCTCTCTCTCTCTCTGGTCAAGTCAAGTCAAGTCAAGTCAAGTCAAGTCAAGTCAAGTCAAATTTTTATTTCCAGATGGTACATTGAATAAGCATTGATTTGCTTTTTTTTCATCAAGCCATCTATCTAGGGAAAAAAAGGAAAAAACATTTCACCAATATTGTTTAACTAATATGATTCAACAGCCCCCAAATTAAAATTATACATATATAAACAAACAAAAAAAACGATGAAAAAAAACAAAAAAGAAAAGAAGACGAAGAAAAAACACTCAAAATTACACACACACACACACACACACACACACACACACACACACACACACACACACACACACACACACACACACACACACACACACACACACACAACACACACACACAGACACACGTGCGCGCGCGCACGCACACACGCGCGTGCACGTGCAGGCATGGCGCGCTCGCTACACGAGCACGTATAATATGCTCATGCACACATTTTGAGTTTTAAAAAATCATAAAGTGTTAAACAAACAAATTATATGTTACAATATCACTAATACCATTATTTAAAAGTTGAAAAAAGGCAATTTATATCAGGTTACAATATCTCATCAGGTTACAATATCTCCATACTTTCAATTCATACATTATACACAAAAGGAGGGAAAATAGCAAAAGTCAAACAGAAAACAATACAAACAAAACCAAAAAAAAACCCAACTACGATAAAAATACAATATGATAACACCCATCACCACTGAAAAAAGAACAAAAAACCCCCACAACTAACACAAAAAAGAAGGTTGGAAGGGATGGGAAGTGGGAAAACACAAACAAAATTATAGTAATGAAAAATGATCATACTAATAAATAAAAACCCTTATACATATATTATTATTATTATTATATATTATTATTATTATATTATTATTATTATTATTATATTATTATTATTATTATTATTATTATCATTATTATTATTATTTTATTTTTATTATTATTATTATTATTATTATTATTATTATTAATATATTATTATATTATATATAATTATTATCGTGATGATGTGGTCATTGTTTGATGTATTAATATTATTATTTGATATATATATTAAATGAATATTATTATTATTATTATTATTTATTATCAATATCAATTATCTCATATAATATATATCATCTTATCAATTTTATTATTAAATATATATCTATCATTATTATTATGTATATCGTGTGTTTTTTATATGATTATTATTATTCATTATTATATATTCATTATTATTATTTATTATATTATTATTATATTATTTTATTATTATTATTATTATTATTATTATTATTATTATTATTATTATTATTATTATTATTTATTATTGTCTCTCATTCGTTCATATATATCATCATCATCATCATCATCTCACTTCATATCTACATTATATTATTATTATTATTATTATTATTATTATTATTATTATTATTATTATTATTATTATTTATTATTATTATTATTATTATATTATTATTATTATTATTATTTTATATTATATTATTATTATTATTATTAATTATTATTAATGTCATTATTATTACTATTTTTTTTTCTTCTTCTTCTTCTTCTTCTTCTTCTTCTTTTCTTCTTCTTCTTCTCTTCGTCTTTTCTTCTTTCTCAATTCAGTATCTGTTAAAGGTATGGGCAAAAGAGTGCAAATTTACTCAGGTACACTGTAAAGTGACAGGTCCATTGCTTTTAGAAATAGAATAAAACAGAATACATCTCAGCAATGTGGCAGTATCCATCAGCTAATCCACAAGAAAACATCACATTAATGTGGCGCTGTACAATCGTGTTTGTATTCGTCAGATAATCCACAAGATTGATGCTGGGGGCAACAGCAAAGTGAGAGGCTGTATGATCATCGGCTTTATCCCAGTTCTTGATTAATTTAAACCATTGATGCTGGGGCAACAGCAAAGTGAGAGGCTGTATGATCATGGCTTTATCCAGTTCTTGATTAATTTAAACCATTGATGCTGGGGGCAACAGCAAAGTGAGAGGCTGTATGATCAGTGGCTTTATCACAGTTCTTGATTAATTTAAACCATTGATGCTGGGGGCAACAGCAAAGTGAGAGGCTGTATGATCGGTGGCTTTCTGTCCCACTCATGGAATTCCACTTTACAGCTTAGTCTTTAGTGATCGACTAGGACTCGCTGACTAGGAGGCTTGACTTGCACAGTCCGTTATGTGCTGCAGCCCTGGGGGCTAGTTGGCCTTTGAAGAAATCTCCCACGCTGACTGTCCTTATGCCCTCTTGACCGAGAGAGTGAGGATGTACTGTGGGCAAGGCATCTCCACTATATTCAAATTTCTGCCCAGTTCCCGAAATAGCAGCTGCCTCCTCTGCTGTTTTGGAGGTCATCATGGAACATGACGGACAAATAAACAAACAACAAATCTACAAGGAAATAATTAGCACAGTCATTTGGCACTGCAGTCATGCTTGTATCCATCAGGTAATGACAAGAAAACATCCCATTTATTGGCACTGCACAGTCCTGTTTCCTCAGGCCTGATGAGGAATCAGCTTGAAGGCAACTCTGCCATCACTGCCTCTTTCGCCTGTACGTCTTCTGTCAGCAGCAAACACCTTGACTCACCAGCATGTAAAAATAAATAAATAAATAGATCAATAAAAATAATAATAAATAAATAATTTTAAATTATTTTTGTCACTACTTTCAGCAGCAAACAGGTTAACTCACCGGAATGTAAAAATAAAAATTAATAAATTAATTAATAAATAGTTTTTCTATCATTTTTTGTCGCATCTTCCAGCAGCAAACAGCTTGACTCACGGGAATGTTAAAATGAATAAATGAATAAATAGATAAATGAAGTGTTATATATTCTTTGTCGCTACCTTCATCAGAAAATAGCTTGACATATATATATATATATATATATATATATATATATATATATATATATATATATATATATATATATATAATATATATATATATATATATATAATATATATATATAATACCGTAAAATCCCTAGCATAAGCCCACCATCTAGCAAACGGCCACCCCCCACTTTGGGCCAAAAGTTGTGCACAGGGTAACTACCTAGCAAACGACCACCCTGCTTTTTTCAAAGAGACTATGTTCACTTTCGCTAGGATTTGTGCAGACTGTTCTAAAAGTCATCTTTTTTCCTCCTTTACCTTTTTGTTTCTTTCCTTTTTTTTCTTATTCTTTGTCCCCTCTCCTCACTCCCACCCATCCCCAACAAAGTGACTTAAAATTACGTCATGCTTTGTCCACTGACGTCTTTTGTCTGTCAGTGACATATCGGTACTTTGACGACGCTTCCTGATGGCCGGAATTTGGTTCTTGAATCTCTCTGTGCCATTTTTGCAAAATGCCAAAGCGACAACACTATATCTTTCAAATTGGAAGCCCTCCAGTATCTGGATAACAAAGCAGATGGGAATGTTTCAGAGTGTGCCCATGAATTTTCTGTGGATAGGAAGAGGATCAGGGAATGGAGTGAAAACAGAGATAGACTTGAACAGCACTACCGAAATGACAAACAAAAACGGAAACTGTCAAAAGGACCAGCAGTTAGATCTGAACATGTCGACCAAGGTGTGCTGCATGATCTGGAAGATGAAAGATCTGAAGGCAGGTATAGCGAAACAAGGACCTACAACGGAAAGGGATGGAACTCGTTGGCCTTCTCTGCCTCAAAGTCCCTTTTTTCTATTTTCCTTCACTTCTACTCACACGACCTAACTTACATGCTTTCGGGTTTGTATTCACTCAATTACTCGGTTGAGCACAAAAATTACTTTGTGCAAAGGGGTCTATCCCTAGCAAACGCCCACCCCCCAATTTTGCCCTAAATCAGTGCACAGGGAGGATGGGCGTATGCTAGGAATTTTACGGAATATAAGTCCAAAAGCAGATATGCACATAGCGATTGACGGTCCAAGGGAAAAAACCTTTCAAAAACGTCGCTGATTCGGCACGTGTACTTTCCCTTGGATTTGCACGCCAACAAGTAAACCGGATGTTCTGGGTTCGATTCCCAGTCTCGCCCTTTCTTCCCAGTTTGACGAAAAATTGGAACAGAATATCAAAGTCCTTGGGATGAAGCTATAAACCAAGGCCCCGTGTGCTGCCTGTTGAAGTGAAAGTCGGGGCAAACATTTATTTCCAGATAGGACATTGACTAAAAAGGGCATTGATTTTTACATGAAGCAATCAGTCTGATAAATGGTACACACACACACACACACACACACACACACACACACACACACACACACACACACACACACACACAACACACACACACAACACATGACACGAGAGCCCTAAAGAGCTAAGAAAGCGCGTTTGACGGAAGGAAAGCTGGTAAGTGTACGCGACAATAAACAAGCATTCTCACAAGAATGACATTATACAGCAATATGATGCACCAGGGCGAAGTGGGGGGTCCCTGCCACATGCGCGCATACAAACGAACACACTGACAAATACCAGCGCGCGCGCGTCCGCGCATGCATAACCAGCCCAGGCCCGAAAAGGAGCCGTTTTGAGTACAGATGCCGGCCATAGAGCCGTTTTCAGCCCCGTCCAACCCCCACTTTTGCACGGTAAAAGACCCCAAGGCACCAAGACAATATCGTACTGTATGCAGACACACTCTCTTCCACCACATTGGATTGGTGTGGCGCAGGATTTGTGGCGACACGAGAGCCTCCAAGAGCTAAGAAAGTGCGTTTTGCGGAAGGAAAGCTGGTAAGTGTACGCGACAATAAACAAGCATTGCGAACAAGAATAAGGACAATATACAGCAATATGATGCACCAAGGCGAAGTGGGGGGTCTATGCCACATGCACGCACACAAACGAACACACTGAAAAACACCTGCGCGCACGCACGGGCGCACATGCATACCCGCCCGAAAAAGGTGGCGTTTTGAGCACAGATGCGGGCCAAAGAGCCGTTTTCAGCCCCATCCAACCCTTACTTTTGCACGGTAAAAGACCCCACGGTACCAAGACAATATTGTACTGTATGCAGACACTCTCTCCCACCATCTTGGAGAGTGTGGCGCCGGCTTTGTTGCGACACAAGAGCCCCCAAGATCTAAGAAAGCGTGTTTGGGGAAGGAAAGCTGGTAAGTATAACGCGACAAAAAACAAGCATTTCTCACAAGAATAACGACAGTATAAAAGCAATATGATGCATCAGGGCAAAGTGAGGGGTTTCTGCCACATGTGCGTACACAAACAAACACACTGACAAACACCAGTGCGCGCGTGCGTGCACGCATGCAAACCCACGCCCCGCCCGAAAGAGCCGTTTTCAGCTCCGTCCAACCCGCACTTTTTCACGGTAAAAGAACCCTGGGCACTAAGACAATATTGTACTGTATGCAGACACTCTCTCCCACTATCTTGGATAGGTGTGGCGCCGGATTTTTTGCGACACAAGAGCCCCCAAGATCTACAAAGCGTGTTTGGAGGAAAGAAAAGCTGGTAAGTGTACACGACAAAAAACAAGCATTGTGCACAAGAATAAGGACAATATAGAGCAATATGATGTACCACGGCGAAGTGGGGGCTCCCCACCACAGGTGCACACACAAACGAACACACTGACAAATACCAGCGCGCGCGCCTGCGCGTATGCATACCCCCCCCCCCCCCCCCCCCCCCCCCCCCCCCCCGCCCGAAAAAGGTTTAAGTAAACTCGACAAAAAACAAGAATTGCGCACAAGAATAAGGACAATATACAGCAATATGATGCACCACGGCAGTGTAGGGTCCCCGCCACATGTGCGCACACAAACAAACACACTGACAAACACCAGTGCGCGCGCAGGTGCGCGCATGCATACCCAGCCCCCACCCGAAAAGGTGCGGTTTGAGCACAGATGCCAGCCAAAGAGCCGTTTTCAGCCTCGTCCAGCCCCCACTTTTGCACGGTAAAAGACCCCGCTGCACCATGACAATATTGTACCGTATACAAACACTCTCCCCCACCATCTTGGATAGGTGTGGCGCCGCATTTATGGTGACACAAGAGCCCCTAAGAGCTAATAAAGCTAGTTTGTCGGAAGAAAAGCTGGTAAGTGTATGCGATAAAAAAACGAGCATTGCGCACAAGAATAAAGGACAAAATACAGCAATATGATCCACAAGGGCAAAGTGTAGGGTCCCTGCCATATGCACGCACACAAACGAAAAAACTGACAAACACCTGCACACGCGCGCGTGCGTGCAGGCATACCCAAACCCAGCCCGAAAAAGGTGCCGTTTCGAGCTCAGATGCCAGCCATAGAGCCGTCTTCAGCCAGCCGTCTTCAGATGCCAGACACTATCTCTCACCATCTTGGATAGGTGTGGCGCCGAATTTGTGGCGACACGAGCGCCCCAAAGAGCTAAAAATGCTAGTTTGTTTAAAGGAAAGTTGGTAAGGGAACGCGACAAAAAACAAGCATTGTGCAATAGAAAAAGGACAATATACAGCTATATGATGCACCCGGCAAAGTGTAGGGTCCCTGCCACATGTGAGCACACAAGCGAACACACCTGACAAACACCAGCGCGCGAGCGCGTGCGCGCATGCATACCCCCACCCCCCCCCCCGGCCCGAAAAAGGTGCCGTTTTGAGCTCAGATGCCAGGCAAAGAGCCGTTTTCAGCTCCGTCCAGCCCCCACTTTTGCTCAGTAAAAGACCCCACGGCACCAAGACAATATCGTACTGTATGCACACACTCTCGCTCACCATCTTGGATAGGTGTGGCGCCGGATTTGTGGCGACACGAGAGCCCCGAAGAGCTAAGAAAGCTAGTTTGTCGGAAGGAAAGCTGGTAAGTGATCGCGACAAAAAAGAAGTATTGCGCACAAGAATAAGGACAATATACAGCAACATGATGCACCAGGGCAAAGTGCAGGGTGTCTGCCAAATGCGCGCACACAAACAAACGCACTGACAAACACCAGCGTGCGAGCGCGTGTGCGCATGCATACCCACCCCCCGCCCGAAAAGGGTGCCGTTTCGAGCTTAGATGCCAGCCATAGAGCCGTCTTCAGCCCCGTCCAGCCCCCACCTTTGCAAGGTAAAAGATCCCACGGCACCAAGACAATATCGTACCGTATGCACACACTCTCTCCCACCATCTTGGATAGATGTGGCGCCGGATTTGTGGCGACATGAGAGCCCCGAATAGCTAAGAAAGCGCGTTTGTCGGAAGGAAAGCTGGTAAGTGATTGCGACAAAAAATCAAGCATAGCGCACAAGAATAAGGAAAATATACAGCAATGTGATGCACCAGGGCAAAGTGTAGGGTCCCCGCCACATACGCTCACACAAACGAACACACTGACAAACACCAGCGCGCGAGCACGTGCGCGCATGCATACCCCCCCCCCCCCCCCCCCCCCTCCCCGGCCCGAAAAAGGTGCCGTTTTGAGCACAGATGCCAGCCAAAGAGCCGTTTTCAGCCCCGTCCAGCCCGCACTTTTGCACGGTAAAAGACCCCACGGCACCAACACAATATCGTACTGTATGCAGACACCTCTCTCCACCATCTTGGATAGGTATTGCGCCGAATTTGTGGCGACACGAAAGCCCCGAAGAGCTAAAAAAGCGAGTTTGACGGAAGGAAAGCTGGTAAGTGAACGCGACAAAAAACAAGCACTGCGCACAAGAAAACAGACAATATACAGCAATATAATGCACCAGGGCGAAGTGTAGGGTCCCCGCCACATGTGCGCACACAAACGAACACACTGACAAACACCAGCGCGCGAGCGCGTGCACGCATGTATTCCCAGCCCCGGCCCGAAAAAGGTGCCGTTTTAAGCTCAGATGCCAGCCAAAGAGCCGTTTTCTGCCCCGTCCAGCTCCCACTTTTGCACGGTAAAAGACCCTACAGCACCAAGACAATATCGTACTGTATGCAGACACTCTCTCCAACCATCGTGGATAGTTGTGGCGCCGGATTTGTGGCGACACGAAAGCCCCGAAGAGCTAAGAAAGGTAATTTTTCGAAAGGAAAGCTGGTAAGTGATCGCGACACAAAAGAAGCATTTCTCACAAGAATAACGACTATATACAGCAATATGATGCACCAAGGCAAGGTGTAAGGTCCCCGCCACATGCGCGCACACAAACAAACGCACTGTCAAACACCAGCGCGCGAGCGCGTGCGCGCATACATACCCACCCCCGGCACGAAAAAGGTGCCGTTTTGAGCTCAGATGCCAGCCAAAGAGCCGTTTTCAGTCCCGTCCAGCCCCACACTTTGCACGGTAAAAGACCCCACGGCACCAAGTCAATATCGTACTGCATGCAGACACTCTCCCCCACCATCTTGAATAGTTGTGGCGCCGGATTTGTGGCGACACGAGAGCCCCTAAGAGCCAAAAAAGCGCGTTTGGCGCGCGCAAGGAAAGCTGGTAAGTGTACGTTGACAAAAAACAAGCATTTCTCACAAGAATAAGGACAATATACAGCAATATGATGCACCAGGGCGAAGTGATGGATCCCTGCCACATGCGCGCACACAAACGAACACACTGATAAACACCAGCCGCGCGCGCGTGCGCGCATGCATACCCCCTCCCCCGCCCGAAAAAGGTGCCGTTTTGAGCACAGATTCCAGCCAAAGAGCCGTTTTCAGCCCCGTCCAACCCCCACTTTTGCACGGTAAAAGACCCCACGGCACCAAGACAATATCGTACTGTATGCAGACACTCTTTCCCACCATCTTGGATAGGTGTGGCGCCGAATTTGTTGCGACAGGAGAACCCCCAAGAGCTAAGAAATAGCAATATGATGCACCAGGGCAAAGTGTAGGGTCCCCGCCACATGTGCGAAAACAAACGTACACACTGACAATTTTCAGCCTGCGCGCGCATGCACGCATGCAAACCCTCCCCCCGCCGAAAAAGGTGCCGTTTTGAGCTCAGATGCCAGCCAAAGAGCCGTTTTCAGCCCCGTCCAACCATCACTTTTGCACGGTAAATGACCCCACGGCACCAATACAATATTGCACTGTATGCGTACACTCTCTCCCACCAGCGAGCGCGCGCACGTGCGGACGCTTACACCCCGAAAGACGTGACAAAGCGCCGATTTCGGGCCCCTGCCACCCGCACTTTGCACAGTTACAGAGCCCGAGGCATCAAGACCATGCCCTACGCTATGCATACAACCTTTACAACCATTTTGATGTGTGTGCGCCGGAAATGTGGCGACACCGCTGCCCCGAAGATGGCAACCCCGCTTGACGGGGCCAAGTTTGTCGGAGGAAGCGTGGTACACTGTACGCATAGATGACCCCAGAACACACATGAAACAATAATTTCATACAATGCGATGCACCACAGCAAAGTGCAGGTCTCCGCCACACTGCGCACACAAACAAACGCACTTACAAACACCAGCGAGCACGCGCACACACGCATGCATATAACCCCCCCCCCCCCCCCCCCCCCCCGCTATGGATAAGCTGATGTAGGCGCAAAAGATGTGACGAAACGCTGGTTTGGGGCCCCTGCTACCCGCACGTTTGCACAGTTACAGAGCCAACGGCACCAAGACCATGCCCTACGCTATGCATACAACCTTTACAACCATTTTGCGATGTGTGTGGCGCCGGAATTGTGGCGACACCGCTGCCCCGAAGATGGCATTCCCGCCTTGACGAGGCCAAGTTTGTCGGAGGAAGCGTGGTACAGTGTACGCATAGATGACCCCCAGAACACACATGGAATAATAATTTCATACAATTTGATGCAGCACAGCAAAGTGCAGGGTCTCTGCCACACGAACGCACACAAACAAACGCACCTACAAACACCAGCGAGAGCGTGCACGCGTGCACGCATACACACTTCCGTATGCATAAGCTGAAGAAGGCGCAAAAGATGGGACGAAACGCCGGTTTCGGGCCGCTGCCACCCGCACTTTTGCACAGTTGCAGAACCCACGGTACAAAGACCGTGCCCTACGCTATGCATACAACTTTTACAGCCATTTTTGATGTGTGTGGCGCCGGTTTTGTGGCGACAACCGCTGCCCCGAAAATGGCAACCCCGCTGTGACGGGACCAAGTTTGTCGGGAGGAAGCGTGGTACACTGTACGCATAGATGACCCCCAGAACACACATGGAATAATAATTTCATACAATGCGATGCAGCACAGGAAACTGCCGGGTCTCTGACACACGCGCGCACACAAACGAACGCACCTATAAACACCAGCGAGCGCGCGCGAGGAAGCGTGGTACAGTGTACGCATAGATGTGTGCACGCATGTGGAGGGGACCCTGCATTTGGCTGTGGTGCATGATATTGCTACACATGTGTATTGTCATTATTATCGTGCACCCTGCTTGGTTTTTGTTGCATACACCTTAGCAGATTTCCTTGCAAGGAACTAGCTTTCTCAGCTCTTGAGGTCGCGGATTCGCCACGAGTCCGACGCCACACACATGGAAAATGGTAGGAGAGGGTGTATGCATACAGTGCCATATTGTCTTGGTGCCTTGGGGTCTGCAACCGTGCAAAAGTTGGGGTAGGACAGGCCTGAAAACGACTCTTTGGGTCCCCTCTTTGCCCCAAACGGCACCTTTTTGGCCGAGGGGGTATGCGTGCGCGCACGCGTGCGCGCACAGGTGTTTGTCAGTGTGTTTGTTTGTGTACACGCATATGGAGGGGACCCTGCACTTAGCTGTGGTGCATGATTTGCTGTATATTGTCATTATTTTGTGCGCCCTGCTTGGTTTTTGTTGCGTACACCGTAGCAGATTTCCTTGCAAGAAACTAGCCTTCTCAGCTCTTGAGGCCGCGAAGTCGCCACGAGTCCGCGCCATACACCTGGAAAACTGCAGGATAGGGTGTATGCATACAGTGCCATAATTATTGTCTTGGTGCCTTGGGGTCTGTAACCGTGCAAAAGTTGGGGTAGGACGGGCCTGAAAACGACTCTTTGGGTCCAGTCCTTGCCCCAAACCGCACCTTTTTGGCCGGGGGCTGGGTATGCTTGCGCGCACGTGCGCGCGCGCAGGTGTTGTCAGTGTGTTTGCTGTGTGCGTGTATGTGGAGGGGACCCTGCACTTGGCTTTGGTGCATGATATTGCTGTATATTGGCTTTATTATTGTGCGCCCTGCTTGGTTTTTGTTGCGTACTCCGTAGCAGATTTCCTTGCAAGAAACTAGCTTTCTCAGCTCTTGAGGGCCGCGGAATCGCCACGAGTCCAGCGCCACACACCTGGAAAACTGCAGGATAGGGTGTATGCATACAGTGCCATATTGTCTTGGTGCCTTGGGGTCTCTAACCGTGCAAAAGTTGGGGTAGGACGGGCCTGAAAACGACTCTTTGGGTCCCGTCTTTACCCAAAACCGCATCTTTTTGGCCGAGGGTGGGTATGCGTGCGCGCACGCGCGCATGCGCAGGTGTTTGTCAGTGTGTTTGTTTGTGTGCGTGCATGTATGTTTATAACATACATACATACATACATACATACTAATACATACATACATACCATACATACATACATAATACATAAACATACATACATCATACATACATACATACATACATACATACATACATACATACATGCATACATCATACATGCAACATGACATGACAATCATACAGACAGACAGACAGACAGACAGACAGACAGACAGACAGACAGACAACATACATACATACATACATACATACATACATACATACATACATACATACACCCTACATAAACAATACAACAACATGACAACAACATACATAACATACATAAACATACATCAACATAGATAGATCAGACAATAGATAGATAGATAGATAATAGATAGATAGATAGAAACAGATAATAGAAGAAGAAGAAGAAGATAGAGAAGATAGAAGATAATGATAGATAGATAGATAGATAGATAATAGAATAGATAGATAGATAGATAATAATAGAAGATAGATATGATAGATAATATGATAGATAGATAGATAGTGATAAGAAACCACACTAAAAGCAGCCTTTTTCAATACCAAATTCTTGGTATGTATTTCTATTCTTAAGAAGAAACTGGTTGAAAAACAAAAAAAGAGAAAACACTCAGGTCCACACACCACCACCACACCACACCACACCACCACCACCACCTACCACCAACCACCACCACCAACAACAACCACCACACACCACCAAACTCAGATAGTGTCATGGTCAGACAAAAAAAAATATGAGCAACATGAAAAAGGAAGGAAGAATATCAAGTCAGACCTATAACACAAAAGTCTTACTGCATATTCATATAGACAAACATACACATATCATGATAAAACTGTGTTTTAAAAATTGTATGTCGCTAGCATAGTTATAATTCTTTTATATATTTTAAACTGGTCCTCACACACCTTTTGTTGTGTGGTTTGTGTAGTATATGCTGCTTCCCTGTCTATCAGTGTGTCTGTTAGTCTGAGAGTCGTACATCTGTCCACTACCTTTATCAAATAACTGGCGATACAGAGAAGAAAGACTCGTACAGGACAAGACAGACAGACAATACAAGAAAGAAATAATAAAATGGACACAATCAAAATTCAACTAGGAAAACATGCAAAATACATACAACCCACAGGTGCTTTCTTATGTATTCCGGGTTTTTTTTTTTGTTTTTTTAATGAATTTTGTATATGATTGTGCGCGCGCGCGCGCGCGCGGCGCGGGTGGTGTGTGTGTGTGTGTGTGTGTGTGTGTGTGTGTGTGTGTGTGTGTGTGTGTGTGTGTGTGTGTGTGTGTGTGTGTGTGTGTGTGTGTGTGTGTGTGTGTGTTAAGATAGGTAAATAAGACATTTTTGTGGTTGAAACAATTACAAATACTTTTGTTCTGAATGAGGATTTTGGGAGTACACAGTGATACGTCGCACAGACAAACTGAAATTAATGTTGGCAAAAATCGGAATTCGATTAAAAGGGAGACAATAATACAGTTAAACTAATATCCCGTTCTTGCTTCCCTTAGACCATAGATCTTCCAACCAGAGGCACAAGGGAGACGGAGCCCCACATAATCATCATTTTTTTTTTTTTTCTATTCTTTTATATTCATTTACTCTTTTATACCGAGGACAATGGAATAAGCACTCATGTGCTTTTTGCCATCCAGTCCCCGTGTGTATGCAGTTTTGTAAATCTTGTCATCTGTTCCTACCGGCACACGATGGCCTACTCTTACGAAAAGCGGAAGAGGATTTAACATGTACGCAAGATGTTGTGCGTGCATTTGCACACTGGGCCTCGGTTTATAGTCTCATCCGAAGGACTTTTGGGGAGAGTGGAGTCAGCACTGATGTTAACTTCAGGGGAAAAATCCCTCGAACGGAATCGAACCCGTGTCGTCAAATTGTTAAATTTTATGCATACCAAGAATAAGGCGTATTTCGAGAAGATGTGACGAAGGGCCAGTTTGAATTCCGTCCTACCCCGACTTTTCCATAATAACAGAGCCCAGGGCACCAAAAGAGTGCTTTACTGCACGCTTACACACTTTACTACGGGGACGGATAGCCTAGTGGTCAGAACATTGCGCTGGCAATTTGACGACCCGGGTTCGAGTCCGGTCGAGGAAATTTTTCTCCTGGAGTTAACATCAGTGCCGACTCCACTCTCCCCAAAAGTCCTTCGGATGAGACTTTAAACCGAGGCCCCGTGTGCGAACGCACGCAGAACATCTTGCGCACACGTTAAATCCTGTTCCGCTTGTCGTAAGAGTAGGCCATCGTGTGCCGGTGGGAACAGATGACAATATTTACAAAAACTGCATACACACGGGACCGGATGAAAAAAAGCACATGCTTGCTTATTCTGTTATCCTCGATATAAAAGAATAAAATAAAAAATATATATATAATAATATACTAGCTTCTTTGATGTGGGTGGCACCGGTCTTGTGGTGACACCACAGCCCAGAAGAGGGCAGTCCGGCTTTAATATAGCAAATTTTGTTCGAACGAAAGCTGGTGCAGTGTACGCAATAATACATAGTAGTACATAGAATATCATTGATAGGGTCCTAATATACAATGGTTATGATGCACCAGGGCTAAGTGCAGGGCCACCGCCACATGCACACGCACAAAAATACGCAAACACATCCCATGCAAGCATGGGCGTGCATACCCCACGCCCTACTCCCTCGGAATAAAGCGTATTTCGAGATATGACAAGAGGGTGCTGTACTGTATGCATACACACTTTCCTAGCATCTTTCATATGCATGGCACTGGTCTTGTGGCGAGACCACAGCCCCAAAGGAGGCAGCTAGCTCAATATACGAAGTCTGTGGGACGAAAACTGGTACAGTGTACGCAACAATACATAGTATTACACATAATATTAATGATAGTGTACTATATGATGCACCACCGCACAGCACAGTGCAGTACCGTCACCACACGCACAAACAAAAAAAAAATCCCGCACAAAAACTAGCGCGTGCACTTATGCACACTCGCATGCACAACCCAAGAATATGGCGCATATCGAGATGTGACGAAAAGGCCTGTTTGAGTCTCGTCCTACCCCAACTTTTGCGCAGTAACAGAGCCCACGGCATCATGAGAGTGCTCTACAGTATTCATACACACTTTACTATCATCTTTGATCTGCATGGCGCTGTCTTGTGGCGACACCACAGCCTCGAAGAGGGCAGCCTGCCTTGAATATAGCAAAATCTGTCAGAATGAAAGCTGACACAGTGTACACAACAATAAATAGTATTACACATAATATTAATGATAATAATGTACAATATGATGCACTACAGAACAGCTGTCAGTACACAGGCTGCAATATGCTAAACAAAGGAATCTGATTCTGACATTCTCTTTAGGAGCGTGCCTATCAATAGAACAACAGAGTTTACTCGGAAAGTCAGGAAGTCTGGCACTCGTTTTGAGTTTGATCTTTTGTCTAGATAGTATCTTTTTATGGCTATCATTTTGAGTCGTTTTCAAGCGTATTGACAGAAAGCGGTGTGCTCGGCAGTTTAGAAATAATTTCCAGTTTCATTTAGACCAGGTTGGGGTTGTTTTGCACTTGAAGGTCTGACTTCAGTTATGGGACAGTAAACACATTTAGGGACACAACACTACACGTGCAAATCATGTCTCTGTGGAGGTAGGTGAGGTGAGTTGATGTGATTTTTCTTTTTTCTTTTTTTTCTTTGCCATTTCAAACCGCCTGACATCTGCATGCAGTGTGGACCACTTGACCAGCTGGAAAAACAAGATGTGTGGGATTCTGAACATCAACATCACGTTTGGGCTTTTGTCTTCTTTTTTTTTTAAAGACTATGAAGGAGAGCAGTACTGGTAAGTAACTTTTTAGTTAGAAGTAGCTACTTAGTAACAAGACCGTAAAGTATTGATTGATATTTGTATTAGAACTTGGGTGGAAAAACCTGCTTTTGTAAATGTCTTGACAACTACAGCCGAGAAATGCTGCTCTTGAAGGCAAGGAGTGATCTGGTGTATTATTCACAAATATTCACTTAACTAACAGTCTGATGTGGTCTAGTTGTGTCATAAACCCACCAGGCCTATTCTGTGGTGTTGCAAATTGGAGGGCACAGTTGTCATGAACCAAAATGGTTTGGTACTGTCACCAATAGGCATCCTTCAAAACACACACACACACACACACACACACACACACACACCACACACACACACACACCACACACACACACACACACACACACACACACACACAACACACACACACAGGACACTAAAAGGAAAGTTTTAAGTGTGAATTTAAAAGATCTAACCACACCCACCACCCCTAACTCATCCCTACCCCTTCCCTAGAGAAAGCTAAACCCTTACTCCTATTATAATGGGAAAGATATTCAGATGCTCTCCTCCTTCTTACAGCCGGTTTTTCAATATTGTCAAATAGAGAGCTGTAGAATTGGGAAATGGAAAAAGAAAGATGTTTTGGATACACGATCTTTATATTTAAAGGTAGGCAGGCATCCTTACACCCACAGGTGCAAATAGACATCTTGTTTTTAAGACATGTTCATGCATCGAACTGAATGTCAAAGTCATTCGGATGAGACTATAAACCGAGGCCCAGTGTGTGAACGCACGCAGAACATCTTGCACACACGTTAAAACCACGTTCCGCCTTTTGGAAGAGCAGGCCATCGTGTGCCGGTAGGAGGGATGACAAAATATAAAAAAAAAACCCAGCATGCACACAGGTGTCGTGTTTAGACACCATCCCTGAGAAAAAAAATAATGGGTAGACGCTGCACATGTGGCGACGCGCTCTCCCGGGGAGAGCAGCCCGACTTTCAGGCACAGAAATCTGCTGTGACATAAAGTGGTATAAATAAAATAAAATAAAATAAATATTTCTTGCTGAAAGTTTTTGCAGGGCAGTTTTGATGTTTTCACAACAGAACTGACAATAAGGATAGATGGAGTAATGTTTTTATTTTGCCTGTTGTCTAAATGTTTGTGAATTTTAACATCTATCATTGTTTTCCTTCTCCCGCTAGTGCTCCAAGGTTCACTGAAGTTGAGATTTTGTGTAAGCCACCGTTTTTACCCACCGTTAAGGTAGCCGCATTCCGAGATCAAGAATTATGTCTAAACACAACACCTATGGGCGTGCGGTTCTAAAAAAAATATCATCCGTTCCTACGGGCACAGAATGGCCAACTCTTCCCAAAGGCGGAACAGTTTTAACGTGTTGTTGTTGTAGATTATTTTAAAGTCTATCCACACTTGCTGATATTAAACATTTGTTGTCAACGAGTTTAGAATTGCTTGACTCTAAATTTATGAGTTGTGCTTGGCCTTTTCTTGAGAGAAAAATATGGACAATAAGTAAATAAATAAATAAATAATCGATATTTTAATACAATAAAGTTGCGTGTCATTATTCATGTGTTAAAGACTGGAGGATTTGAATCTTATATTATCGCTTCTATCGATGATGTCATTGTTGTCCATTACTGGTAATTGGGGGGATCAGTGTTCTTGCGTTTTATCCCCGTTTTTGCCGAAAATTTACCCCATCCACTAGACTGTGAGTGGTGATCTGTGTGCACGTCTTTCGGATCAAATAGTGAACAAGGTCTTGCATGCAACACGCATTCAGAGCAAGTAAAAGAACCCATGACACCAGGAAAGTGTTCTCTATCAAAATTCTGTAGAAAAAGGCATTCTAATGGGAAGCAGATACATTTAAAAGCAGGACCTTTTTATTTTTTAATGAATGGCACTGCTTTTTGTGGCAACGCACTCTCTCCCTCCTGGGAGAGAAGCCCAAATTTCACGCAGATAAATATGCTGTGACTGGAAATAGAATTAAACTCAATTTTCAAGAGCTATAGTACTAGGAAATGTATAGATCAAAGTATTTTTTCACTAAAAATTGGTTTCGACTGTGGGAGGGGCATCTATAATACATGCTAATGCATTTCCCTTCAGTAGATTTTTTTAATGGTAAAACCAACTTCAAAAGCATCCACAAGGTATTGACCATGAAATTTGCCATAGACTAGTATCAAACTTTTCCCCGGCAACAGTGATATTTTTTTTCTTGCCCCTCTGGCTGGTGGCCCCATGGCGGCCTGACGTTGATAGTCTCCCTATGGACTTTTGACCCTGAAAATGCCACACATGTCTTTGCATGGCTGTGGCGGAAAGATTGAAATTAGCAGGGCGGGAACAGTAGGACTGAAACGTCACAGAAGATGCAACAAAAAAATATTGTTCGAACTTCATACCCTGTAAGTTCTTCAGACAAGACTCTGAACCCAGGTTCTGTGTGCGAACGTGTGCAGAACATGTTGAACACATGTCAGAAGACCTTTTGGTAGGACTCTTGCACGCACGCCAGAAGACTTTTTTTTCATAATTATTTCTAAAGGATCTGCCGAAAGAGATGATGAAAAGACAGGATCATGGAACAAAGTAAAGTAATGAAAACCCATAATTAAAAAACAAAGCTTTGAGCACCGCTCACAGTTTTTGCCATGGTATTGTGCTATAGATCTGTAGTAGCCAGTTGCTCATGTTTTTTCCACCAGGTCTTTCCCCACTCCTCCTGGACCTGTCCACTGCAGGCTGTGAAGACACCAGCAGCACGATGCTGGAGCACAGGGCCCAGTGACTTGTCCTCACCCACATGACTTAACCTGACTTATGTAAGACCGATAGGAGGACGGGTAATAACCGGAGACAAGGAGCAATGCTTGAACACAGCCCTGAAGGGTCGAACTTCTGAAGGGCAGTATACTCGGTAGAAGTCCCTAGAAAGTCGTGAAAACCAAATGGCCTCCTGAAAAAACATCAAAGACAGCCCCTCAAGCAAAAGCCCTGAAGCAAACAAAAACAGGCCCCTGAAGGGCAGACCTGCATCAAACAGGCCCCTGAAGGGCAGAAACATGCAAAACAGGCCCCTGAAGGGCAAAAACATTCAAAACAGGCCCCTGAAGGGCAAAACCCTGCATGCAAAACAGGCCCCTGAAGGGCAGCATCCTGCATGCAGAAACAGGCCCCTGAAGGGCAGAAACATGCAAAACAGCCCCTGAAGGGCAAAAACATGCATCAAAACAAGCCCCTGAAGGAAACAAAAAACAGCAAAACAAGCCCCTGAAGGGCAACCAATCAAAAAGCCCCAAGGGCAAAACCAACCAGCCCCTGAAGGGCACACTCCTAGAAGACCAGCCCCTGAAGGGCACACTCCTGAAGACAACCCCTAAGGGCACACCCTGAAGAAAGCCCCGAAGGCATGCTCCTGAAAGACAACCCCCTGAAGGGCACACTCCTGAAAAACCACCCCCTGAAGGGCAAACTCCTGAAGAATAAGCCCCTGAAGGCACGCTCCTGAAAGACATGCCCCTGAAGAGCAAATCCGATGCAGAGCCTAGCATTGTTGCCCAGGAATCTAGGATCAGCTCCCACTAGGCTGAAACAATTCAGAGATCAAATGCAGTGAGAGCAGTAAGGACTGGGGTCTCGTGGACATCTGATATTCGACATGCAGCAGCATGTGAAAGGTAAGAAATGCAAAGCCACCTGCCATAAAAACCGCTACCATGCGTACTTCACAGGTATGTTTGTACTGAGTACAACCTGTCAAGTGTGTGTGCATACTGTCCCACAAATGTACCTCAGTCTTTCACATTTCCAAAGCTCAAATCATTCGTCCCTGGAGTTTTATGTAAGGCTCAATGATCGCAGATTTCAGAACTTCATCAGGAGCCTTTGAACCTTACTGTGTGATCACACAGATTGGTAGACTAGGCGTCGACATTGGGGTTGGTGTCCTAAACTGGCACAGCCAGCAAAACCCTTGCACACAGTGCTGAAGGGGAAAGGACACATCCAGCCCTCAGACTTTGTTCAAGCATTTGCTCGACCTTCCGGGTCTCTCCCTTCTCGCCCTGATTCCTTAAAAGTCTTAGCATAGATGTCAGAAGTCATGTGGGTCATCTTAGTTCTCTGGCCCTGTCTCTGACGTCGTGACTGTTACACGTATCAAGACCTCACAGAGGTAAGTGCACATGCGATGTTTTCTTCACTTTTGCTTTTGGTTTTCGTTGTACCACTGTGAAGTCTTAGATTATGTTGAATGTTATGTTCCATAACTTACCAAAAAAAAGAGAAAACTTTCACACCTTTATGGTGCATTTTTGATATTTTGCATCCCTGTAGCCTATACATAAATGAAAATAAAGCACCAGCAAGCGTGAATACAAGTTATGAAAGTTGATAGAATGTCCCTCTGATTTGTCAAGTACTGTCAAGATTAAAGCTGGTACCAATGATTTCTGAATTATTACAATTAGAAATCATCACCATACTATTAAAGTTTTTTTTACTTGTACCTGTAGGCCCTTAAATGAACAAAATCTCACCTGCAGTTTATTGTAGTAATATATATCTTTATATGAAGCTAGGCAAGACATCAAATGAAGCAGGAAGTTAATATCGAGAGACATAGAGTAATTAAGGTGCATTATTATTACCACGATTCTTCTTTTCTTGTTCTTGTTCTTGTTCTTGTTCTTGTTCTTCTTGTTCCTTGTTTTTCTTGTTCTCTTTTCTTTTTGTTCTTCTCTGTTCTTCTTCTTTCTTCTTTTCTTCTTCGTTTCCTTTTCTCCTTCTCTTCTTCTTCCTTCTTTTCTTCCCTCTTCTTCTTCTTCCTTCTTCTTCTTCATATAAATGAAAAAAATAGTTAGTAATTGCAGAAGCAGTAGTAGTTGGCCTGGACCAAAGAAAAGGTCAGCAGTTAATGCGAGGAAAGCGCTTTGACATACGGCTAACACATCCATAACAATTGTGCGTTTTCTAAAAGGTAAAAGAATACATAACATTAATACTCTCTCTCTCTCTCTCTCTCTCCTCTCTCCTCCCCTCTCTCCTCCTCTCTCTCTCTCTCCTCCTCTCTCCTCTCTCCCCTCTCTCTCTCTCCTCTCTTTTCTCCCTCCTCCCTCCCTCCCTCCCTCCCTCCCTCCCCGAAGAGGAGACGGGATAGCCTAGTGGTCAGAACATTGCGTTTTGCAATTTGACGACCCGAGCTGATTCCCTTTGGAGGGATTTTCCCCCTGTAGTTAGCATCAATGCCGACTCCACTTTCCCTAACAAATCTTTCGGGTGAGACTCTAAACCGAGGCCCCCTGTACGACAGCACGCAGAACATCTTGCGCACACGTTAAATCCTGTTTCGCTCTTCGTAAGAGTAGGCCATTGTTGCCGTGGAACAGATAAGATTTACAATACTGCATACACACGGGGACTGGATGAAAAAGCAAAAAAAATCTTATTCCATTATCCTCGAATAAAAAAAGAATTTAATCTCTCTCTCCTCTCTCTCTCTCTCTCTCTCCACTCTCTCCCTCTCTCTCTCTCTCTCACTCTCTCTCTCTCTTCACTCTCTCCTCTCTCCTCTCTCTCTCTCTCTCTCCCTCCCCCCTCTGTGTGTGTGTGTGTTGTGTGTGTGTGGTGTGTGTGTGTGTGTGTGTGGGTGGGTGTGGTGTGTGCGTGTGTGTGTGTGTGATTGTAGTGTGTGCGCGCGCGCGAGCGCGAGTACGCGAGCGTGTGCGACCAGGCATTCAGTTTTGAAATGTCCCAATTTTTGTGTGCAGAAATCCTTCTGTCATCAAACTGTTCCGTCCTAGGTACTTCATCGCCTGAGGATGCGGCGCAAGCAAATAGAACGCATTCTAAACGGAATACCAGTATGTCATCTGTTGTTGTGTTGTTGGGCGTTTCTGTTGCATCATATTCTGTGTTGAATGATATTATCAAATGTATTGTAATGTACTGTTTACTAATATTGTGTTGTATTGTATCATATCGTAATTGCATTTGTATAACTCTGTCAGCCGTGTGGTGTGGTGCTGATAAAATAAATGACTGTTCCCCCAATTAGCTATTTCCAGACAAACTTTTTTCAAATCTAGAAAAAACCTGCCTTATTCAGTGCTGACTTTGTTGGTCGGGCACCAGTCCTCTCTCTCTCCCCTCTCTCCCTCCCCCCTCTCTCTCTCTCTCTCTCTCTCCTCTCTCTTCTCTCTCATCTCTCTCCTCTCTCTCTCTCTCTCTCTCTCTCTCCTCTTCTCTCTGCTCTCTCTCTCTCTTCCCCTCTCCTCTTCTCTCTCCCTCTCTCTCTCTCTCTCTCCTCCTCTCTCTCCTTTTTGTGTGTGTGTTGTGTGTGTTGTGTGTGTGTGTGTGTGTTGTGTGTGTGTAGGCATTTGAGTTCAAAATATCTTGCTTTTCTCTTTGTAGAGTCATTCTGTCATCGCCACGCCGAAGTCGGAACCCTGGGTCTGACTTGTCAGGGGCTTTACGGCAACCCCAACACAGTTCTGCTCATAGGACAGACACTAGCTGCTGTCTGAGCGGTCGACAAAGAAGAAGAAGAAGCAAATCCTTCTGTCATCAAGACTGTTCCCGTCCTAGGTACTTCTCTGCCTGAGGACGCGGCACGAGCAAGTGGAAGCACCCAAAAAGGTAACACCAGTATGTCATCTGTTGTTGTTGTTGGTTGTTGGCTGTTCCATAGCTTAACCTTCCGAGGGTACTCAAGAATATGTACTCTGTCTCGCGAGGAATATCACTGAATTATAAGAAATCTCTGAGTGAGAAGTTTTGTGTAAAATGACCGGATTTTTTAAGGTCCCCTTACTGTATAGGCAGCTAAAACTCTGGCTTCAGGAATTTTTCCCCTTTTATTGAGAGTAAAGCTGATGCTAAAGGTATGTCAGGAATGAAGACAATCTCAACATAATTTAAATCACAACACTTTAATATCGTGTTTGCATTTTGATTACATTAATAATCCACAGAATAATGATATTAATGATAATGTTTAATAGTAATAATACTTGTAATGATAATAACAATTATAATGCTTAAAGATAGCGATAATATTCTCACTACACAATGTGATCTTTTTCTGACAAAAGAGTAATCTAAAAATAAAATAGTTAGCCGGGAGTCAAGATTTTATTTTTAGGCCTAAAAATCTCAAGTGAAAAATTATGGCACAATATAGTTTGCAACAACAAGCAAAGTATTCGTGTTTGCTTTAGAGCAAGTGAGCTCGACAATGAATCAAGGATGCCTCTCGAGGGAAAAAATAATTTTCCGATCTCTGTGCGTTTTACTTCACTGAGACAGGCCCCAGTTCCTGTGTCCCCAAAGTTCTGCATTGTCCACTGTGATCAGCTGTCCAGGGCTGTGAGGGAACTTCTCCTCTTCACTCCTCCAGGAGTCCGTGGGCACTGCAGTTTAGTTTTACAAACAGTGCTTCTGCGTTTATCTGTCTTACTTTGTAGTGTTCGAGTTGTGTTGTGCCCTGCCGAGCCGGGTCGGGGCCGGGTCGCGTAAAAGCCGGGTCGGGTTCGCGTCCCCGTAATCCGGGTCGGGGACGTCCACGTAAATGCCGGTCGGGTCGGCTTGGTCGCTCGGGCAAGTCCTTGCCGTGTCGGTGCCGTGCCGGTCGGGCGGGTTGGTCTGGGCGGTCGAGTCCGTGCTGTGCCGGCTTGCCGTGCTTTTCCGTGCTGTCTGTGCTGGCCGGGTTGTAACCGTGCCGATCGCGTCGCATTGCTCACTTGTGTAGTTTTAGTTATCGTAGATTTTTCGTGCGAAATTCAAGCTGACCTCCAAGGGGCAGAAGTCATCACAAGAGATTACCTCCCATTACTTAAGGTTGACTTTCTCATGTAGTTTGTTCCCCTGAAATTGACTCTCTCTCTCTCTCCCTCCTCTCCCTCCTCCTCCTCTCTCTCTCTCCGCCCCTCTCTCTCTCTTTCTCTCTCTGTCTCTGCCTCTGTCTCTCTGTCTGTCTCTCCGTCTCTCTCTTATGTATGTGCAGGCCGGCATTTAATTCTGAAAAAGTCAGTTTTTGTGCAGAATCCTTCTTCACAAGACTGTTCCCTCCTAGTACTTTAACGCCGAGGACGCGGCACGACAAGGGGGAAACCTCAATAAAGGGAAAAACCAGTGTGACATGTTTTTATGGGCATTCCACAGCTGAACATCTGAGAGTACTCAAGAATATCCCCTTGTCCCACATCTTACTTAAGGGAAATCACTGACGCATGGTACCGAAACTTCTGGTGAGAAGTTTGCATATGTGGCCATTTTTTTCAAGAATTGATGTAGGCAGCTGAACTCGGCTTCAGAAGGTTTTAAACCTTACCTGGAAAGTACAATTCAGCTAAAACTTTGCAGGATGAAAACAAAGTCAACAACATCAAACCTAAACATTTATGGGTATGAACTCCTTGCTTACTCTGTATCTCACATCAATCAGCCTGGACCATGTAAGGTTTTTGTTGTTTACCGGTTTTAAATAGACCCACCCTGAAGACTTCTGGAAGTGAAGTCCGGACTAGTTTTAACGCCAGGGGGTAGGGGGGGCAATCCTTTCGAACAGGGTTTTGAGTTGTACCCAGAGAAAACCATCTTTGTTCACTGCATGAAATTTAAAAAATTAATCCCCCGCGGAATGCGCTACCTTAAAGTGAATAAAAACAAAACAAAAAAACACCCCAAAACGGTCGATACCCCAAATCTAAACCATTGGTGAGCCTGGCAGCTTTAGCCAGAAACGATAGCCAAAACAAAAAAAATCCAAAACCGTGAGTTTTTCTTTCTTCAACAAAAACTTTTTTCCTTTTCAGGCTCCTCTGTTGCCATGGCGTACAAAACCAGTGAAGACCTGACACAGAATCTGCACCAGGGGATGACTGCACCCCGGAAAACACCACACCCGAGTCTACCAGGACGGCTTTTGATTTGTTTTTGGGTATTTTTTTTCCAAGCGTTTTTTTGATTTGTTTTTGCAAGATAAAGCGCTTATAAATCTAGTATTTATTTATTTATTATTAAGCTACGCACATCACGGAAAACAACACCAGGAAGACTACCCCCACACCAAGGAATACTACCTACTCATAAAAACACCACCAAGAAACTACACTATACCACGAAAAAAACACGAAAGACAACGCACACCACGGAAAACAACACCTTTGGAAAATACGCTACACCGCGGAAAAGAACACCATGGAAAACTACACCCACCACGAAAACAACACCAGGAAAACACGATACACCATGGAATAAACACCCCCAGGAAAGACTCGGCACACGCGGTAAAACCCACCATAGAAGACTACCCCCAAAACCACGGAAAAAACACCACGGAAACTACGCTACGTACTGGAAACAACACCAGGAAGACAAAATTATACCGGGAAAACAACACCACGGAAATTAGCTAAAAAAAAGGAAACTAACGTTACGTCAAGGAAGACAACGTTACGTAAGGAAGACTAGCCCACACCTCGGAAGACTACGCTGCGACCAAGGAAACACGTTACAACCAAGGAAGACACGCGCACCAAGGAAAACATACCTAGGAAGACTACGCTACACCAAGGGAGACAAACGCTACCCAAGGGAGACTACGCTACACCAAGGGAGACTAGGCAAAAAATCCAAGAGAAACCTACAATACACAACGAAAACAATACCAAGGACACTACGTACCACCAAGGAAACCTCGCTTCTCCAAAGAAGACTACACTAACCCCAAGAAGACCTCGCTACACCAAGGAAACCTGCTACTCCATGGAAACTACGCTACACCCAAGGAAGACTACGCAACACCACGGAAATACCCAACGGAACTTTTCACCAGGGAAGACACAACTACAAACAGTGAACGGATCAAAGCTCGCTTCGGGTTTCTAGCAGATGTGTTACCTTTTCCAAATGATCCGCGCCGCCGCGCCGGCGGGTCGTGCGGGGGGTGTGTTTTGTGTGTTGGTTGGGGTGTGTGTGGTGGTGTGTGGGTGTGTGTGTTGGTGTGTACGCCACGGGCAGCTGCTTGCTGTGAGTGGCGGCGGCGCTATTTGAGGATAATGGAATAACATTGGTGCTTCTTTATATTCAGCCTCTGTGTGTATGCATTTTGCCAATTTTGTGATCCCGTTCCCACAGGCACAGAATACCTGACTTCCGAAAAGCGGAACAGGTTTTTAATGTGTGTGCAAGATGTTCTGAGTGCGTCCCCCACACGGTACCTCGGGTTTTTAGTCTCATCGAAGGACTTTAGGGGGGGGGGGTGGTGGAGTCGGGACTGACGTTAACTTTAGAGAAACATAGCCCTCAAATCACTCGCTCTGCCAGTTTTTTGGCCCCCAATTTATCACATCCTATTTAGTTGCAAAGGACAGTAAAAGAAAAAAAAATACAGTTCATTAAAACCCAAACATTTTTCCCTTAAATTATTGAAGTAGGGGGGGTTTGGGGGAAAAAAGAAAAAATTTTCCCTTGTTTTTGGGTTTGATGGCTTTTAAGGCATAAAATCTTTTTTTCATAGGGCTGAGTTGACATCATGAAACTTCTTTCATATTGGCTTTAAATTGTAATAAGTCTAACTCCTTTCCTTTATAGTGAGTTAGTTTGTATTCAAGAAGAGCCGTTTGTATAGTCGGTTAACGGTATCAAAGATAGCTTTTCTTTTATATTGAAGTTATTTTTTACAAATCAAGTTTTTTACTATAAAGCAAAAATGTTTCTCCCCATCAAAAATAGCTTATTTTAAAAAAATACAAATATTCTATTTTTTTATTATTTTATTTTTTTTAAAAATCTTTTTGTCAAGATAAGGATAAGCACTCTGTGCTTTTTACATCCACCCCGTGTGTTAGTTACTGTCGGGGTTAGAGTTCCTTACCCTTACCTAAGAACCAAGGGGGAAGGCTCTTTCCCCAATATCGAGTTAGCTGCTGAACACTCATGGTTTTCTTGTCATTCAAACATTTTCTAAAAATAAAAATTTTATTTAGTTTTTTATTGAGAGTTGGTATCAGAGTTTTAAACACTGTCCCCAGCTTAGTTTGATCTTTTTTTTTCCTTAACACTTTTTTTTTTTTACTGTTAGTATTTTGTTTAAATATAAGGTTCCGTCCTTCGTATTAATTTTATAAAAATCCAAACCGTTTCTTTTTTATTACGGTTCTTATAGAATATATATTTTTCCCTCTCCTATTCCGTTTGTGAAAAGGTAATATCTCCCCTTCAAGAGAATGCTAGTATCAAACTACGATAAGTTTTAGAAAATTTTTTTTGGTTTCCCAAAACAAAAGTTTCTTTTTTTTTAAAAAAGTTAGTTTTTCCGATTTTTAAGATTCTTTTTTAAATTTTATTAATTCGTGTCAAAATTCGAATAAAATTTTTGTACAAGCATTGCATTAAATAAAAAGTTCTCTTTTCTTTACCTTTTTTTTTTTGCCAAGGTGTCAAAGATTATAGATTTTTCCCCATTTTGGGAAAAAATTTTCCAAGTTTTTTGTTTTTTTTAATATTTTTACTATTATATAATATATATATAATATATTTTTTTAAAAAATTTATTATTTTTTTTTATAAGGTTTCAAAGTGAAAGTCATTTTCTCAAATCAAAATTTTTGGGGAGAAAGGGGGCATTTTTTCTTTACTTAGAAGGGTGAGGATTAGGCCCAAAAAACAACAAAACACACCCACAACAAACCCCGACACACGCCCACACAACCAACAACAAACCCCACCACACACAACAAACACACAACAACCCACACACACAACCCCCAACCACACACAACCACACACCACACACAAACCCCCACACACACCCCACACCCCACAAAAACATTTGTTCTTTTTTTATTGCTTTGAAAGAAACATTTCGTCCAACAAAAATTTTACTGGCTTACAACGCGTTTTTTTTTGGGGCCAAAAATGCAAAATGCTAAAAATTTCCGATCAAAAGTACTCACAAAACAGAAATGAAAAAAAATTCTGGAAATCACCCCCAATTAGACATTTGGTTTTTTGCAATCTTTGCCATTGTCTTTAAAATGGATACGGGGCCTTTTTTTTCAGAAAAAATTATTTTACCTTGATTTGCGGAGATCAGCTTAAGAAGAAATGATGCATAAGCCAAAGTGGATGTTTCCAAAAGAGCAGTACTTTTCCCGATACCCCTTTTCCCCTGTAGTGCGTTCCCGGGACTTTAAAACTCAACTCTAACCCAGTTCTTCCCCATGCCGCAAACCCTAACACTTCACCATTTATCCTAACTATTAACTCTTGCACGGGTTCCTTAACTTGACTCAGTTCTGCGGTATGGGGACACAGCTCTATAAGGGAAAGCACACAGGAAAAGAAGTTTGGGTTACTGACCGTTGGAATTATTTTTTCCGGAGAATACCGTATTGAGGAAGATTTGCGAGAGATACATGCAGAAAAATAAGAAATAACTGTTATAGCATCCTTATGCTGCATGGCACTGATGCTTCAAGAATTGTAACAATTTTAGGGGACCCACAGCTCTGAAGAGGATGACTTGCGACCACAGTCCATACATCAGATATCTCCGCTGGACTATAACATCACATCAACAATTGAAAAAACCGCCTTCAGCTAACCTTCAAATAGTGGCAATACTAAAAAAAAAAAAAAGTGTTTACTGTAGGGATTAACACCACGGTTTTAATCTCCATAATGTGACACATAGTTTTGGCTTTAAATTCTATTAGTTAGATCTATCAGGTATAACATTTTTTGTACATGGAGTCACTTAGCTGGTTAGTGTAAATCTCTTTCCTTCCTCTTGAAGTGTCACTAAGTTTTTTTTTCTTCCATTCTATGAAATAAGCTGGTGTCAAAGAATAGATATTACCCCCTTGCTACTGTGCTAGTTGAGTCAAGGAATAAAGTTCTAAGTTTGGTACAGATAATTACCAAACTGTATTTTTTTTCTCAGATTCAATATTACAAGAAAAATAGTTCCCCTTTCATATTCTTATTTTTTTTACAGAGTATAAAGTTCTTCCCTTCAATTCCTTTAGTTTTGGGGTTAACAATCTTTCCCTTTATGTGATTATTCTATCCAAGCATAAAGTTTTTGCCTAAATGGTGAATGAGCCGGGTCAAAGTGATAAGGTCTTTCTTTTCTTCCCTATGGAATCGGTGTCCACGCATCAAGCTTTCCCTCATTTTATTGAAATATTGTATCAAAGCATAAAGTTTTTTCTTTCAAATTAAGTTGGTACCAAGGAATATAGTTCTGTTTTCGTATGAAACTGGTTTGTAGCAATAATTATAATTTTTCTTGACATCGATTTAGTTGGTGTCAATGTGTAAAGCTTTCTCTTTAAAATTGATTTTCATTGATATAAGGCTAAAGCACTTGTCCGTCATATGGAGTGAGTTGGTATCTAAAAAGTTGTATTTGTTTGAATTAGTTTTTACCGAAGTATGTGTTTTTTTCCGCACATTGAATTAGCTGGTATCAAAGTGTAGAGTTGTTTTCCCCTTCACATCAATTAATGCTATCAAAGTACAAAGTTCTTCTCTTCATATTGAATAGCTATTATCAAAGTATAAATATATTTTCATATGAGTTAGCTATTATCAAATTATAAATTCTTCCCTTCATATTGAGTCATTGTTACAAAGTACAAAGTTATTCCCTTCATATTGAGTTAGCTGGTATCAAAGTATAAAGTTCTTCTCCTCAATTGATTGTAATTGATTATAGAGTATTCCTTTCATATTGATTAGTTGGTGTCAAAATTAAATTTTTGCACATACGGGTGGGATGAAGTCCCACGACTGTTGTATCTTTGTCACTTTCTACCTGTAGATTCGCTTCAAAGAAACTAGTTCTTTTCAAGGTTTACAGTTCTTTCCCCTGTAGTGAGTTGGGTTCTAAAGTATAAAGCTTTTTTTTCTATTTAATTAGTTTTGGTATAAAGTATAAATCCCTTCCATTCCTATTGAGTTGGTGTCGCGAAATAAAGCTCCTCCTTTATAATGAAGCGTTGGTCACTGTGTAATGTTCCAAAATTTTCCATCGACTAATGTTTAACATTAATTTCATTTCAAGATATTTTTTCTTATAGAGCTGTTTGAAAAACACGTTCAAGCTACTCTTAAGATGATTATTGATATCAAGATTTGTTTCTTTTTAATTCCCAAAGTTTTCGCAATCCTGTAAATGATCACTGTAAGCAAGTTTTCCTTTTTTCTGTTACATCAATCTGTTGAAGTGTTGGGGTGCCCAGATACCTTTGTTAGATTTAATAGCTTGGCCTATAATTTGCGAGTTTCCTCCCGTTTTATTAGATGGTATGATTATGAAGCTGTGTAAAACCCTTATATGGTACTTGAAATAAGCGGGGCTAGCGTTATTGGGGGGCTTGTTTCCTAAATTTTCTGATTGGATAATGCTTTGAAATGATTTTTTTGGAATGTTTGCAAAACTCCAAGGGATTTGGGCGCTGTTTTTTTTAAACTTGTGAATTCAAAGGAAACAATATTTGTCCTTAGCACTTAATTCATATCCCGTCGTGAACCTTGTTACACGCAGTCCCTAACATCAGTTGTCTCTAGCTCTTTTTTTCTGAATGCATTTAGGTGATCTTTTAAACCTGAAATTTGGTATAGTCCTGTCACAACTGATGTTAGGCCAGAAATAGTCCCCTTTTCCCTTGTGGTGACCAGGCTGCAATACCCACTGGATAAATTGCGAGAGCAAAAGGTTGAAAAATAAATACAAGCGTGATTATCCCCCTGAAAAAACCCAAACTAGGCCCGGGAAAAAACAAAGGCACATGATAATGTCAGGAAAGTGTGCAGCAATAGCAAAAAAAAAGCTAGAATAGAAGGATTAGAATTTAACACTACCACATACACACTAGAGCAAAAAAAAACCCCAGACAATTGTAAATCACTGGTTTACACCTGTAGAAACGCATGCAGCAGCAGCAACACACTAGAGCAACAATAAACCCAGCCGACTGTTCACTGCCGCTGAACATGAATAGACACAGGCAGCAATTCACACTGGGGCAGTTAGTGCTCCGGACATAGGGAAGATGAGAAATGCGATTCAGGTTCATGGATGAAGGAATGAGATGGGAAGGAAAGACTTTTTTCCTTTTTTGCTTTTTTGAGTGATTTGTTTTTGGCCAATGAAGAGAGACGTGTGAAAGCACCCACCAAACAGATATAAAAAGAATGGTGCTCCATGATCTCATGCAACTGAGGCCTGATATATATTTATTTATTTTATTTTATTTTTATATTTTATACCACTTTGTCACAGCAGATTTCTGTGTGTTAAATTCGAGCTGCTCTCCCGGGGGAGAGTGCGTGGCCACAAGTGCAGCGCCACCCTTATTTTTTTCTTTTTCCTGTCTGCAAGTGTATTTGTCTCCCTATCAGAGTGGCTTTTTTTTTTTACAGAATGTTGTCAGGGACAACCCTCTTGTTGCCATGGGTTCTTTTGCGTGCGCTAAATAATGATGTGTAACACACGGGACCTCGGTTTATCATCTCGTCTAAAAGACTACACCCAACCACCACTCATGGGCTAATGAATAGTGGAAAAGCTTTGGGCCCACAAAATTATTATTTTGCCATTTATTTGTTGTTGGGGTTTATATGAATATAATGTGTGCTTTGTTATATTTTTTGTCGTAAAACTGGATTGACTGATGTGCTCAAGAAACATTTTTGTCTTGCTATGACCATGTGTAATTTTAGAGAGACTGAATTTTTTAAAGTTTTTTTTTCGGCCAATGAAGAAAGACGTGTAGAGCACCCACATACAAGAAAACGAAGAAAGAAAGAAAAAAATGACCAAAATAAGATGGTGCTCCATGATCTGCATGCAACTGAGGCATTTCATTCATATATATATATATATATATATATATATTTTATTTATATTTAAAATGATAATATTATAAATATTTTATATTTATATAAGTTTCCAGTAATTTTAAACCTGACTGAAATTTTGGACAATTTATTTTGTATTCATTGCTGTGATGGCCAGTAGTTTTGACCTGACTGAAAAAAATTGTACTTCAATTTTATCTGTGTGTTTTATTCTTTTTTCGTTTAGATTTTTCTTGGCTTGTAATTTTCTGTTTATCTACAAAATATTATCAGAAGTAATCGCACCAATGCTACCTTCGATTTTTTTTCCAACAAGAATCGTTTATGTCCCTTTCTAGATCTAGATCAATTTTATCGTGTGATAAAATAAGTCTCAATAGAAATGGAAATAAAGTGACCCCACCACATAAGGAGTCGCATTGCACGAGATATCAATTTATAGTTATTGACAAGCTATTGATTTGCAATAAAAAGGCTATTCAATACAAAAAAACAGATTGAAAACGGACACTTCTGTGCAAAGTTATTACAAATTGAAAAGAAGACTGCAGGATGTGACAAAATGAGAAATGGACAAGTTTAATTTTCATAGCAGGTTGACAGAATAAGGGCTTGGGTATTTTCAACACAAATTTAAATGCAAATGAATTAAGATTATTCCTTGATATTTCATTAAAAGGTAGAATAACGGGTACAGTTTTAATAATCAATCAAAATCTCAAAATTGACAACTTGACCCCCCACCTGCCTTTAATGGCTGCTAGCGCAAAATTGGCTAATGTGCTAAGTTCATTTTGTGGTGGAGCGTCACATATGGTATGGCTTAATTTTAGTTGCAGTTATATGATAATAACTGTATTGCTTTTGACATGAGAACTGTTGTTACTGGGTCTTTTTTTGTGAATGTTTTGGTTGGCTGTTTGGGTAAAGCATAAAGATAACCAGCGCATGTATTTTTTATTATCATTATTTCTTTATTACAATGATAAACATATAAGCACTCGTGGTCATTTTTTACATCCATTTCTCATGTTATGCTTTTTTTTTCAATTTTGTTAACCACGCTCACGGATACACAATGGCCTACTCTTCCAAAAAGCGGAACAGGTTTTAACAAGTGAGCCAGACGTTCTGCGTGCGTTCGCATTAATGACTTCGGTTTATAGTCTCATCCGAAGGATGTGTTGTGTTTGTGTTTTGTGTTTGTGTTTGTGTGTGTGTGTGTGTGGTGTGTGTGTGTGTGTGTGTGTGTGTGTGTGTGTGTGTGTGTGTGTGTGTGTGTGTGTGTGTGTGTTGCGTGTGGTGGTGCGTCGTGTGTGTGTGTGTGATCACGTTCGTGTATTGAATATGACATACTTTTTCTGTATTGTAGTAGTAGATATTATGATTTTTAAAAGTTTTGTTTGCGCATTAAATGTCCATTCTCTGGCACTGAGATGGTCCTTGACATTAGCAAGGGAATTTCTGATTGTAACTCTAACAATCGGTTTTATAGTGTTGTGTACACTCTTTATTTATCTTAGACTGAAGAAAGCAACTATGCCATCATTCTGATTGAGGTGATTGCTCAAAACTATTATTATAATGCTAGTGAGGACTTTTGATGCTTATAGATCTACAAGTCATTCTCTCGTATTTAAATATATATATTTTTATATATTTATCTTGAATATTCAGATATCTATTCTCCCCCTCCCCCACCCCCCAAAAAAAAATCCTAGAAACTTTACACGTCTTTGGTTTTAAATCAGTATTGAGGATGCTTTTTGATATTAGATGGAATTTTTTTTATATTTCTAGACAGTCAATGTTAGAAATATGCCCTGCTTTTGTATTGTTGTACATTTTTGGTGCTCTGATGTGCGTACATGTGAGTCAACGCACATGTGAATTGATAGTTGATTTTTATATTGATGTGCCTTTTTATAGCTTGGAATCATGGTTTTTCAATGGTGTTTAGACTTGGAAAAAAAAAGTAGGTAGCCTCCACAAATATAAGCCATTATGTTTTTATTTTCTTTTAGACTGGCGAATAGTTCAAGACTGTTTTCTTTTATTATTGCTTGTTTTTATTTTTTGGTGACATCTTATTTTCTTGTCCATTTAACGTGTGAATTGTAGTCTGTATAATGTTTATGATCGACAATTAATTTTTTTTGTTCGGCCAATGAAGAAAGACGTGTAGAGCACCCACACGAAAGAGAGCGAATAAAAGATAAAACAAAAAAAAAAATGTCCCAGATCTGCATGAAATGGGCCTCTCATGAGACATGCAGTAATGAGTATACATATTTTTGCTGTGTTTTGTGTGTGTGTTGTGTGTGTGTGTGTGTGTGTTTGTGTGTGTGTGTGGGTAACTTTTGCTTGTCTGCATGTTGCCGTTTAGCCAGCCTGTTAATGTTTGTGCGCTAAATGTTTTTTATGTTTTAAGGGAATGTGCAGTTGAGTATACAAAAACACTGCATTTTGAAGTAAAGTATGTTTTTTTGTGACAGCTTTTTCCCGTTTCTATGCATTTTGAATGCGCGCGTGTGTGTTTTATACATTTATTAATCAATTTCGAGGATAATGGAATAAGCATTTCATGTGCTTTTACAGCCAGTCCCTGTGGGTATGCAGTTTTGTAAATTTTGTCATCCGTTCCCACTGGCACACAATGGCCTACTCTTGCAAAAAGTGGAACAGGTTTTAACGTGTGCGCAAGATGTTCTGCGTGCGTTTGCACATGGCATCTTGGTGCGTTCGCACACGGGCCTAGGTTTATAGTCCCATCGAAGGACTTTTGGGGAGAGTGAGTCAGCACTGATGTTAACTCCAGGAGAAAAATCCCCTCGAACAGGAATCGAACTCGGGTTGTCAAATTACGAGCGCAATGTTCTGACCACTAGGCTATTCCGTCCGCCTTGTGTTGTGTGTGTGTGTGTGTGTGTGTGTGTGTGTGTGTGTGTGTGTGTGTGTGGTGTGTGTGTGTGTGTGGTGTGCGTGTGTTACGTGTGTGTACGTGTGTACGTTCTTGCGTGGCGGGCGCGCGTTATTGCGTGCTGTGCGCACACGTGTGTGTGTTTGTGTGTGTGACGTGTGTGTGTGTGTGTGTGTGTGTGTGGTGCGTGGTTTCGCGCGTGCGTGCGTGCGTGCGTGCGTGTGTATTTATGTGAAAATTCCGCGGTTATATTCTTTGTACATTTCAAGCTTAACAACTCTGATGATTTCGGGGGGAAATATTCAGATATTTTTTCTGTAAATGTTAGCTTTCTGTAGCAACTTTTTTGTTTTGAGAAATCGGTTTTTGCACCATTTAGTCTGTGTGTTTGTCAAACTGGCCTCCTTCGTTTGCTGGTTTGTTTTTCCATTCGTTTGTCTGAACCTCTTTACCAAGGCTGATGTGGGATGGGCTTGATGAACTTCTAAGCTAGTCAGTTTGTTTGTTGGTATGTTAGTCAGTCAGTCAGCTAGTTACCTCGTTAGTTAATTATCAGTGAGTCAGTCTTGGCAGGATGTCATTTAATCAATCAGCTTGTTAGTGGTAAGTTAATCATAGTGAGTGATATTTTGGTTTAGTTTTTTTGTTTGAATTATTTTATTTCGAGGATAATGGAATAAACAAACATGTGTGGCTTTTTTACATCCAGTATCCCTATGCATAGTTTTGTAAAGTTTGTCGTATTTTCGCACTGGCACACAATGGCCTACACTTCCGAAAGGTGGCACAGGTTTTTACGTGTGCGGATGTTTTGCCTTCGTGCGCACACAGGACATCGGTCTAGTATAGTCTCAACCGAAAAACTTTAGGGAAAATGGTATGTTTATCAGAAAGACGACCACACGCTAACACACACAAAAAACACTAACGCACAAACACAAGCGTGTGCGCGCATATACACACCCAAGAAAAATGCACACAAAAACGCAAGCGCGCGGACGCTTATGCACGCACATACGCACCCACAAGAAAAAGGCACAAATCGGGAAGATTTAACAAAGTGCCGGTTTGAATCCCGTCCTATTCGGATTTTTTGCGCAGTAACAGAGCCCACGGCACCAGGAGAGTGCTCTACTGTATGCATACACACTTTACCATCATTTTTTATACGGGTGGCGCTGTTCTTGTGGCGATACTGAAGCCAAGAATACAATCTGGCTTGAATATAGCAAGTATTGTCTGGACGAAAGCTTGAACAATGTATATGCAACAAACAAATAGTATTTTTCATAATAAAAATGATAATATTATTATAATGCACCACAGGACAGTGCAGGAACGTTATCACACGCTCACACACAAACACATGCACACACAAAAACGAGTATGCTCACGCATACACGCACCCAATAATGAGACGCATATCGAACAGATATGACAAAGCCTCCGTTTGAGTCTCGTCCTACTTTGACTTTTGCGCAGTAACAGAGCCCATAGCACAATCAGAGTGCTCTACTGTACGCAGACACACTATAATAGCATCTTTGATATGGGTGGCGCTGTTCTTGTGGCGCCACCCCAGCTCCGAAAAGGACTGCGAGGCTTGAATATAGCCAATCTTTTCGGAATGAGACACCGTACAGTGTACGCCACAATACATAATAATTATTACACATAGTATTCATGATAATATACAATATGATGCCCCACAGCACAGTGCAGGGTCATCACCACACATACACTTACAAAAAAAACAAACGCGCACAGAATCACAAGCGCGCACACGCTTACGCGCGCGCATATACACCCCCAAGAATAAGGTACATATCGAGATGTAACAAAGTGTTAGTGAGATCCCCCGTCCAACATGGACTTAAGTGTAGTAACGAAGGCCACAGTACCATCAGCGGGCTCTACTGTATGCATCCACAAATTACTAGCTTCTTTCTCACGGGTGGCGCTGCTTTTGTGGCGACACCACAGCCCCGAAAAGCACAACCTGGCTTGAATATAGCCAGTTGTGTCGGAACGAAAGCTGGTAAGGTGTATACAACAATACACAGTATTACAAATAATATTAAAACAATAATGACAATAAACAATAGGATGCACCACAGCATAGTGAAGGGTTTTGGCCACATGCACATACACAAAAAATACTACACAATCACAAGCCACGCATACTCCCGCACATACCCCCCCCCCCCCAGAATAAAGCGCATAATTATGGACAAGATGTGATACACTGCCGGGCTGAGTCCCGTACTACCCCGACTTGTGCACAGCAACAGAGCCAACGGCACCTTGACAGAGCCCTACTCTATGCGTACACACTTTACTAGCATCTTTGATATTAGTGGCAATGTTTTGTGGCGACACCACAGCCTCAAAAAGAGCACCCTGCCTTGAATATAGCAAGTCTTGTCGAAACGAAAGCTGTGGTGCATGATAATACTGCATAATTATTATGATTATGATTATTATGTGTACTGCAACGTTTTATTGTGTACACTGTACCAGCATACGTTCAGACAAACTTGCTATATTCAAACCCCGCTGCTGTCTTTGGGGCTGTGGTGTCGCCACATGTCCGGCGCCACGCATATCAAAGATCCGAGTAAAGTGTGTGTGCATACAGCACAGCACTCTCTTGGTGCCGTGGGCTCTGTTACTGGGGGTGTAAGCCTGCGTGCATGCGCGCGCGTTCCCGTGTTTGTGGGTGCGGATTTTTTGTGTGTGCATCTGGCGGAGACCCTAAACTCTGCTGTGGTGTATCATATATATTGTATCATGATATAATCCACAGGCCTGGCACCTCCCCAGCCCCGTCCAACCCCCACTTTTGCACGGTAAAAGACCCCACGGCACCAAGACAATATCGTACTGTATGCCGACACTCTCTCCCACCATCTTGGATAGGTGTGGCGCCGGATTTGTGGGGACACGAGAGCTCCTAAGAGCTAAGAAACAGCAATATGATGCACCTGGGCAAAGTGAAGGGTCCCCACCACATGTGCAAAAACAAACGAACACACTGACAAACTTCAGCGCGCACGCGCATGCACGCATGCAAACCCTCCCCCCGCGTAAAAGACCCCACGGCACCAAGACAATATCGTACTGTATGCAAAAACTCTCTCCCACCATCTTGGATAGGTTGTGGCGCCGGATTTGTGGCGACACGAGAGCCCCGAAGAGTAAAGAAAGGTAGTTTGTCGTAAAGAAAGGTGGTAAGTGTAGGGGACAAAAAACAAGCATTGCGTACACGAATAACGACAGCAATATGATGCATTAGGGCAAAGTGTAGGGTCATCGCCACATGCGCGCAAACAAACAAAAACACTGACAAACACCAGCGCGCGTGCGTGTGCACGCATGTATACCCACCCCCCGCCCAAAATAAAGTGTGCCGTTTTGAGCACAGATGCCAGCCAAAGAGCCGTTTTCAGCCCCGTCCAACCCCCACTTTTGCACGGTAAAAGACCCCACGGCACCAAGACAATATCGTACTGTAAGCAGACACTCTCTCCCACCATCTTGAATAGGTGTGGAGCCGGATTTGTGGCGACACGAGAGCCGCGAAGAGCTAAGAAAGCTAGTTTGTCGGAAGGAAAGTTGGTAAGTGTACGCGAAAAAAAAACAACAAGCATTGCGCACACGATAAAAGACTATATACACACTCAAGAAAAATGCAAACACACTTTACTAGCATTTTTGATACGGGTAGCGCTGTTCTTGTGGCGACAGCAAAACCAAGAAAAGGACAATCTGGCTTGAATATAGCAAGTCCTGTCTGGACAAAAGCTTGTGCAGTGTATGCAACAACACAATATCACACATAATATTAGAGCCCCGAAGAGCTATGAGAGCTAGTTTGTGTCAAGGAAAGCTGGTAAATGTACGCGACAAAAAAAAGCATTGGGCAAAGGAATATTGACAATATACAGCAATATGATGCACCAGAGCAAACTGGAGGGCCGCCGACACATGCGCGCACACAAACAAACACAATGATAAATACCAGCCGCGCACGCGAGCGCGCATGCATACCCACCCCTCGCCCAAAAAAAGTGCCGTTTTGAGCATAAATGCCAGCCAAAAAGCCGTTTTCATCCCCGTCCAGCCCCGACTTTTGCACGGTGAAAGACCCCATGGCACCAAGACGATATCGTACTGTATGCAAATACTCTCTCCCACCATCCCAACATCGCGCGCGGTGGTTTTTATCAGTGTGTTTTTATCAGTACGATATTGTCTTGGTGCCGTGGTGTCTTTTACCGTGCAAAAGTCGGGGCTGGACGGGGCTGAAAAGACTCTTTGGCTGGCATCTGTGCTCAAAACGGCACCTTTTTCGGGCGGGGGTGGTTATGCATTCGCACACGCGCGCGCGCGCTGATTTTTATCAGTGTGTTTGTTTGTATGTGCGCATGTGGCGACGACCCTCCAGTTTGCCCTGGTGCATCATATTGCTGTATATTGTCATTCTTCGTGTGCCAAATGCTTGTTTTTTGTCGCGTACACTTACCAGCTTTCCTTGACACAAACGAGCTTTCTTATCTGTTCAGGGCTCTCCTGTCGCCACAAATCCGACGCCACACCTATCCAAGATGGTGGGAGAGAGTGTATGCATACAATACGATATTGTCTTGGTGTCGTGGGGTCTTTAACGGTGAAAAGGTCGGGGCTGGACGGGGCTGAAAACGACTCTTTGGCTGGCATGTGTGCTTAAAACGGCACCTTTTTCGGGCGGGGGATGGATATGGATGCGCGCACGCACGCGCGCGCTGGTTTTTATCAGTGTGTTTGTTTGTGTGCGCACATGTGGCGGCGACCGTCCAGTTTACCCTGATGCATCATATTGCTGTATATTGTCATTCTTCGTGTGCCAAATGCTTGTTTTTGTCGCGTACACTTACCAGCTTCCCTTGACACAAACGAGCATTTCTTAGCTCTTCGGGGCTCTCCTGTCGCCACAAATCCGACGCCACACCTATCCAAGATGGTGGCAGAGAGTGTATGCATACAATACGATATTGTCTTGGTGCCGTGGGTCTTTTACCGTGTAAAAGTCGGGGCTGGACGGGGCTGAAACGGCTTTTGGCTGGCATCTGTGCTCAAAACAGCACCTTTGTCGGGGCGGGGGGGGGGGGGGGGGGGGTATGGATTCGCTCAGCGCGCGCGCGCTGGTTTTTATCAGTGTGTTTGTTTGTGTGCGCGCATGTGTTGCGGTGACCCTCCAGTTTGCCCTGGTGCATCATATTGCTGTATATGGTCATTATTGGTGTGCCGAATGCTTGTGTTTTTTTCGCGTACACTTACCAGCTTTCCTTCCCACAAACTAGCTCTCTTTGCTCTTGGGGGCCCTCGTGTCGCCACAAATCCAGGGCCACACCTATCCAAGATGGTGGCAGAGAGTGTATGCATACAGTACGATACTGTCCTGGTGCCGTGGGGTCTTTTACTGTGCCAAAGTCGGGGTCTGACGGGGCTGAAAACGGCTCTTTGGCTGACATCTGTGCTCAAAACGGCAGATTTTTCGAGCGCGGGGTGGGTATGCTTTCGTGCACGCGCGGGCGCGTGCTGGTGTTTGTCTGTGTGGTTGTTTGTGTGCGCGCATGTGGCAGACACCCTGCACTTTGCTTTGGTGCATAATAATGCTGTATATTGTCATTATTCTTGTGTCCAATGCTTGTATTTTGTCGCGTACACTTACCAGCTTTCCTTCCCACAAACTAGATGTCTTAGCTCTTGGGGGCCCTCGTGTCGCCACAAATCCGGCGCCAAACCTATCCAAGATGGTGGCAGAGAGTGTATGCATAGAGTACGATACTGTCCACGTGCCGTGGCGTCTTTTACCGTGCCAAAGTCGGGGTCCAACGGGGCTGAAAACGGCTCTTTGGCTGGCATCTGTGCTCAAATCGGCAGATTTTTCAGGCGGGGGATGGGTATGCTTTTGCGCACGCACGCGCGCGGTGGTGTTTGTCAGTGTGTTTGTTTTAGTGCGCGCACGTGGCGGACATCCTGCACTATGCTGTGCTGCATCATATTGCTGTATATTGTCATTATTCTTGTGCTGAATTCTGGTTTTTTGTTGTGTACACTTACCAGCTTTCCTTCCCACAAATTAGCTCTCTTAGCTCTTGGGGTCCCTCGTGTCGCCACAAATCCGGCACCACACCTATCCAAGATGGTGGCAGAGAGTGTATGCATAGAGTACGATACTGTCCTCGTGCCGTGGGGTCTTTTACCGTGCCAAAGTCGGGGTCTGACGGGCTGAAAACGGCTCTTCGGATGGCATCTCTGCTCAAAAGGGCACCTTTTTCGAGCGGGAGGTGCGTATGCTTTCGCAAACGCACGCGTGCGCTGGTGTTTGTCATTGTGTTTGTTTGTGTGCGCGCATGTGGCGGACACCCTGCACTTTGCTGTGCTGCTTCATATTGCTGTATATTGTCATTATTCTTGTGCAAAATGCTTGTTTTTTGTCGCGTACACTTACCAGCTTTCCTTCCCACAAACTAGCTCTCTTAGCTCTTAGCGGCCCTCGTGTCGCCACAAATCCGTCGCCACACCTATCCACGATGGTGGCAGAGAGTGTATGCAAACAGTACGATACTGTCCACGTGCCGTTGGGTCTTTTACCGTGCCAAAGTCGGGGTCCAACGGGGCTGAAAACGGCTCTTTAGCTGGCATCTGTGCTCAAAACGACACCTTTTTTGGGCGGGGGGTGGGTATGCTTTCGGGCACGCACGCGCGCGGTGGTGTTTGTCAGTGTGTTTGTTTTAGTGCGCGCACGTGGCGGACATCCTGCACTTTGCTGTGCTGCATCATTGTGCTGTATATTGCAATTTTTCGTGAGCCCAATGCTTGTTTTCTGTCGCGTACACTTACCAGATTTTCTTCTCACAAAATAGCTCTCTTAGCTCTTGGGGGCACTTGTGTCGCCACAAATCCGGCGCCACACCTATCCAAGATGGTTGAAGAGAGTGTATGCATATAGTACAATACTGTCCATGTGCCTTCGGGTCTTTTAAAGTGCCAAAGTCGGAGTCCGACGGGGCTGAAAACGGCTCTTTGGCTGGCATCTGTGCTCAAAACGGCAGATTTTTCGAGCGGGGGGTGGGTATGCTTTCGCGCACGCGCACGTGCGCTGCAGAAAAAGCCTCCGTTTGGCGCCAAAAGGCCCATCAAAGAGCCCTTTTCAACCACGTCCGACCCCGACTTTTGAACGGTAAAATATCCAACGGCATCAAGACAATACGGAACTGTTTGCATACACTCTCTCCGGCCATCTTGGATATTCGTGGCGCCCGATTTGTGGCGACGACACAGCGCCCAAGAGCTAAGAAAGCGTGTTTGGCGGAATGAAAGCGGGTAAGTGTACGCCACCAAAATCCTGCTGTTAAAGCAAGAATAATGACCCTTTACAGCAATATGATGCACCACAACAATCTGCAGGGTCCCCGCCACATGCACGCACACAAACCAACACACTGACAAAGACCAGCGCGCGCGCGCGTGCTCGCATGCATACCCACACCCCTGCAGAAAAAGCCGCCGTTTGGCGCCAAAAGGCCCCCCAAAGAGCCGTTTTCAGCCCCGCCCGAACCCGACTTCTGCACGGTAAAAGATCACACGGCACCAAGACAATATGGCACTGTATGCATACATTCTCTCCGGCCATCTTGGATATGCGTGGCGCCCGATTTGTGGCGACGACACAGCGCCCAAGAGCTAAGAAAGCGTGTTTAGCGGAAGGAAAGCGGGTAAGAGTATGCCACCAAAATCCTGCTGTGCGTGCAAGAATAATGATCGTTTACAGCAATATGATGCCCCACAACAATCTGCAGGGTCCCCGCCACATGCGCGCACACTAACCAACACACTGACAAAGACCAGCGCGCGCGCGCGTGCTCGCATGCAAACCCACCCCCCTGCAGAAAAAGCCGCCGTTTGGCGCCAAGAGGCCCCCGAAAGAGCCGTTTTCAGCCCCGCCCGACCCCGACTTTTGCACGGTAAAAGATCCCACGGCACCAAGACAATATGGCACTGTATGCATACAACCTCCTCGGCCATCTTGGATATGCGTGGCGCCCGATTTGTGGCGACGACACAGCGCCCAAGAGCTAAGAAAGCGTGTTTAGCGGAAGGAAAGCGGGTAAGTGTACGTCACAAAAATCCTGCTGTGCGAGCAAGAATAATGACCGTTTACAGCAATATGATGCACCACAACAATCTGCAGGGTCCCCGCCACATGCGCGCACACTAACCAACAGACTGACAAAGACCAGCGCGCGCGCACGTGCTCGCATGCATACCCACCCCCCTGCAGAAAAATCCGCCGTTTGGCGCCAAGAGGCCCCCCAAAGAGCCCTTTTCAGCCCCGCCCGACCCCGACTTTTGCACGGTAAAAGATCCCACGGCACCAAGACAATATGGCACTGTATGCAAACACCCTCTCCGGCCATCTTGGATATGCGTGGCGCCCGATTTGTGGCGACGACACAGCGCCCAAGAGCTAAGAAAGCGTGTTTGGCGGAAGGAAAGCGGGTAAGTGTACGTCAGCAAAATCCTGCTGTGCGAGCAAGAATAATGATCGTTTACAGCAATATGATGCACCACAACAATCTGCAGGGTCCCCGCCACATGCGCGCACACTAACCAACACACTGACAAAGACCAGCGCGCGCGCGCGTGCTCGCATGCATACCCACCCCCCTGCAGAAAAAGCCGCCGTTTGGCGCCAAGAGGCCTCCCAAAGAGTCCTTTTCAGCGCCACCCGACCCCCACTTTTGCACGGTAACAGATCCCACGGCACCAAGACAATATGTCACTGTATGCATACACCCTCTCCGGCCATCTTGGATATGCGTGGCGCCCGATTTGTGGCGACGACACAGCGCCCAAGAGCTAAGAAAGCGTGTTTGGCGGAAGGAAAGCGGGTAAGTGTACGTCAGCAAAATCCTGCTGTGCGAGCAAGAATAATGACCGTTTACAGCAATGTGATGCACCACAACGATCTGCAGGGTCCCCGCCACATGCGCGCACACTAACCAACACACTGACAAAGACAAGAGCGCGCGCGCGTGCTTGCATGCATACCCACCCTCCGGCAGAAAAAAGCCGCCGTTTGGCGCCAAGAGGCCCCCCAAAGAGCCCTTTTCAGCTCCGCCCGACCCCGACTTTTGCACGGTAAAAGATCCCACGGCACCAACAATATATGGCACTGTATGCATACACCCTCTCCGGCCATCTTGGATATGCGTGGCGCCCGATTTGTGGCGACGACACAGCGCCCAAGAGCTAAGAAAGCGTGTTTGGCGGAAGGAAAGCGGGTAAGTGTACGTCAGCAAAATCCTGCTGTGCGAGCAAGAATAATGACCGTTTACAGCAATATGATGCACCACAACAATCTGCAGGGTCCCCACCACATGCGCACACACTAACCAACGCACTGACAAAGACCAGCGCGCGCGCGCGTGCTCGCATGCATACCCACCCCCTCTGCAGAAAAAGCCGCCGTTTGGCGCCTAGACGCCCCCCAAAGAGCCGTTTTCAGCCCCGCCCGACCCCGACTATTGCACGGTAAAAGATCCCACGCCACCAAGACAATATGGCACTGTATGCATACACCCTCTCCGGCCATCTTGGATATGCGTGGCGCCCGATTTGTGGCGACGACACAGCGCCAAATCGCTAAGAAAGCGTGTTTGGCGGAAGGAAAGCGGGTAAGTGTACGTCAGCAAAATCCTGCTGTGCGAGCAAGAATAATGACCGTTTACAGCAATATGATGCACCACAACAATCTGCAGGGTCCCCGCCACATGCGCGCACACTAACCAACACACTGACAAAGACCAGCGCGCGCGCGCGTGCTCGCATGCATACCCACCCCCCCTGCAGAAAAAGCCGCCGTTTGGCGCCAAGAGGCCCCCCAAAGAGCCCTTTTCAGCCCCGCCCGACCCCGACTTTTGCACGGTAAAAGATCCCACGGCACCAAAACAATATGGCACTGTATGCATATACCCTCTCCGGCCATCTTGGATATGCGTGTCGCCCGATTTGTGGCGACGACACAGCGCCCAAGAGCTAAGAAAGCGTGTTTGGCGGAAGGAAAGCGGGTAAGTGTACGTCACCAAAATCCTGCTGTGCGAGCAAGAATAATGACCGTTTACAGCAATGTGATGCACCACAACGAACTGCAGGGTCCCCGCCACATGTGCGCACACTAACCAACACACTGACAAAGACCAGCGCGCGCGCGCGTGCTCGCATGCATACCCACCCCCCTGCAGAAAAAGCCGCCGTTTGGCGCCAAGAGGCCCCCCAAAGAGCCGTTTTCAGCCCCGCCCGACCCCGACTTTTGCACGGTAAAAGATCCCACGGCACCAAGACAATATGGCACTGTATGCATACACCCTCTCCGGCCATCTTGGATATGCGTGGCGCCCGATTTGTGGCGACGACACAGCGCCCAAGAGCTAAGAAAAGCGTGTTTTGGCGGAAGGAAAGCGGGTAAGTGTACGTCACCAAAATCCTGCTGTGCGAGCAAGAATAATGACCGTTTTACAGCAATATGATGCACCACAACAATCTGCAGGGTCCCCGCCACATGCGCGCACACTAACCAACACACTGACAAAGACCAGCGCGCGCGCGCGTGCTCGCATGCATACCCACCCCCCTGCAGAAAAAGCCGCCGTTTGGCGCCAAGAGGCCCCCCATAGAGCCGTTTTCAGCCCCGCCCGACCCCGACTTTTGCACGGTAAAAGATCCCACGGCACCAAGACAATATGGCACTGTATGCATACACCCTCTCTGGCCAAATCTGGATATGCGGAGCGACCGATTATGGCGACGTTCAACGCCAAAGATGAACAAACATTTGCGGGTCCCGGAAGCGGCGCACTAACATACTACAAGACCAAAATCCTGCTGTGCGAGCAAGAATAATGACCGTTTACAGCAATATGATGCACCACAACAATCTGCAGGGTCCCCGCCACATCCGCGCACACTAACCAACACACTGACAAAGACCAGCGCGCGCGCGCGTGCTCGCATGCATACCCACCCCCCTGCAGAAAAAGCCGCCGTTTGGCGCCAAGAGGCCCCCCAAAGAGCCGTTTTCAGCCCCGCCCGACCTCGACTTTTGCACGGTAAAAGATCCCACGGCACCAAGACAATATGGCACTGTATGCATACACCCTCTCCGGCCATCTTGGATATGCGTGGCGCCCGATTTGTGGCGACGACACAGCGCCCAAGAGGTAAGAAAGCGTGTTTGGCGGAAGGAAAGCGGGTAAGTGTACGTCAGCAAAATCCTGCTGTGCGAGCAAGAATAATGACCGTTTACAGCAATTGATGCACCACAACAATCTGCAGGGTCCCCGCCACATGCGCGCAACACTAACCAACACACTGACAAAGACCAGCGCGCGCGCGCGTGCTCGCATGCATACCCACCCCCCTGCAGAAAAAGCCGCCGTTTGGCGCCAAGAGGCCCCCCAAAGAGCCGTTTTCAGCCCCGCCCGACCCCGACTTTTGCACGGTAAAAGATCCCACGGCACCAAGACAATATGGCACTGTATGCAATACACCCCTCAGCCATCTTGGAATGCTGCGCCCGATTTGTGGCGACGACACAGCGCCCAAGAGCTAAGAAAGCGTGTTTGGCGGAAGGAAAGCGGGTAAGTGTACGTCAGCAAAATCCTGCTGTGCGAGCAAGAATAATGACCGTTTACAGCAATATGATGCACCACAACAATCTGCAGGGTCCCCGCCACATGCGCGCACACTAACCAACACACTGACAAAGACCAGCGCGCGCGCGCGTGCTCGCATGCATACCCACCCCCCTGCAGAAAAAGCCGCCGTTTGGCGCCAAGAGGCCCCCCAAAGAGCCGTTTTCAGCCCCGCCCGACCCCGACTTTTGCACGGTAAAAGATCCCACGGCACCAAGACAATATGGCACTGTATGCATACACCCTCTCCGGCCATCTTGGATATGCGTGGCGCCCGATTTGTGGCGACGACACAGCGCCCAAGAGGTAAGAAAGCGTGTTTGGCTGAAGGAAAGCGGGTAAGTGTACGTCAGCAAAATCCTGCTGTGCGAGCAAGAATAATGACCGTTTACAGCAATATGATGCACCACAACAATCTGCAGGGTCCCCGCCACATGCGCGCACACTAACCAACACACTGACAAAGACCAGCGCGCGCGCGCGTGCTCGCATGCATACCCACCCCCCTGCAGAAAAAGCCGCCGTTTGGCGCCAAGAGGCCCCCCATAGAGCCGTTTTCAGCCCCGCCCGACCCCGACTTTTGCACGGTAAAAGATCCCACGGCACCAAGACAATATGGCACTGTATGCATACACCCTCTCCGGCCATCTTGGATATGCGTGGCGCCCGATTTGTGGCGACGACACAGCGCCAAGAGCTAAGAAAGCGTGTTTGGCGGAAGGAAAGCGGGTAAGTGTACGTCAGCAAAATCCTGCTGTGCGAGCAAGAATAATGACCGTTTACAGCAATATGATGCACCACAACAATCTGCAGGGTCCCCGCCACATGTGCGCACACTAACCAACACACTGACAAAGACCAGCGCGCGCGCGCGTGCTCGCATTCATACCCACCCCCCTGCAGAAAAAGCCGCCCTTTGGCGCCAAGAGGCCCCCCAAAGAGCCGTTTTCAGCCCCGCCCGACCTCGACTTTTGCACGGTAAAAGATCCCACGGCACCAAGACAATATGGCACTGTATGCATACACCCTCTCCGGCCATCTTGGATATGCGTGGCGCCCGATTTGTGGCGACGACACAGCGCCCAAGAGGTAAGAAAGCGTGTTTGGCGGAAGGAAAGCGGGTAAGTGTACGTCAGCAAAATCCTGCTGTGCGAGCAAGAATAATGACCGTTTACAGCAATGTGATGCACCACAACAATCTGCAGGGTTCCCGCCACATGCGCGCACACTAACCAACACACTGACAAAGACCAGCGCGCGCGCGCGTGCTCGCATGCATACCCACCCCCCTGCAGAAAAAGCCGCCGTTTGGCGCCAAGAGGCCCCCCAAAGAGCCGTTTTCAGCCCCGCCCGACCCCGACTTTTGCACGGTAAAAGATCCCACGGCACCAAGACAATATGGCACTGTATGCCAAAGACGACATAAAAGAATATAAAGGAATCATGGAACAGCTTGTCTCAAGCCTCACCGCCAAGATAGAGGCGCTGGAAGGCAGATTCTTTGATGTTCAAAAGGAGACAGATAACCTTAAAACAGAGCTGCTTTCCGTCAAGAAGGAAAACCAGGAGCTGAGGGACACACTGAGGAGCCAGGAGCAGCGGGTGCAGCAGGTGAGCAGCGACCTGAACGACCTGCAGCAGTACGACCGGCGCTGGAACCTCCGGGTCTACAACGTGACGGAGGAGCAGGGAGAGACAGCAGACGACTGCGCCAGGAAATGCTGCCGGGTCTTCACGGAGCTGATCGGGGTGACCACCACAGAGGCAGACCTGGAGGCAGCACACCGCACCGGTCCGGTGGTCACTGGGAAGAAACGCCCCATCATCGTGCGCTTCATCAACAGGAAACTAAAAGACAGCGTTCTGGCCGACAGGAGGAAGCTGAAGAACAAAGGGGTCTCCGTAGACGAAGACTTGACCCCCGCAAACTACAAGATGGCCAGGGAAGCCTATAAACACTCGTATACACTAGCAACGTGGTCTTTGCACGGCAAAGTATTTGCGAAGCTTAAAAACAACAAAACTGTGCGTCTGAAGTATGGAGACAACGTGGACGAGATCTTCAGGAAGGAAATGCCAGTTGGACCATAATATGGCATAATTTATTGGCTAAACCTAGTGTGTGTATTGTGTTTATTTTCTGTATCACAACCTTTGGATTGATGCTGGCTGCTGTTGAATCACCGCATGTGTGAGTAAGTGTGTGTGTGAGTGTGTGTGTGTGTGTGTGTGTGTGTGTGTGTGTGTGTGTGTGTGTGTGTGTGTGTGTGTGTGTGTGTGTGTGTGTGGGTGGGTGGGTGGGTGGGTGTGTGTGTGTGTGCGGGTGGGTGGGTAGGTGGGTGGGTGTGGTATGTCTGTGCGTGCGTGAGTGTGTGTGTTTGAGTGTGTGTTTGTGTGTGCGTGTATGTGAGTGTGCGTGTGTGTGTGTGCGTGCGAGCGTGCGTGCGTGCGCACGCACGTGCATGAGAGCGCGTATGGTATATCTGTACGCGGGCAGGATAGCGTTGTCCTGTATTTGAGCGCATGCGCGCTTGTGTGTGTGTGTGTGTGTGTGTGTGTGTGTGTGTGTGTGTGTGTGTGTGTGTGTGTGTGTGTGTGTGTGTGTGTGTGGTGTGTGTGTGTGTGTGTGTGTGCTTGTGTTGTGTGTGGTGTTGTGTTGGGGTATGCGTGATGTGTGTTGATGTGTGTGTTTGATGTGTGTGTTTGGTGTGGGTGTATGTGAGTGTGTGTGTGGTGTGTGTGTGTGTGTGTGTGTGTGTGTGTGTGTGTGTGTGTGTGTGTGTGTGTGTGTGTGTGGTGTGGTGTGTGTGCGAGCGAGCGAGCGAGCGTACATGCGTGCGAACGCACGTGCATGAGAGCGTGTATGGTATATCTGTACGCGGGCAGGGTAGTGTTGTCCTGTATTTGAGCGCATACGCGCTTGTGTGTGTGTGTGCATGTGTGTGTGGAGTGCGTGCGCGTGTGTGCGTGTGGGGAGTGCGTGTGCGCGCGTGTGGTTGTGTCTGTGTGTGTGCGTGTGTGTATGTGTGTGCGCGCGCGCGTGCGTGTGTGAGTGTGTGTTTGAGAGAGGTGGAGGGGGGGTGGGAGAGTGGGGGGTGAGGGAGGGAGGGAGGGAGGGAGAGAGAGAGAGAGAGAGTATGTGTGTGTGTGTGTGTGTGTGTGTGTGTGTGTGTGTGTGTGTGTGTGTGTGTGTGTGTGTGTGTGGAGTGCGTGCGCGTGTGTGTGCGCGTGTGTGGAGTGCGTGTGCGTGCGTGTGGTTGCGTTTGTGTGTGCGTGTGTGTATGTGTGCGCGCTTGCGCGGCGTGTGTGAGTGTGTTTGAGAGAGGTGGAGGGGGGGGAGAGGGGGTGGAGGGAGGGAGAGAGAGAGAGTGTGTGTGTTTGTGTGTTTGGAGGGGGGAGGGAGAGAGAGAGGAAGAGAGAGAAATAGTATGTGTGTGTGTATGTGTGTGTGTGTGTGAGTGAGTGTGTGTGTGTGTGTGTGTGTGTGTGTGTGTGTGTGTGTGTGTGTGTGTGTGTGTGTGTGTGTGTGTGTGTGTGTGTGTGTGTGTGTGTGTGTGTGTGTGTGTGTGTGAGTGCCTTGGGGATGCCGAGGGCTCTTTCTGCATAGACCATAAAATGGCATCCCCACCGTCCGGAAATTCTGGACTAGACGTTTCGGCTTCTCTATCTCTCCTTTTTCTGTATTTCTCCTTATCTTTTTATAATTTCTTGTGCTTATTTCTGCCTTTCCAGTCCACTCTCCTGCCAGGAGTTTTTGACCAGGTAGTGATACTTAGACACTGGGATGGGCACATGATGGCCATTCTGCAGTGGTATTTGCCCATGTGGCACTTTTTGTGTATATTTTTGTACTTAAACATGCACAAGCTTGTTTATTTGTGTTAAGGAATGAAGTAATTTCATGTATTGTGTTATTTATTAATGTTGATTTTTTCAGATGGGGGAAGTTTGATATTTAAAAGTAGTATAAAGTGTTGGTTTTAAACCTGAAGTTGAAAGATACCACTGAAACTGAGTGAGGTGACAGCCCTGATAATGGCTTTTGTGGTTTGTAGGGCTTGTAGGGCTATAAACAATTTTATTATTACGATTATGATTGTGTATGTGTGTGTGTGTGTTTGCACACGCATGGGGGGGGGATATGGTGTGTGTGTGTGTGTGTGTGTGTGTGTGTGTGTGTGTGTGTGTGTGTGTGTGTGTGTGTGTGTGTGTCTGTGTGTGTATGTATGTGTGTGTGTGTGTGTGTGTGTGTGTGTGTGTGTGTGTGTGTGTGTGTGTGTGTGTGTTTATGGACTGGTGAGTGCCGGTTTTTTGTGTTTTTGGTTTCTGTGTGTTTTTAAATGTGTGAGCGCGCGGGAGAGCATGCTTATGTGCGTGGGCGCGTGTGTTGCTTGTGGGCGCGCACCGGAGTGTTTATGTGTGTGCATGAAATGTGTGTCTGTTTTTGTGTGTATGTATGTGTTCGTGAGTGTGTGTATGTGTGTGCACGCGCTTGTGCTCGTGTGTGTGTGTGTGTGTGTGTGTGTGTGTGTGTGTGTGTGTGTGTGTGTGTGTGTGTGTGTGTGTGTGTGTGTGTGTGTGTGTGTGTATGTGTTTAGAGTGTAGAATGTGCGGGTTTATTTTATTTATTTATTTTTTTATTTTATTTATTTATTTACTATTATTATTTTTATTTATTTATTTATTTATTTTTGTCGGGGATGGTGGAGTGGGCACTCGTGTGCTTTTGTGCATCCGTTCCCCGTGTGTGTGCTGGTTTTTTTTTGTTTGTTTTTTTGTTTGTTTTTTTTTGTTCCCGCTGGCGCACGGTGGCCTGCTCTTGCGGAGAGCGGGGCAGGATTTGGCATGTGCGCGGGATGTTCTGCGTGCGTTCGCGCACGGCGCCTGGGTTTGTGGTCTCGTCCAGGGGACTTGTGGGGAGAGTGGAGGGAGTCGGCGCTGGTGTTGGTTCTGGGGGGAGATCCCCTGCCGTGTTGGCAGGTAGGCGCGTGCGAGAGCTTATGCCTACCCAAAGAGGGAAAAAATCATTTTGCAGTGTACTTCACCTGATTTATCCCCCCCCCCCCCCCCCCCGATTGGTTTTTTTGTTGTTGTTTATATGGGGCTTTTTGTGTGTTCATGGGCTTGGACCTATTTTCTGAAGAGGTCACTAACGAGCTGAATCTAGATAATCAATTATAGGGAAAACGACCAGGACTGAATTTAGAGATTCAGAGATTCGATTTGGTAACAAAGTTCAATTCATGAACTTTCAAGCTGTGATTGTGATACACTGTAACTAAAATTGCTTGATGTAACTGAGTCTGAAACATGTAGAACATTTGTATAGGATGGATGCAGTGTATGATGTGGATATTGGCTGATGCTTTACCGTTTGTCTGCCTTTTTGTTTAGTAAGTATGCACATGTCTGTAGCATTCCATGATGCCTCGCCCGCACGCTCTGCTGTGTGTGTGTGTGTGTGTGTGTGTGTGTGTGTGTGTGTGTGTGTGTGTGTGTGTGTGTGTGTGTGTGTGTGTGTGTGTGTGTGTGTGTGTGTGTGTGTGTGTTAGTTTTCGACATTGTAAATGCTGGGATGAGCACAGGACGTCTATTCCGCAGTGTTGGTAGCCCAGGTGGCTTTTTCTTATGCTTTTCTGTACACGAACTGAAATGCTCATTACCGGGTTTTTTTGGTTTTTTTATGTACAAGAACTGAGGTGTTCATTACCGTTTTTGCCTTTTTACGAACTGAAGTGTTCATTATCGTTTTTGCTTTTTTGTACAGAACTGAAGTGTTCGTTTTCATTTAAATATATATGTATGTATATATGTGTGTATATGTATGTGTGTATGTATATATGTCTGTATATATATATATATGTATATATATATGTATATGTATGTGTATATATATATATATATATATATATATATATATATATATATATATATATATTTGTAACATGGGGATTGATGAACTGTGCGGAACAGTTGGACTCTTCAAGTCTTCCAGACCTTATGGGAAGGAAGCGATTTCGGTATTTTGTCATTGATAATTTTTCCAGCTTGTTGGTGCTGGATGGTTGGGGGTATGGATGATGATGCTGTTGTAGAGAACGCTAGTGAAGATGATGGGATTGTCAGGGATGACAGCCCTGGTATGTCCTTTATGATCGGTGTGGCTATTGATAACTTGAAATGGAATGCAATCTTTTCTTTGACATGAATGCTATAAACATTTCTTCTTGTGCTGCTGTGTAACCCATGGACGATAGGAGGGTGGCCGAGAACTTGTGCGGGACTGGGTGTGTTTGTACAGAGGTATGACCAGATGGAATATCTGTGTAATATTTTAAGGTTATGTGGTTTTCTGGGGGGTTGATGAAAGCTCAACACTTGGGAGAGGCATCAGTTGGGCGTGAATCCTCTGGTCAACACAGGTGTGTGTGTGTGTATGTGTGTGTGTGCGCTTTGGGGGAAGGTGCCCCCTTGAAACATGGACATTAGAGGGATGGGCGTGCGCGCACGCACGTGCGTGTGTATGTGAGTTGGATGAGTGTGTGTGTGTGTGAGTGTGTGTGTTGAGGAGGGGGCGGAGTGTGTGTGTGTGTGTGTGTTTGTGCGTGTGCGTGTGCGTGACCAGGCGCGCGGACATTGGGATAGGTGTGCATGTGCAGGGGTGTGGAAGTGAGTAGGCGCGCGCGCGAGTGTGTGTGTGTGTGTGTGTGCGTGTGTGCGTTGTGTGTGTGTGTGTGTGTGTGTGTGTGTGTGTGTGTGTGTGTGTGTGTGTGTGTGTGTGTGTGTGTGTGTGGCGGGATTGAATTTAAGGTTAAGATATAGCTATATTGATCATATGAACAGCTTTTTACGAAAAGCTGACGCGAATTCACCAAGGAGAGTAGCGGACTCCTTGGATTTTGTTGTTGTTATGCAATGTATGTGGGGAGATGGAGATGTTGACATTGCCACAACTCTTCTTTCTGTAATGCCCTTGGCAGATCGACCTGCTAAGATAAACTTTGTTTTCATTTTTATGTCTATGTGTATCCTGTATGGTTTTCCTTTGTTTGTTTGTAGTTGTTTTCACTACCACACATCTTTTGGTTGTATACAGTTTGGCTACAGTTCAAAACTACTCTGGGTGTATGCCATTGTGCTTTACCGAATGCCATATATGACACTCTTTTGTAAGGGGAACCATGCTATGTATTGCGTTGGTGTTGGTCTGACAGATGACTTACTGTTTTTTGATAAATTTTAATGGGTAGTAGAATTAACATTGTTTCTATGAATTGTCAAGGTTTGGCGAACTCACAAAAACGAAGGGATGTGTTCACATATTTGAGAGAAAAAGGTTGTTCTATATGTTTATTACAAGACACCCATTTTGAGCCCAAACTAGAGAATTACATTCGTTCGGAATGGGGATATAAGTGCTTCTTTTCCTCTAATAACTCATATTCTCGTGGTGTAGCTATACTGTTTAATAATAACTTTGAGTATGAGTTTAAAAAGGTGTATAAAGACACATTAGGTAATTTCATTTTCGCACACATTAGGATAATGGGAAAAGATTGTTTAATTGCCAGTGTATACGGACCTAATCGAGATGAGCCTGAATTTTATATAGAATTAGAAGAACGTATCAGGGAGGTTGGGGTGGAGAATGTGATCATAGGAGGAGATTGGAATTTAGTTCGGGATTATCACTTAGATTATTATAACTATAGACATTATAACAATCCTAAAGCACAAGAACAAGTTGAAAATATGATGGAAAATTTAGATTTAGTAGATATTTGGCGTGAGTTACATCCAGAACTCAGAAGATACACTTGGAGAAGAAGCAGACCTTGTCAACAGAGTCGTCTGGACTTCTTCCTTATCTCAGACTTGCTATGCAGCTACATAACTGATGCTGACATCCTACCTGGTTATCGCTCTGATCACTCCTTGATTTTGATCACTCTAGAACAAGGTGATAACACTAAAAGAAATCTTCTTTGGAAATTTAATTGTTCACTCTTAAGAGATAGAAACTTTGTAAACGAAATAAAACAGGTGATTGACACCGTTACTGAAGAATACGCAGCATTGCCATACAGTCGCTGTGACCTAGATCAAGTTCCAAAGTCAGAAATACAGTTTGTTATTTCTGATCAGTTATTTCTGGACACACTGTTAATGAAAATAAGAGCTAAAACCATTTCATTATGCATCAATGAAAAAAAGAGAAGATAAAGAAAAAACAAAAAGAACTTGAAGATAGAATACATTCATTAGGAAAAGCGGTAGTATTGTCTGAACAAGAAAAACTTGAATTGGAAACTTGTAGGCAAGATCTAGTTGACTCTACGAGAAAAAAAGATGGAAGGTTGTACTGTTGCGTTCTAGGGCTAGATGGGTGGCTTATGGCGAAAAAATCACTAAGTATTTTTGTGGACTCGAAAAAAGAAACTATGTAAATAAGCATATACAGAAATTAACATTAAATGACGGTTCATTGCTAACTGAGAATAGTGAAATTATTCGAGAAGTTAACTCTTTTTATGAAACGTTGTATTCTAAACGAAATGTAGACGATTGCTCAATTATTGACTTGGTAGAGGAGCTACCCAAAATAACGGAGGAAGAAAGAACATCCTTGGAAGGAAAAGTAACTTTAGACGAAGCGGGCATTGCTTTAAAGCATATGAGTAACAACAAAAGCCCCGGGAGTGACGGTTTTACGGCCGAGTTTTTTTAAATTTTTCTGGTTACAACTTGGTCCATTTGTGGTACGTTCACTTAATGAGGGTTTTGATAAGGGGGAGTTATCATCAACACAAAAGGAGGGTGTTATCATACGCATACCTAAACCCGATAAACCAAAAGACCTATTGAAAAACTGGAGACCTATTTCACTTTTGAACGTTGTGTACAAAATTGGCTCTACATGTTTAGCAAATAGACTAAAACAAGTACTCCCATCTATTATTAATAACGACCAGACTGGTTTTATAGCAAACAGGTATTTGGGAGACAATATTCGTCTTATATATGACTTAATTGATTATCTACTTGTGTCAAAGAAACCAGGTTTACTTTTATGCCTGGATTTTGAGAAAGCTTTTGACACTGTGGATTTAGACTTTTTGTTTAGGGTACTACATGCCTTTGGCTTTGGCCCAAGCTTCTGCCAGTGGGTTCGTACTTTTTATACTCAGATAAAGTCGTCTGTCTCAGTAAATGGTGGTTTGGCTAGCTGGTTCCCGATTGAGAGAGGATGTCGTCAGGGTGACCCCATATCTCCTTATCTTTTTGTTATCTGTGTAGAAATTCTAGCTAATATGATAAGACAGAATAGAATGTTAAAGGAATTAAGATAAACAACACAGAAAATAAGATATCACAATATGCAGACGATACAAATATATTGCTAGAAGGGGATAGGAAGTCATTTGAGGAATGTTTTGGTGTTATTGAAAAGTTTGGTAATGTGTCTGGACTAAAGTTAAATGCTGAGAAAACAAAATGCCATATGGTTAGGAAGTAAACGGAAATCGCCAGTTAAATTTATGCCACATCTCAGTGTTCAGTGGAACCCTTCAAAATTTAAGATATTAGGTATATGGTTTACTAACGATCTGGAGAAGTGTGAGATAATAAAATGGAGGAAAAGTTTCAGAAATTAGGGCATTATATAGGACTTGGCTAAAAAGACAAATAACTCCGCTTGGCAGGGTTTAGCAGTTCTAAAATCACTTATTTATCAAAAATAATTCATTTATGGATTCTGTTGCCAAACCCCCCAGATCAGTTAATTAATGAACTTCAAAAATTTGTTTTTAAGTTTGTATGGGGTAAGAAAAAAGATAGAATCAATAGAAAAAACGTCAGTAAGAAGCATAACACATGGTGGGATTGGAATACCAAATGTACGACAACATATTAACGCGCTAAAATTAACCTGGATCCGTAAAGTGAGTTTGCAGTGATCACAGCTGGAAACAGATACTGTGCTCACTTTATCCTAAGGCCGAAATTATTAACAAATTGGGATTCCGATTTGCCCGGCAGCACAGATTAAACAAATTTTGGAAAGATGTATTTAAAGCATACAGGGAATTAGGCAGTGCAGTTAAAGTGGAAACCACAGAAGAGCTGTGTTCTGAGCCTTTTTTTTAACCCCAATTTGAAAATTGGTAGTAAAACTTTCTATAACAAAAACTGGATTGACAAGAATATTTCATGTGTTAGACATCTACTTGATGATGCTGGTAACTTGCTTAGTTTTCAATGTTTTGTTACAAAGTATGGAACTATATTAGATTTTGTTACATATAATGGCTGTGTTTGCGCACTGAGAAAATATTCAAGGGAACTGGGATTAGAAATTATGTGCTCTGATGAAAATGAAAGGAACAAATTAATGACTGTAATCTGCTCTGTGCCAAGGGGAGCGATGCTGTACTACGAGCTACTGACTAAAAACACTACTGGGCCCAGCTTATTAGTATGAAGTGGAATGAAAGATTGCATCAAAATGTAATATTTGGGCACAAAGTATTTAGAAAAAATTAGGCAAATTCAAGATGTAAGACTAAAGTGGTTTCAGATAAGAATTGTACACAGAATAATAGCAACAAATGTCATTTTACAAAGCATGGGTATTGAAGAATCAATTAATTGTTCCTTTTGTCATATGGAAAAAGAAAGCATTCAACATATTTTTTGGTTCTGTCCTATTGTAAACGATTTCTGGCAAGAATTCCAAAATAATATTAATAGAAAATGTAACGCTGTGAATCTGCTGCTCAACGAGAGCATTGTTCTTTTTGGATGCAGTAGCAACTTTAAATCTGACAAGATTTTTGATGTAATACTGCTGCTCGCCAAATTTCACATTTATAAATGCAGATGCCAAAAAGAATTGGCCTTCGTTTGAAATATTTACGCGACAACTAAAATCAAGATATGAGGTTGAAAAATGTGTTGCATCTATGGAAATGTCTTTTTTTAGTTTCGCTGCACAATGGTGTACATATCTACCTCTGTTAGATTAGAGCAAACTGTATTACTGCTGGATGAGTCGGTCTGAAAGGTAAAAATCTGTTTATTTAGCTGAGCAGTTTAATCGTGGTGGTGGTGTGTGTGTGGTTTGTTTGTTTGTTTGTTTGTTGTTTTTTGTTTATGTCTTGTGTGCTGTTGTTGTTGCTGTTGTTGTTTGTTGTTGTTGGTGGTGCTTTTTGTTTGTTTGTGTTTTGTTTGTTTGTTTGCTTTTTGCTTGTTGTTGTTATTGTTAGTTTTTGTCTTTAAACATTGTTATGTCAGTTTTGCATTTGGAGGTTAGGTATATGTAGGGATATGTATTGCTTTAATATGTTTATTATGCTTGGGTACTTTTGTTTGAATGCATGCATGTACATGATTGTATATGTATGTATGACCATTCAAATTCATACACTATCTAAAACATATGCTAGAAGGTTGTGTATCAGTTTGTAATCTTATCCTTCTTAATTTTTGTTCTTCACAAACTTTGATATGAATCATTTGTGGATTGATGCTTACATTATACTGGGTTTTGTAAACTATTTGAAAATTAAAAAATGTTTAAAAAAAAAAAAAAAAATGGCACTGTATGCTTACACCCTCCCGGCCATCTTGGATATGGTGGCGCCCGATTTGGGCGCGAACAGCGCCCGAGCTAA
>CM060344.1:23077898-23112898 GCA_030674155.1 Stramonita haemastoma | reverse complement strand
ACCCCCCAAACAAAAACTTCCAAACCCAAATGGGTGCCCAAATTCCCAATTTAAATTTCTTCCACACCATTTTTGGGGCCACCAAAACCCTTTATTTTTCTTTTTTTTTTTTCTTGATTTGTTTTTTGGTACATTTCCTTTAAGGGTTGGTGGGTCTTTTCCTTTACAAAAACCCACCCTTTCCTGATTTTTTTTTGGGTGTTCTTTTTGGGGGGCCCGGGATTGGGGTTTGGCTGCGGTTGGCCCTTAAGGGAGAAAGAAAAAAAGGGGGGAAAAGGGGAAAAAAGGGAATAAAGGGGGGAAAAGGGTGGATAAAAAGGGGAAAAAGGAAAAAGGGGGGGAAAAAGGGGAAAAAAAGGGGGGGAGAAAAAAAGGTGGGGGAAAAAGGGGGTGGGGAGGAGGAGGGGGGAAAAGGAGGTTGAATGCCCGGTTTTTTTTTTGAAAAATTGGGTAAAATAAATTAAAATTTTAAAAACCCCCAAAAAGGAAAAGTTTTTAAAATTTAAAAAAAAAAAAAAAAAAAAAACTATTAAAAAAACAAAACAAAAACAAAAAAAACCAAAAAAAAACCCGGAAATTTTAAAATTTTCCCTGGTTTCTCCCAAATTTGGGGGGTTCCCTTATTTGGGTTTTAAACCTTTGCATTTAAACCAAAAAAAAATTGTAAATCCCCCTAAAAACTCCATTTTATTTGATTTAAATTAACCAATAGGGGAAAAGGCACGGCTACCCCCAAATTGTAACAAGTTTTTGAAAAGCCGGAAGGGTGGCCCCTTCCGGGAAAAGGATTAATTGGCCGGTTTTTTGGGAATTCGAATGGGGAAGCCAAAGGGAAGGGGGTGGGGCTACAGGGGAAAAACCAAAAAACCCCCGAATTTCTGGGTTTCCCCTTGACCCCAATTACACCCAAATTCGGGTTTTGGGGGGCCCAAAGGGGTTTCCCCTTGTGGGGTTGGGGGGGGTGTTCAAAAAATTGAAAAAAAGGTGGGGGTTTCCTTTTTATATTTTTTTTTTAATGCCTGTTTTTTTTTTGGGGGAAATTTGGGGTTTTTTGGGGTAAAGTTTTGAATAAAATTTAAAAAGGGGAACCAAAAAAAGAGGGAAGAAACAGAGGGGGGAGGGAAGGGGAGAAAAGGAAAAAACAAAAAAATTTTTTTTTGGGTTTTAAAAGGGGAAATTTGGAACCGGGGGAAAAAAAAAATAAGGGGGGGGGGGGGGGGGGAAGGACCAAAAAATTTTTGTTTTCCCCCGGAAATAGGAGGAAAAAACCTTGAAAAAAAAGGGAAAAAAAAAAGGAAAAAAAAACCCAAAAAAAAAAAAAACAAAGGAGGGAAATTTGGAAAAGGTTTGGGGGAGGGGGACTTTGGGCAGGAAAGGGGGATTTTTGGGGAAAGGGGGGCCCCCATTTGGGGGAATGGGGGGGGGAAAGGGGATTTTAGGAAGGGGAAGGGAATTTGGGGAAAGGAAGCAGGGTTTGGAAAGGAAAGAAGGGGAGGCCCTAAAGGAAAGGTTTTTTTTTTTTCCCCCCCCCCGGAAAATTTTGGCAAACCGGACTTTTTTGGAAAGGAGGCCCGGAAGGAAAATTTTTTTTTTTTACCCCCCCCAGGCTTATTTTTTTTTTAAAATTCTTCTTTTTAAATTTTTTTAAATTTTAAATTTTTTTTTTAAATTTTCCTTTTTCCCCAAAATTTTCCCCCAAATATTTTTCCCCAAATTCAAATTTCTTTTTTAAAAGTCTTATTCTTCTTCTTTTCCCAAATTCTTCTTTTTTCCCTTTTCTTTTTTAAATTTTCTTTTTTCCCTTCTTCTTTTCTTCTTCTTCTTTTTCTTCTTCTTCTTCTTATTTTTTCTTTCCAAATTTTTTTAAATTTTAAATTTTTTTTTTATTCTTCTTCTTTTCTTATTTCTTCTTCTTCTTCTTTTCTTTTTCCCTTTTTCTTTTTCCCTTCTTCTTTTTCTTCTTCTTCTTTTTTTTTCTTCTTCTTCTTCTTCTTCTTCTTATTTCTTCTTTTTTTATTTCCTTTTTCCCCCCTCCTCCCCCCCTCCCTTCCCCCCCCCTCCTCCCCCCCTTTTCCTCTTCTTTTTTTGAATTCTTCTTCTTTGAAATCTTCTTCTTCTTTGAATTCTTTTTCTTTGAATTCTTCTTCTTCTTTTCCTCCCCTTTCTCCTCCCCCATTCCCCCTAAAAATAAAAAAAACCAGCAACCAAAAAACCCTGCAGAGTTGGTTAAGTAGTTCGAACAATACTTTTAAAATAGCATCATCATCATCTCATCATCATCATCATCATCATCATCATCATCTTCTTCTTCTTCTTCTTCTTCTTCTTCTTCTTCTTCTTCTTCTTCTTCTTCTTCTTCTTCTTCTCCTCCTCCTCCTCCTCCTCCTTCTTTGAATTCTCCTTCTATGAATTCTTCAAATTTATTAAATTCTCCTCCTCCTCCTCCTCCTCCTCCTCCTCTCCTCCTCCTCCTCTTCCTTCTCCTCCTCCTCCTCCTCCTCCTCCTCCTCCCCCCTCCTCCTCCTCCTCCTCCTTCTTCTTCTTCTTCTTCTTCTTCTTCTTCTTCTTCTTCTTCTTCTTCTTTCTTCTCTTCTTCTTCTTCTTCTCTTCTCCTTCTCCTCCCCCATTTACCCTTAAAAAAAACCCACAAAAAACAACAACCCCCCCCCTGCAGTATTGGTTAAGTAGTTCGAGCAATACCTTTTAAAATGGCATCCATGATGTGGATGGAGCTTGACTGTATTGTCCCAGTCTTCCCTTTGAGCCCACAGCAAACTCATTCTGGATAGGTACCATCTGCATTAAATAGAATTTTAAAAAGTAGAATGAATATCAGCAAGATGTCACTATCCATCAGCTTATCCCAAGAAAACATCACGTTCATTTTGCACACAGTAATATTTCCACAGGCTCAGGAATCACTTTGAAGTACAATTTACCAAAGAGGCAATAGCCTTTTTCAGCCTGTACCTCTTCTTTGTCACCATTTTGATCAGGAAAAATTGTCCTCTCATGGTGATGTTTGGGAAAAAAAGAAGAAGAAAGAAGTACAAACCCAGACATACACGAAGCGATTGACAGTTAAAGGGAAGGAACTCATTCAAAAGGAGACTGATTTGGCACTGTAGTTTGTTTCCCTTACATTGAACGTGATTTAATAATTAAAGAAAAAAACCAATCCTGTTTTGTGAATAGCAAGCACAGAGCGGCTTTTTTATGTCTAAAGTAACTGTTGTAGTGTGAACTGTCACACAGTGTCAATGGGTTTTGATAATGGTAAACAAACATGAACAGGGAGTTGGACTCTTCATCCACAAAAGCACTGCAAATACCATCATTTATTTATTTCTTTTATTATTTATTCTTTTATATCGAGGATAATGCAATAAGAACTCATGTTCTTTGTTTACATCCAGTCCCCATGTGTAAAGAATTTTGTAAATCTTGTCATCTGTTCCAACTAGCACACAATAGCCTACTCTTACGAAAAGCAGAACAGGATTTAACTGTGTGCAAGATGCTCTGCGTGCGTTGGCACACGGGGCCTTGGTTTATAGTCTCATCCGAAAGACTTTGGGAGAGGCAGAGTCAGCACTGAAGTCAACTCCAGGAGAAAAATCCCCCCGACTGGGAATCGAACCCAGGTGGTCAAATTGCGAGGGCAATGTTCTGACCACTAGGCTATCCCGTCCCTTAGTGAGATCATAGGGTGTCAGCAAGTCTCTAGTTGATTCATTACGATCTATTTGAGGGCTGCACCTTTTAACATCACCATCATCATACAAGCTTGTGCTCCAACAACTGTATGCATACACCCTCCCCTGCCATCTTCCGTGTGTGTGGCGCCGGACTTGCGGTGTCCCCGCTCGCCCGGATAGCTCAGAAAGCTAGTTTCTGGCAAGGAAACCTGGTAGAAGGTACGCAACAAAAACCAAGCAGGGCGCACAATAATAATGACAGTATCCAGCCATATGATACACCAAACCAATCTGCAGTGTGCCCGCCATATGCACGCAAACAAACAAACACACTGACAAACACCAGCGCGCGCGGGGGTGCGCGCGCGCACAAATACCCACACGCCTGCCAAAAAGATGCGGTTTGGGGCAAAGACAGGACCCAAAGAGCCGTTTTCAGGCCCGTCCTACCCCGGCTTTTACATGGTTACAGACCCCAAGGCACAAAGACAATACGGCACCGAATGCATACACCCTCCCCTGCCATCTTCCATGTGTGTGGCGCCGGACTTGTGGCGACCCCGCCCGCACCGATAGCTGAGAAAGCTAGTTTCTGGCCAGGAAATCTGCTAGAATGTACGCAAGAAAAACCAAGCAGGACGCACAATAATAATGACAGTATACAGCCATATGATACACCAAACCAATCTGCAGGGTGCCCGCCATATGCGCGCACACAAACAAACACACTGACAACCACCAACGCGCTCGCGCGTGCGCGGACTCATACCCAACCCCCGGCCAAAAAGATCCGGTTTGGGGAAAAGACGGGACCCATAAAGCTGTTTTCAGGCCCGCCCTACCCCGGCTTTTGCAGGGTTACAGACCCCAAGGCACAAAGACAGTACGCCACTGTATGCATACACCCTCCCCTGCCATCTTTTATGTGTGTGGCGCCGGACTTTTGGCGACGACACAGCGCCCAAGAGCTAAGAAAGCGTGTTTGTCGGAGGGAAAGCGGGTAAGTGTAGGCCACCGAAATCCTGCCGTGCGCGCAAGATAAAAGACAATATACAGCAATATCATGCACCACAGGAAAGTGGCGGGTCCCCTCCACATGCGCGCACACCAACCAACACACTGACAAACACCAGCGCGCTAGCGCGTGCGCGAATGCATACCCACCCCCTGCAGAAAAAGCCGCCGTTTGGCGCTAAGATGCCACCCAAAGAGCCGTTTTCAGCCCCGCCCAACCCGGACTTTTGCAGGGTAAAAGATCCCACGGAACCAAGACAATATGGCAGCGTATACATACACACTCCCCGACAATCTTGTATATGCGTGGCGCCGGATTTGCGGCGACGACACAGCACCCAAGAGCTAAGAAAGCGTGTTTGTCGGAGGGAAAGCGGGTAAGTGTAGGCCACCGAAATCCTGCCGTGCGCGCAAGATAAAAGACAATATACAGCAATATCATGCACCACAGCAAAATGGCGGGTCCCCTCCACATGCGCGCACACCAACCAACACACTGACAAACACCAGCGCGCTAGCGCGTGCGCGAATGCATACCCAGGTCACTGCAGAAAAAGCCGCCGTTTGGCGCCAAGATGCCACCCAAAGAGCCGTTTTCAGCCCCGCCCGACCCGGACTTTTGCAGGGTAAAAGATCGCACGGCACCAAGACAATATGGCAGCGTATGCATACACGATCCCCGACCATCTTGCATATGTGTGGCGCCGGATTTGCGGCGACGACACAGCGCCCAAGAGCTAAGAAGGCGTGTTTGTCGGAGGGAAAGCGGGTAAGTGTAGGCCACCGAAATCCTGCCGTGCGAGCAAGAATAAGGACAATATACAGCAATATGATGCACCACAGGAAAGTGGCGGGTCACCTCCACATGCGCGCACACCAACGAACACACTGACAAACGCCCGCGCGCTAGCGCGTGCGCGAATGCATACCCAGGTCGCTGCAGAAAAAGCCGCCGTTTGGCGCCAAGATGTCACCCAAATATCCGTTTTCAGCCCGCCTGACCCAGACTTTTGCAGGGCAAAAAATCCCACGGCACCAAGACAATATGGCAGCGTATGCATACACGCTCCCCGACCATCTTCCATATGCGTGGAGCCGGATTTGCGGCGAGGCCACAGCGCCCACGAGCGCGCGCGCTGGATTTTATCAGTGTGTTTGTGTGCGCGCATGTGGCGGCGACCCTCCAGTTTGCCCGGGTGCATCATATTGCTGTATACGGTCATTATTGGTGTGCGAAATGCTTGTTTTTTGTCGCGTACACTTACCAGCTTTCCTTGACACAAACTAGCTTTCTTAGCTCTTCGGGGCTCTCCTGTCGCCACAAATCCGACGCCACACCTATCCCAGATGGTGGGACAGAGTGTATGCATACAGTACGATATTGTCTTGGTGCCGTGGGGTCTTTTACCGTGCAAAAGTCGGGGCTGGACGGGGCTGAAAACGGCTCTTTGGCTGGCATGCGTGCTCAAAACGGCACCTTTTTCGGGCGGGGGGTGGGTATACATGCACGCACGCGCGCGCGCGCTGGTTTTTATCAGTGTGTTTGTTTGTGTGCGCGCATGTGGCGGCGACCCTCCAGTTTGCCCTGGTGCATCATATTGCTATATACGGTCATTATTGGTGTGCGAAATGCTTGTTTTTTGTCGCGTACACTTACCAGCTTTCCTTGACACAAACTAGCTTTCTTAGCTCTTCGGGGCTCTCCTGTCGCCACAAATCCGACGCCACACCTATCCCAGATGGTGGGAGAGAGTGTATGCATACAGTACGATATTGTCTTGGTGCCGTGGGGTCTTTTAATAATAATAATAATAATATTAATACTTGGAATTTATATAGCGCTATATCTTGTAAAAACAAATCAAAGCGCTTGCACTCGACCCTCACAACAAACAACCAATGACAATAAATAATTCTAGCAAAATCGAAAGCACACACGCGCGCGCGCGCGCACGCGCGCACACACACACACACACACACACACACACACACACACACACACACACACACACACACACACACACACACACACACACACACACCTATAGAGGTTATACATTTTGACAGGGTGAATGGAATTTCAAATGTTGGAGGCAGGGACAAATAGGAGATGAAAACAGAAGGTAAAAATCTTAGGTTTGAAACAAGTGTGTCTTGAGGTTGGATTTAAAAGTGTCATATGTAGGCTTTTGCCGAAGGGATAGAGGGAGGTCATTCCAGATTGATGGACCAGAAATAGAGAAAGAGCGGCGGCCAACGGTAGATAGGTTGAATCTCGGAATTTTTAAGGATAAGGTATCTGCAGCCGAGCGGAGGGTACGAGAAGGTGTGTACACGTGAAGACATTCACAGAGGTAGGAGGGTGCTGTTTTGTGGACACATTTATAACAGAGAGTACTGATCTTGTAGTTTACTCTCTGTGGCACAGGCAGCCAGTGGAGAGATTGCAAAAGAGAGGAGTAATGTGTTCAGATTTTTTTCTTTCTGAGGACCAGTCGAGCGGTTTTTTCTGTGTTTGTGCGTGTGGAGGGGACCCCGCAGATTACTGTGGTGCGTGATATTATTTCAAATTATTAATGGATGGTGTTGTAGGGGTGATTTTTGCATACACTGTACTCTGTTTCTATGCGACAAACTTGGCTCTTTACAAGCGGGGTTGCCATCTTCCGGGCCGTGGTGTCGCCACAATTCCAGTGCCACACACATCCAAAATTGTTGTCCAGTTTGTCTGCATAGTGTAGAATATGGTCGTGGTGCCTTGGGCTCTGGAAAGGCGGAAAAGTGCGGGCGGCAAGGTCCCGAAAACGGCGTTTGCATCTCAAGGCTTCTAGTTCTTTAGCTCTTATTCATGGGAGGGTGGGTATGCATGCGCGCGTGCGTGCGTTCGCTGGTGTTTGTGTGTGCGGTTTTTTTTAAGTTTGTGCGTGTGGAGGGGACGCCACAGATGACTGTGGTGCATGATATTATATGAAATTATGATTGGATGGTGTTGTAGGGGTGATTTTTGCATATACTGTACTCTGTTTCTATGCGACAAACTTGGCTCTTTACAAGCGGGGTTGCCATCTTCCGGGCCGTGGTGTCGCCACAATTCCGGTGCCACACACATCCAAAATTGTTGTCCAGTTTGTCTGCATAGTGTAGAATACGGTCCTGGTGCCCTGGGCTCTGCAAGTGCGGAAAAGTGCGGGCGGCAAGGTCCCGAAAACGGGGTTTGTGTCACAAGGCTTCTAGTTCTTTAGCTCTTATTCATGGGAGGGTGGGTATGGATGCGCACGTGCGTGCGTTCGCTGGTGTTTGTCTGTGCGGTTTTGTTTGTGTTTGTGCGTGTGGTGGGGACCCCGCAAATTACTGCGGTGCATGATATTATATGAAATTATTATTGGATGGTGTTGTAGGGGTGATTTGTGCATACACTGTACTCTGTTTCTATGCGACAAACTTGGCTCTTTACAAGCGGGGTTGCCATCTTCCGGGCCGTGGTGTCGCCACAATTCCAGTGCCACACACATCCAAAATGGTTGTCCAGTTTGTCTGCATAGTGTAGAAGACGGTCGTGGTGCCCTGGGCTCTGCAAGTGCGGAAAAGTGCGGGCGGCAAGTTCCGAAAACGGCGTTTGCGTCACAATGCTTCTAGTTCTTTAGCTCTTATTCATGGGAGGGTGGGTATGCATGCGCGCGTGCGTGCGTTTGCTGGTGTTTGTGTGTGCGGTTTTTTTGAAGTTTGTGCGTGTGGAGGGGACCCCTGCCAATTACTGTGGTGCATGATATTATATGAAATTATTATTGGATGGTGTTGTAGGGGTGATTTTTGCATACACTGTACTCTGTTTCTATGCGACAAACTTGGCTCTTTACAAGCGGGGTTGCCATCTTCCGGGCCGTGGTGTCGCCACAATTCCAGTGCCACACACATCCAAAATTGTTGTCCAGTTTGTCTGCATAGTGTAGAATACGGTCCTGGTGCCCTGGGCTCTGGAACTGCGGAAAAGTGCATGCGGCAAGGTCCGAAAACGACGTTTGCGTCACAAGGCTTCTGGTTCTTTAGCTCTTATTCATGGGAGGGTGGGTATGCATGCGCGCGTGCGTGCGTTCGCCGGTGTTTGTGTGTGCGGTTTTTTGTGTTTGTGCGTGTGGAGGGGACGCCACAGATGACTGTGGTGCATGATATTATATGAAATTATTATTGGATGGTGTTGTAGGGGTGATTTTTGCGTACACTGTACCCTGTTTCTATGCGACAAACTTGGCTCTGTACAAGCGGGGTTGCCATCTTCCGGGCCGTGGTGTTGCCACAATTCCAGTCCCACACACATCCAAAATGGCTGTCCAGTTTGTCTGCATAGTGTAGAATACGGTCCTGGTGCCCTGGGCTCTGGAACTGCGGAAAAGTGCGGGCGGCAAGGTCCCGAAAACGACGTTTGCGTCACAATGCTTCTAGTTCTTTAGCTCTTATTCATGGGAGGGTGCGTGTGCATGCGCGCATGCGTGCGTTCGCTGGTGTTTGTGTGTGCGGTGTTTTGTGTTTTTGCGTGTGGAGGGGACGCCACAGATGACTGTGGTGCATGATAATATATGAAATTTTTAATGGATGGTGTTGTAGGGGTGATTTTTGCGTACACTGTTCCCTGTTTTTATGCGACAAACTTGGCTCTGTACAAGCGTGGTTGCCATCTTCCGGGCCGTGGTGTTGCCACAATTCCAGTGCCACACACATCCAAAATGGTTGTGCAGTTTGTCTGCATAGTGTAGAATACGGTCGTGGTGCCCTGGGCTCTGGAAGTGCGGAAAAGTGCGGGCGGCAAGGTCCCGAAAACGGCGTTTGCGTCACAATGCTTCTAGTTCTTTAGCTCTTATTCATGGGAGGGTGGGTATGCATGTGCGCGTGCGTGCGTTCGCTGGTGTTTGTGTGTGCGGTTTTTTTGTGTTTGTGCGTGTGGAGGGGACCCCGCAGATTACTGTGGTGCATGATATTATATGAACTTATGATTGGATGGTGTTGTAGGGGTGATTTTTGCATACACTGTACCCTGTTTCTATGCGACAAGCTTGGCTCTGTACAAGCGGTGTTGCCATCTTCCGGGCCGTGGTGTCGCCACAATTCCAGTGCCACACACATCTAAAATGGTTGTCCAGTTTGTCTGCATAGTGTAGAATACGGTCCTGGTGCCCTGGGCTCTGGAACTGCGGAAAAGTGCGGGCGGCAAGGTCCCGAAAACGGCGTTTGCGTCACAATTCTTCTAGTTCTTTATCTCTTATTCATGGGAGGGTGCGTGTGCATGCGCGCGTGCGTGCGTTGGCTGGTGTTTGTGTGTGCGGTTGCTTGTGATTGTGCGTGTGGAAGGGACCCCACAGATGACTGTTGTGCATGATATTATATGAAATTATTATTGGATGGTGTTCTAGGGGTGTTTTTTGCGTACACTGTACCCTGTTTCTATGCGACAAACTTGGCTCTGTACAAGCGGGGTTGCCATCTTCCGGGCCGTGGTGTCGCCACATATCCAGTGCCACACACATCCAAAATTGTTATACAGTTTGTCTGCATAATGTAGAAGACGGTCCTGGTGCCTTGGGCTCTGGAACTGCGGAAAAGTACGGGCGGTAGGTCCCGAAAACGGCGTTTGCGTCACAATGCTTCTAGTTCTTTAGCTCTTATTCATGGGAGGGTGGGTATGCATGCGCGCGTGCGTGCGTTCGCTGGTGTTTGTGTGTGCGGTTTTTTTGTGTTTGTGCGTGTGGAGGGGACGCCACAGATGACTGTGGTGCATGATATTAAATGAAATTATTATTGGATGGTGTTGTATTTGTGATTTTTCCGTACACTGTACCCTGTTTCTATGCGACAAACTTGGCTCTGTACAAGCGGGGTTGCCATCTTCCGGGCCGTGGTGTTGCCACAATTCCAGTGCCACACACATCCAAAATGGTTGTGCAGTTTGTCTGCATAGTGTAGAATACGGTCGTGGTGCCCTGGGCTCTGAAACTGCGGAAAAGTGCGGGCGGCAAGGTCCCGAAAACGACGTTTCCGTCACAATGCTTCTATTTCTTTATCTCTTATTCATGGGAGGGTGCGTGTGCATGCGCAAGTGCGTGCGTTCGCTGGTGTTTGTGTGTGCGGTTTTTTTAATTTTTTGTGTGTTGGAGGGAACGCCACAGATGACTGTGGTGCATGATATTATATGAAATTTTTAATGGATGGTGTTGTAGGGGTGATTTTTGCGTACACTGTTCCCTGTTCCTATGCGACAAATTTTTTCTTTACAAGCGGGGTTGCCATCTTCCGGGCCGTGGTGTTGCCACAATTCCAGTGCCACACACATCCAAAATGGTTGTGCAGTTTGTCTGCATAGTGTAGAATACGGTCCTGGTGCCGTGGGCTCTGGAACTGCGGAAAAGTGCGGGCGGCTAGGTCCCGAAAACGGCGTTTGCGTCACAATCCTTCTAGTTCTTTAGCTCTTATTCATGGGAGGGTGGGTTTGTATGTGCGCGTGCGTGCGTTGGCTGGTGTTTGTGTGTGCGGTTTTTTTTTGTTTGTGCGTGTGGAGGGGACGCCACAGATGACTGTGGTGCATGATATTATATGAAATTATGAAAATGACCCCTCCAGCACACATCAAATAATAATATCCTACAATATCATGCACCACAGTAATCTGTGGGGTCCCTTCCACACGCACAAACACAAAAAAACCGCACACACAAACACCGGCGAACGTACGCACGCGCGCATGCATACCCACCCTCCGATGAATAATCTAAAGAAGCATTTGGAAAAGATGGGACGAAACCGCCGTTTTCGGGCTCTTGCCGCCCGCACTTTTCAGCAGTTACACAGCTCATGGCAGCAGGACTGTACTCTACTCATACTAAACACACACACACACACACACACACACACACACACATATATATATATATATATATATATATATATATATATATATATTATATATATATATATATATATATACACGCACACACACGCACACAGGCACGCACACACGCACGCACGCTCAGCACGCGCACACACAGACACACACACAGAGACTCGTGCACTGAAATAACCCCCAATCAGAACAGCGCACCACCAACACACAATTTGCACTGTATATAAAAGTTTTTTCATGTGACCTGCTTTGCCCATATGCAATGGTCACATTCCTTAAGGGAGTGTGAAGAAAACCCCACCCATACCCACTCTATCTAACTTCCCGACAACAACAAACGCAGAACACAGAGGAGAAATTTCCAATCTTTACTATTCAATTTGAATGATAATGAAAATCAACAATTGAAAAATAACAAGGCAAAACCAACGCACCATAACGCACTTCCTCAAGCTCGCAAAAATCTTATATAGTAAACAACAACAACAACAACAAAAATAACAATGCAAAAATCACACGCAAAAAATATACAAGTTTTCACACCCACATACAACCGCACTCGAATCTAAATATTATATATTAACTCTAATTTAAGGTCCTGTATTTCTCACTCTCTTCTTTTTTCTCTAAAACAGGCTTTGAAGTCCAAAAATGAATAAATAAAAGAAAAAAACACACACAAAAAACCCACACACCAAAAGAATCACTTTCCTGACAATACGATGGAGAAGACGAAGAAGACGTGCTGGAGACGAGGTACAAGGTAGGACTTGACTTGACGACTGGAGGTAAACAGGAACTGGTGGTGAACAGGAACTGGTGGTAAACGGAAACTGGTGGTAAACGGAAACCTGTAAAAGGCGATACTTACTAATCCTCCACATACACTGGTAACTTAAGTTATTTCTCGATTCTTTTTAGGTTGGCAAAATACCTGTCTCTTCACACTCAAAGATTCCACCCAGTACTCGGGGACAATATTTAATAACTAGATCTAGGTAATAACTATCAACTTCCAAAATGGGTTTAATTCAAAAACATTCGCAAGACTCTGTCATAAAGCATATTTATAATAAAACAATATCAATCCATACTTACCATCAAACACACTCAATTGCACTATATCGCACATAACTCAAAAATTTCCATATCAATTCCAACATAAAACAATGCCGAGTATTACAAAACACAATGCAAACCCTTTCCACACGAACCATTGATGTTTACAAACAAAACAAAACAACAACACATAACTAAGGATAAATACCCCTACGTTCGCTATACACCAATACTAGTGATACTTCACGAAAAATAAATATAATTCAGAACAAAACACTCACGATATGCTTATATTTCTGTAGTCCAAATGTTTAATTAATAACAAGAACCAATGCCCATTATCAGAACCAAAACAACAACACACCAAAACCACGCGGAACCAGACATAACTACGACAAGTACAAACTCTCACCTGTCACTGGAACTGGTAAATAACGAAAAATGGCTAATTGGTGGAGATTTCAATGCTCACGCACTATTTTGGGATAATAATTGTAAATCTGTTTCTAGCAACAGATTTGTAGAAAACGTTGTAGATTCATGTTTAAGTTTACTAAATGATGGCAGCATTACAAGAATACCAGATGTATCAAGCCACAGAGCGTCAGCTTTAGATCTAACTCTTGTATCACCTGACCTTGTACCTGAATGCGATTGGTTAACTCATAAAGACACTCTGGGTAGTGATCATTTGCCTATCATCATAACTTTTAATGAAACATTATGTCAGTGTGATATTCAAAAAGATAAAGTCCAAAAATATAATTATAAGCAGGCTGATTGGGAAAAGTTTCAAAGTTTACTAGCTTGTTGTAACACAGAAAACATATGTCGTTATTGATATAGATCGTATGTATTCTGATATAACCAGTAGTATTTTACAAGCTGCTAATCTATCTATCCCCAAATGTTCGCCAGTTAAGTCGACAAAACACTCTGGAAATGTTTGGTGGACCCAAGATTGTGAATCAGCAGTAAATAATAAACATTTAACACACACATTATTTCTAAAAGATAAATCAGCAAAAAATCACGCTGAGCAGAAGAAGGCCAAAAATTATTGTAACATGGTTATAGCACAGGTTAAAAGACAGTACTGGTCTTCCTTTTGTACAAATGAAATTTCAAGTCATAAAGATGTTTCAAAAATATGGATTAAAATAAACGAGATGAAGAAAGGTATAAACCTTCCATCCTGTTCTATCAATCTTGAAAACAAAGAGTTCCCTTCTGATGTAGAAAAGGCTGAAGCACTTGCTGAGATGTTTTCAAAAACAATGCGTTTGGAGGGTCTATCAGCTAAGCACAGAGAATATAGAAAACATGAGGAAAGTAAAGCTAAGTACACAGATCCCTTACCTGATAACACCCTTTATTTTAATGCTCCAATAACAGTCCAGGAAGTAAAAGATGCAATCATATCCCTTCCTAATAAGAAAACATCTGTTGGAGCAGATGCTATTTCAAATAACATGATAAAACACTTACCTGAAAAATTCATTATTTTATTACATGAACTTTTCCATAAATGTTGGGTTCAGGGTGTTATACCCATACAGTGGAAACAGTCAATTATTGTACCAGTTCATAAAAGAGGAAAGCCCAAGACAGAAATTACAAGCTACAGGCCTATTTCATTAACCTCTCACACTGGTAAGCTTATGGAGAGAATTGTATTGAGGAGATTGCTTTATTATTGTGAGAAAAATAACATTATACCAATCAATCAAGCAGGCTTTCAGAAAGGGAGATCTGCAATGGACAATTTAGTAAAGCTTACAACATGTGTAAAACAACAATTTGCTCGAAGAAAAAAATGTTCTAGCAACATTTTTTTTATATAAGGAAGGCCTATGACCAGGTATGGCATGCAAAATTAATTAGTAAGTTAAAGTCAATTGGATTTTCTGGTAACTGTTATCATTACATCAAGTGTTTTCTTAGTAACAGATCATTTCAAGTGAGGGTAGGAAATACATATTCCAATTCCAAATGTCCTCAAATGGGCTTGCCGCAAGGGTCTGTATTAGCTCCAGTTTTATTTAACATATTGTTACACGATCTTCCGAAGCATATATCAAAGGATGTAGTTTTAGCACAATATGCAGACGATATTTGTATTTGGATGACCCTTACTATGAAACGAAACACGTCAAAAAGAGCTTTGAATTACAGTAGAAAAACATACCAAAAACAACTTGATAATCTAAATCAAATTATATAATAGAAAACGGTCTCACGTTTTCTACAGAAAAAACACATATTGGTGTTATTCAATAATGGCAGTGATCCAATAGAATTACCAGTGTTTAAGATTGAAAATGAGACAATTTATTACAAACAAATAGTAAAATTTTTGGGTGTATTTCTTACATCAAAGTTAACATGGAATGTCCATATTGAACATGTTCTAACTAAAGCTAGAAAAAGCTTAAATCTCCTGAAAATTATTAGTAAGCAGTATTGGGGGCAAGATCTGTCAGTCCTTAAACATTTATCGACATCATTAATCAGATCAAAATTGTCATATGGACATGAAGTCTTTTTTTAATGCGCCAAAATATTATTGAGGAAGCTTCAGAGTATAGATTGTAAAGCATACAGGCTTACTCTTGGTGTACCTTTTCATGCATCAGCAATTGAGACATATACAGAAGTTGGAATGCTGCCGTTAGATGAATACCGAAAACTTGCATGTGCCAAATATGTACTGAGAAGTTCAACACCCAAAAACTTTGCATCGGAAGACATAAAAATAAAATCTGATATACTTTTTCCTAAACGAGCGCAAAAAATCCGTTCTTTAACAACTATTGGTACTTACGTGGAGGACCTTTATGAGCAATCTGAAATTGATAAAATGAATGTAAAACTCACAAAAAGTAGTTTCAGCCTGCCCCTCTTGGGAAATGAATCCAGCAAATTTTGATATTAATTACACAGATATGAAGAAGAACGAGAATCCAAATGTTTTGGCAGCTACTGTTAGATCTTATGTTCATGATAACTACTGTAATTACCTTAAAGTGTACACTGATGGTTCCTTATTAGAAAACCACCAAGCTGGTTCAGCTTTTGTTATACCAGCTCTAAAAGTAGAAAAATCATATATATTGGTGTAAATCGGTCAGTATTTACAGCTGAGCTGGTCGCAATTTTAATGGCCTTAACATACATGCTAGATCATCCATATAGTTTTCATCAGATCTTACTTTGTGTGGATTCCAAATCAGTTTTACATGCCATAAAATCTGCAGATTACAAGAATTATTCGAAGCTTATATTAGATATAAAACATATTGTACACCTTTTAAGTTTAAGAGGTATTTTTGTCACCTTTCTTTGGATACCTTCACACATAGGATTGTACTCCAATGAATGGGTTGACAGGGCTGCAAAAAGAGGTGCAGACAATAAAAGTGGAAACATTGAGTTACGTATTCCTTTAACTATCCAAGAAGATACCATATGTTAGAAAAAGCATCCTCAAATAAATTCATTGAAATAATACAGCAAAGAACGGTTTGCAAAATGGGCTCCAACCAGGATAAAAGTGTCTATGAAAGCATACATCAGTCAAAGACTTATAGAAATATTGTCAAGGAAAGACAGCTTGAGGCTTTATTTTTTAGAATTCGATTAAACGCTTTTATCACAAAATTTAGCAAGGATGTTAAATGCTTATGTGGAAAACAATAATATTTCAAATACTCATATTGTACTTGAATGCAAGACTTAAAACATTACTTACCTAGCTTTTCTGAAACTTCCCTTGAACAAGTTCTAGATAATATCAATTTAGTGTTTGCTATTGCTAAGATTTATTGTTAAGTCCCATTGGGCACTTGTTGTAGTCATAGCGTTGTTGTTTCTTTTTTTTTAATTTTATTTTTTCCTGTTGTTAATGGTTATCACACAGTTTCGCTTAATAGAATGAGGATATCTTCAGCCATAACTACATACATACACAAGAGTACAAAACACAGAGAAACACACACCCACACACGCACACGCACACGCACGCACACCCACACGTAAACGCATATGCGCGCACGTACATGCGCGCGCGCTGCACACACACACACACGTCATCAATTTTTAATTTTATTTTTTATCTAAATCCCTTCCATTCCCAGCCATTTTCTCTGTCACTGTCTCCCTTTCTCTCTAAATTTCACCAGTGTTTTAGCTCTTATTGTTACTTTATTTTTGTCATATGGGTAACTGTGTTTTCATTCTTTATCTTAATTTATTTACTCATATGTTTATGCTCATATTTATTTATTTATTTATATTTTCTTTTGTTCTATTTATACTTTTCCCCCTCCCCAAACCCAGTCCGGTATCACTGTATGTGGAAGGACGTAAAATTGAAGACTACTACTACTACACAAATAGCAGAAGGGAATTTCACAGGAGCCTGAAGAGGCCCAGGCAAACAACATGGTAACAAGAACCAAACACCAGGCTCAGACAAGCCAAGAAAAGGAAAAAAAAAAAAAAAAAAGAAAGAAAAAAAAAATAATAATAATAATAAATAATTTAATAGGTTTAGGGGGGGGGGGAAAGAAAAAAAAAAAGAAAAAAGATCCAACAAATGAAGTGAAAAAAAAAATATATATATATATATAATAAAAAATATGTATGAAACTAGAGAGAAGAAAGCAAAAACCAAACCAAACAACAACAAAAAATGAATAAAGAATAAGAGAATCAATTTGGCAGGAATCAAACAAAGAGGAATGAACACAGGTTTCACACTTCCAAAGAGGCGACTTGGTGGGAAGGGGTGTCAATAACATCTACTCTCTCTCTTCTCTCTCTCTCTCTCTCTCTCTCTCTCTCTCTCTCTCTCTCTCTCTCTCTCTCTCTCTCTCTCTCTCTCTCTCTTGCTAGTTTGTTGTCAATAGGCTTTCTAAAGGAAGGGTTATAGAAAGGCCTGTTGGATAGTGGTTAGCAGGACCTCCAGGAGTTTTTGTTTATCCTGTGCCTGAGGGCTCCTGGAGTGTCCCCAGGCATTGACTTTTCTGGCTGAAGGAAGGGGTGGGAACTGCTTATCGTAGTCGCCACAGTACTCAGGCAGGCCATGCGACAGCCCAAGTTTTTATCGTAATTGCTGAGGCGTGGACGGGCTTTGTACTGGGGCACACCGTGCGTGGGGCAGCCGAACTGCTTAACGTAGTGGTGGCGGCGTGAAGAGGCTTTGTGCTCGGGCAGCTGTCTGCATGCTGAAGGGCCTTAGGTGTTGGGGGAGACCATGGGCCGTTCATAGGATGGGGCTGTCCTTTGATGTTGGCTACAGATCTTTGGATGGACTGTGAGGCCCAAGTCTTGTGCCTCTGGTTGGTGGAGTGGGTTGGAGTGGGGAGCAGAGGTTTTGAGTTTGGTATGCGTGACAAGTTGTTGGTAAGGACCGCAATACCATAGGGACTTGGGTGAAAGGGGTCTAGGTACTTGTATAGGGACTTCTTAGGCGCCCCACTTTCAGTCTGAAAAGAGGAGGTGTGGTTGATAAAACTCACCCCCTCTTCAGCACAGACTTTGGAGAGTCCCTCACCGATTTGGAGGAATGGTGTCGGCCATATGGGGGAGGATTGAAGAGGCTTTTATGATAGCCTGGGGGAAAACCTGGCCTAGTCCTCTGATTACATGTTTGCCATGTAGCACAATCAACTGGGCCACTTTGTAAGCAGCTGTTGATGCCTACATGGAAGGTGACACCTGTGATGTGTGGAGAAGGAGGAAGGGTGGATAGCCACTTCAGCAGGTGTTGGACGGTCAGGCCTGGCACCGACAGGTTTCTGGCTGGTCTGCCATATGGAGAAGTTCTGTCTCCAACTGCATTTAGGACAGAGTCACCAATAAGTAGCTCTTGGCTGGCAGTGGGGACAGACTTTCTCAGCAGTGCTTCTAAAGGTGTTGGGGGAGGGGTGGTGGAGGGGGTGCCTTGGAGTTGACAGTGGGAACTGAACTTTTTGTACTTTTATCTTTTGGAAGTGAGGAAGGGGTTGGTGGAGGGGGTGGTTTGGGTTTGGGGTTTTGGTCAGGATCAAGGGGTGAAAATTTGTCTGTCACTCCCTTCCATGTCTTACTGCACTCTGTTTTGTCCCCCCCCCCCCCCCTCCTTTTTTCGTTTGATTGCCTGCTTGTTTTTTTAAGTGTGCATACAAGTTGGCAACTAGTCTGTAGATGAACCAAGAAATCTGCAGTCATTAAATGATGACACACACACACACACACACACACACACACACACACACACACACACACACACACACACACACACACACACACACACACACACCACACACACACACACACACGCACGCACACACGAACACATGTACAGACTTCGGATGAGACTATAAACCGAGATCCCATGTGCAAACACGAAGAGCATCATGGGCATACTTTAAAACCTGTTCCACTTTTCAAAAGAGCAGGCCCATGTGTGCCGGTGGGAATGGATGACAAACTTTAGCAATTATATACACACAGGGTCTGGATGTAAAATAAAAAGCACATGGTGCTTATTACGTTATCCTCAAATAAGAGAATAGATAAACAATTTTAAAATACACCTAATAGCACATTACACACAGGGCACAGATATATTGTAGCACATTCCCTCTTTTACACATGCATGCACACACAGGCAGGAAGAGACAGTTTAGCTTTGTGGTCAGAACAGTGCACTTGCAATCTGACGACCCAGGTTCAAATCTCCTTCAAGGAAATATTTTCCCCTGGAGTTATAGTCAGCGCAGACTCCACTCTCTCTAATGCCCGATACTGAAGTTGATCTCTTTTCCTTTGCTTTCTTTTTTGTGTGTATGATTCAACGAGTTTGTGGTAGTTATATCTGTTTTTCCTTTAAGCCTTTATTGAACTGTCCAAACAAACATGCTGACCTTAACTTTTCATCTCTTTTTTTCCCATCCTCATTGCCTATCTACTGTTACTTTTTTGTGGAAAGACATTGAAACAAGACACACTCAAGCCTGCATGCTACAGACACAACGATCTTTCAAGTGACAGGCAAAGATGCAACTCATTGCAGGTGCACACTCTCTCCTATCTTCTCTCAAAAACATAATCCTTAGTTTTCAGGAGAACAAAACGAAAGCATGTACAGCGGATGTGTGGATTTGAATGTTCATTTATATTACCTGCTAATGTTTTGATCAATTTAAGTACAGGTGTGTTGGATGTCTACCTAACTGGCCATCTCTCCCTCTAACCTCACTCACATCGTGATATTAACGACAGTAATATATCTACAACGCCAATTAGAACTACAATCAACAATATCTCAAAACTATTAGCCAGGTATTAGCCCAGAAAAAGCAAAAAAAAATCATAATCTTATTTTTTGTACCCAGCGGTACACTTCGTGCTAACGAGCGACACTTTGCATTCTCTCCCCTGGCCTGAAAAACACGATTGCCTTCTTTAAAACTACTAAATTTCATAAGGGCTCGGGGCTAGGAGCTTGGAGTGGCCTCCCCTTCAAAGAACACAGTTGCCTTCTTTGTTATTACTAAAATTCATAACGGAGGGCTGCTTCAAGGGAGTTAATTAGAAACACCCCCAAAGCAACTACTCGACGAATTCTTCTGTATCGATCTATATTTTGCACATGTTACATTATTTAAACCAGATAAAATTATTATTCTGGTTCTAGATATCCAATGACCATACCTTTTTTAACTTCTTAAATTGTATATATTCTTACAAAAATCAGTGAAAATAGATATTATTATGCCTGAACATTGAACATTGTAAGCGTCTGGTAACCATTTACAAATTGAATGCAGCAAACACAGAGATGCTGTTGATGATGTTGCTGTGGCTGTTGTTGTCGTTGTTGTTGTTGTTGTTGTTGCTGTGGCAGTTGTTGTCATTGTTGTTGTTGATATTGTTATTTGTCCTTGGCTACTTTCCTCTCTTCATCATTTTCAGCAGACTTTTCTCATGAAAGGCATTTTTCTTTATTCCTCAGGGGGGAGGGGGGAGGTTCCATATGAATTTTTATGGTTGTCACATCCTTACACCAGATAATATCAACATCTTTCTCTCTTTCTTTGTTTTTAACACAACTTAAAGTCATGGTAGATTTCCCTATTGTGGGGCTGCCCAGAAGAGTGAGTCACCAGCACCACCCATTATTTTTTTTTTCTGTCTGCAACTGTATTTGTTTCCTTTTCAAATGACTTTTTCTACATAACTTTGCCAAGGACAACACTCTTTTTATGTGCACTAAATAATGATGTGTAACACACAGGATCTTGCTTTATGTCTCATCTGAAAGACTAGCACCAAGACCACCACCACTCATTGTCTGATGGATTAGGGGGGGGGGGAGTTTTGGCCCAAATAGTAATTGAACCATGCAACTTCAACCCAAATTTTGCTTTCTCAACAGGAAGTTACCTCCAGACCACCATGCAGCAATCCTCCAATGTAGATATATATGTGCATGTGATTATATATATATATATATATATATATATATATATATATATATATTCAGACTGATTGGCATCATGATCAATAGAAAACAACATCAACAGCAACAACAACATCAGCAGCAAGCCAGAACAAGACTACAATGCAGTTCACACTACAACATGATTTCACAGAACAGCCAGTAGGTGTCTCCCTTCCACTGTCAGATTTTTCATCATGCAGCTAGAATGCTTTCTTAATAAAAGTGTTTTGTGTGTGTGTGTGTGTGTGTGTGTGTGTGTGTGTGTGTGTGTGTGTGTGTGTGTGTGTGTGTGTGTGTGTGTGTGTGTGTGTGTGTGTGTGTGTGTGTGCATTTAGTGTTCTTCAAACTGTCCCACAAACGGAAGCCCAATCTATAGATTTCTGATGTTTTAATCACTCAGAATCCAAAAAAAACAGACTGACCCATGTTTTACAATTCAGTTCACAATAGTTTATTCCCACTAACTCTTTTAAACTATAGAGAAACAAAAAGTATGCACAGTAATAAATGAATGACAGGTAAAAAGAGGAAAAGCAAAACAATTACACAAAGGACAAATAATGAAAATGAATCAGATGTGGTTATATGTTGTTCTGCTAATGCACTCTATATAGATGGCAAATTACTCATGCACTTTTAGGAAGTGTACATGTATCCCAAGTGATAACAGAGAGAACAGCAACAAAAAATTACATGAATGATAGGAAAATGAGCCAATAACCAGATAAGGCATCAACATTATGAATCAGGCTATATGAAAAGGGCACAAAAAACATGATCAAAGCATTAGGAATAATGCATTCATTCAAGACATTTTTGGGGAATGAAGGATTTCAATTTACAAAATCAACAGTATCATATATATCATTTTGCATAACAAAAACGTTTACCACAGTGCATGTGAAAGAAACTAAAATATAGTGAACCTTTTCATCAATGTCATGCAACTTTACTCTGGACAATAAATTTGCAAAGTTTTAATAAGGTGTATTTGTCAGTATTACAAAATGTGGACATGGATCTTGGATACAGATATTCATAAAGTAAGACATTCTTCACAAGCTCACAAAACTTTAATAATTTATCATACATTCCATTCTAAAGGGAAACTCATCTCCTAGTGTTTTCATGTTACAGCTTTAGTGTTCAATGCCCTTCACTCATCCAGTTTCAAGGCAATGAATGATTGATACACCTGAATCTAAATAATGAAATGGGGTTGTTGTATGGCCACTCACTATTGTAGTTTACCTTCTAAAACATTTTTTGTAATTGCAATAAAATATGCATTTATTATATTCTTGCAACTCTTCCGAACCATGACTTAACAAAATCATCCTATAAAGCTTTTATGACATAACCACATGAATTATCTTTATTTACAGAAGTCTGTGTTTCCCCCACACAGTCAAACCATGTTTCTATTAAAATGTTATGAATTTTCTTTTGCTTTCACACCTCAGAGACAACAGAAGCAGGACTGACAGTTTTGCCAGTAGGTTGTCTCCCTTCCCTTGTTAGCTTGTCATCGGCCATGCTGAACAATAGGTGTGTGTGTGTGTGTGTGTGTGTGTGTGTGTGTGTGTGTGTGTGTGTGTGTGTGTGTGTGTGTGTGTGTGTCGTGTTGTGTCTGTGTGTCTGTGTGTCTGTGTGTCCTGTGTGTGTGTCTATGTACTTTTTTAAATGTTATTTTACTAATTCTTTTATTTCTAGGATAATGCAATAAGCACCTATGTGTTGTTGTTGTTGTTTTACAACCAGTCCCTGTGTGTCTGGAGTTCTGTAAATGTTTGTAAATTTTGTAATTTTGTAAATTTTGTCATCAGTTCCCACCTGCCATAATGGCATGCTCTTCCAAAAAGCAGTAAATGTTGCAATGTGTGCATAAGTCGTTTTGCATGAATTACACATAGGATCTTAGTTTATAGTCTCATCCATGGACTTTTTTTTAGGGGGGGGGGAGTCAGAGTCAACATTGATGTTAACTCCAGGGGCAAAATCCCATTGAATATGGGCATTAGTGTGAGTGTGTGTGTGTGTGTGTGTGTGTGTGTGTGTGTGTGTGTGTGTGTGTGTTGTGTGTGTGTGTGTGTGTGTGTGTGTGTGTGTGTCTGCATTTTTAAATTGCTGTATTTAGGCCATTTTATATATGTGAATTATAGGCCTGTATTTTCAGATGGCTGAAATCATTTTATCAGTGGTTTTCATGTCAGCATTTTTAAATGGCTGTATTCTAGCCATTTTCTCTATGTAGATTAAATATGTGTCTTTTATGGCTGTATATTAGCCATTTTATTTGTGTGGTTACAATGTTTTCAGATAACTGGATTTTAACTGTTTTATCTGTGAAGATTACATGTTAGTATTTTTTTTAGATGGCTTTGTTTTAGCCATTTTATATGTGTGGATAATGTGCCCATGTTATTTAGATGGCTGTATTTTAGCTATTTTATATTTATGGATAATATGCCTTTGTATTTTAGATGGCTGTATTTTAGCCATTTTATGTGTGGATAGTATGCCTGTATTTTTTTAGATGGCTTTATTTTACCAATTTTATTTGTGTGGATTACATGTCTGTTTTCTAAATGATAATAGCCATGTTAGTAGTCTCAACTAAGTGCTTTTAGATGACTGTATTTTAGCCATTTTAGTCATTTCATCTATGTGATTTACATGTATGTAGTTATAGGTAGTTGCATTCTAGTTATTGTATCTGCTTGAAGTAAAGAACTATGTTTTTAGGTGACTATACTTTATCCATTTTATCTGTGTGGATTAAATGCTAGTATTTTTTGATAACTGTATTTCAAACATTTTATCTGTGTGATTTAAATGTATCTTTGGATGGCTGTGCAATTTTATTTGTGTGGATTGCATGTCAGTATTTTTAAATGGCTGTATTTTAGTCATTCTATTTGTGAATAGAATCGTTTTTCCATGTCTTTAGATGGCTGTATTATTAACCCCTTTATCTGTGTGATTTACACCTCTGTGTTTAAACGGCTGTATTTTAGTCGTTTTATAACTGTGGATTAAATGTCAGTATTTTTGAGCGATTGTTTTAACTATTTTATTTGTGTACTTGGATTACATGCTGGTATTTTTAGAGGACTGTGTGTTAGCCATTTTATCTGTGTAGATTACTGCATTACTTTTGAATGACTATATTTTAGTCATTTTAGATATGTGAATTAAATGCCTGTGTTCTTACCTGGCTGTGTTTTAGCCCTTTTACCTGTATGGATTATATGTCAGTGCTTTTAAAGGGCTGTATTTTTGTCATTTTATTAGTCTGAACTTTGTGTTTTTAGATGATTGTATTTGTCATTTCATCTGTGTGATTTATATTTCCGTAGTTTTAGATAGCAGTATTTTAGCAATTTTATGTGTGTGGTTGTTTTCAGATACTGAATTTTAGTCATTATGTGTGATTTATATATTGGTATTTTTTAGATAAGTTTTTTTTCAATAGTCATTTTATTTATTTGAGATGACTGTATTAGTCATTTTATGTATTTTTAGATTGTAGTTTATTCATTTTGTGTCTTTTTAATGACTGAATTTTATGTATTTTTAGATGACTATATTTTAGTCATGTTATATATTTTAGATGACTGTATGTTAGTCATATTATATTATATTTTGGTAATTTTATGCATTTTTAGATGACTGGATTTTTGTCATTTTATGTATGTCAGATGACTATAGTATTGTCATTTTATATATTTTAGATGACTTTATTTCAGTGATTTTATGTATTGTAGATGACAAATTTTAGTCATTTTTAAAAGACTGTATTTTAGTCATTTTATGTATTTTTAGATGATTGTATTTTAGTCATTTTATGTATTTTTAGATGATTGTATTATAACCATTTTATATAACTATTTTAGGCATTTTGTATTTTTTTAGATGACTATAATATAGTCATTTTTTTCCCAGACGACTGTAATATAGTCATTATATATATTTTTAGATGACCGCAGTTTAGTTTGTGTCGAGTTTTTTTAATAAGTGGATGATAATCATTTTTGTATTTCTAGACTATTTTAGGGATTTTTTTATATTCTTAGATGACTACATTATAGGCATTTTATGGTGTGTTTTTCCCCAGATGACTGCATTATACTCAATGTATTTTTTAGATGACTGTAGTTTAATCACTTTGTGTTTTTTTAAATGACTGCATTTTAGTCATTTTAGATGACTATATCTTAGTCATTTTCTGTATTTTAGATGACTGTATTTCGAGTCATTTTATGTATTTTAGATGGCAATGTTTTAGTCATTTGATGTTTTTTATACGACTATATTTTTTGTAATTTTATGTATTTTAGATGACTAAAATATAGTCATTTTCTGTATTTTTTGATGACTGTATTTTGTCATGTACTTTTAGATGGCCGTATTTCAGTCATTTATTTTTTGACCACTGTATTTTTTTAAATAGTTTTTTTAATGTATTTATCAGTGTTTTAGGCATTTTATGTATTTTAGTCATTTTTTTAGATCACTCTTTTAGACATTTTATGTCTTTTAATGTATTTTTAGATGACTGTATTATAATTATTTTATATATTTTTAGATGGCTATTATAGACATTTTATGTATTTTTAGATGACTGTTGTCATTCTATGGTGTTTCAGATGACTGTTTTAGTCATGTTACTTTTTTTTTATTTTAAATAACTGTATTTTAGGCATTTTATTGTTTTTAGATAGCTGTATTTCACAAGCCCACTGCAAGGACATGATGAGTAAAACAAAACAGAAAGACATGCCGGATCGGTCGAGGCCCGGATCAACAACGACTGGGCTACCCACTGCAAGTCTCCAGGGTGGGAGTGACAAGTGTGCTACTGGGGCAGAACAAACCCTAAAGCTTCCAGATAAAGGGACAACCATTGGTACATGGAATGTAAGAACTCTGTACCAAACAGGAAGAGTACAGGAACTTACACATGAATTACAGAGGTATAAATGGGACATAGTAGGGCTTGCGGAAGTCAGATGGATTGGCTTTGGAGAAACAACAACGCAAGACGGCCACAAAATATGGTACAGCGGAGAAGAAAAACTACATCAACATGGAGTAGGCTTTATTGTCAGGAAAGAGATTGTGTCAAGCATCATCAGCTGCACACCAGTATCCAGCAGACTCATCTCAATCAGAGTTTCTGCAAAACCCCAGAATCTCACCATCATCCAAGTGTATGCTCCAACATCTGACTACGATGACGATCAGATAGAAGAATTCTATGAAGAACTTGAAAACGTCATCTCCAAAACGCCCAAAAAAGACATCCTTATTGTGGAAGGCGACTGGAATGCTAAGGTGGGACCTGATGCCTATGACACCTGGGCAGGAACCACAGGACGATTTGGACTGGGAGAAACAAATGACAGAGGACAGCGGCTGCTGGAATTCGCAAAGAAGCACAAACTGACTTTGGCTAACACACTCCACCCTCACAAGCCATCCAGAACATCAACCTGGCACTCACCAAATGGTCTGATTCATAATCAAATTGATTACATTCTGTCACCCCAAAGATTCAAATCCAGCATAAACAAGGCAAACACAAGAACATTCCCAGGAGCTGACATTGGCAGTGACCACGACCTTGTACTTACCACCATCAGGCTGAAACTGAAAACAAAACAACAGCCAAAAAGCCCACGCATAAGATTCGACCTGGAAAAACTGAAAGACCCAACAGTGGTGAGATCTTCCAAGCCAACATTGGAGGAAAGTTCGCCGCACTCACAGCCATCGACAATGATGTGGACACATTGGCCAACAACATCAAAGAAGTGCTAACAACAGCAGCAGAAGAAACATTAGGAAGAAGCAGAACAAAGAAACAACCTTGGGTGACAAATGAGGTTCTTGACCTCTGCGACAAAAGAAGAGAACTTAAGAAACAAAAGTTCACAAGTCAAGAAGCTTACAAGAAGTACATGGATAGCCACAGAGAAGTGAGGAAAAAGATGAGAGAAGCCAAAGAAGCGTGGATAGAAGAACAATGCAACAACATCGAAGCTGGAATGACCAAGGGAAACAGCAAAACAGCTTACGACACTTTGAAAGCACTAACGAAAACCACACAGCCTAAAGCCTCTGTTATTGAAGACAAAGAAGGAAATCTTTTAACGGAAAACAATGCCATCCTCCAACGCTGGACAGAATACTGTGAGGGATTGTACAACTACCCACTACGCCCAGATACCAACATAGTTTCTGACAAACCCCCTGAACACCAAGATAAAGACCTACCAATACTAAGGTGTGAAGTAGATGCAGCTATTAGACAATTGAAGAAGGGGAAGTCCCCTGGAATCGATAACATCCCAGCTGAACTCATAAAAAATGGAGGGAATGAAACAGCAAGGCAATTCACAGAACTTTGTCAGAAGATCCACGACACCAAAGAATGGCCAAAAGAATGGACACAGTCTCTTGTAATACCCCTGCCAAAGAAAAGAAACCTCAAACAATGCCAGAACTACAGAACCATCAGTCTCATAAGTCATCCTAGCAAGATCATGCTGCAGGTAGTCCTCAACAGACTGAAAAACCAAGCGGAAAAACTCCTGGCAGAAGAACAAGCGGGCTTTAGACCAAAACGCAGCACAATGGAACAAATTTTCAATCTGAGAATTCTGATAGAGAAGCATCTCCAACACCAAAAAGACTTGTACCACAATTTCATAGACTTCAAAAAGGCCTTTGACAGGGTATGGCATGACGGCCTCTGGCAAGTACTCAGGCACTTCAACATTGACAGCTGTCTAATTGAAGTCATCAAAGCTCTGTACGAGAACGCAGAAAGTGCAGTTTTTATGAATAATCACGTGGGCAAGTTCTTCAAGACCACGGTTGGGGTTCGCCAGGGCTGCCTTCTCTCACCTGTACTCTTCAACCTCTTCCTCGAAAACATCATGACAGAGACACTGCAAAACCACACACTTCCATCTCCATTGGTGGAAGACCCCTTTGCAACCTCAGATTTGCAGATGACATTGACCTCATGGGCAGCAGCAAACAAGAACTGCAAATCCTCACAGACAATTTAACAGATCCAGCGAGCGCATACGGCATGGAGGTCAGTACAGAGAAATCAAAGATCATGGTCAACAGCGCGAGTAATGACATCACGGAAATAAAGATGAATGGAGAAACACTAGAAGAGGTGAGCCAATTCAAATACTTAGGCTCCATCCTAACAAAAGATGGCACATCAAACAATGAAGTGAAAGCTCGCATTGCAACAGCAACATCTGCTCTAGTCAGACTCGAGAAGATCATCAGAAGCAACAACATCAGCTTCTGCACCAAATACCACCTTTACAAATCCCTCGTGATATCTATCCTCCTATATGGCTGTGAATCATGGACTCTGACAGCAGAGTTAGAGAGGAGAATCCAAGCATTCGAGAACAAGTGCCACAGAAGACTCCTCAAAATATCATACAAAGAACACAAGACCAATAACTATGTGAAAGAAGAAATCAAAAAGCATGTGGGCCCTCAAGAGCCTTTGCTCTCCCCCATAAAGAGGAGAAAGCTGATGTGGTTTGGTCACACCACAAGACACAACACCCTAGCAAAAACCATCCTGCAAGGAACAGTCGAGGGCAAGAGAAGAAGAGGCCGCCAAAAGAAATCATGGGTTGACAACATCAAAGACTGGACCGCCCAACCCCTGCAACACCTCCTACTAGCCACACAGGATCGTGAAGCATGGAAAAAGATCTCTGTTGCGTCTTCTCTCATGTCCCCCCTACGTCCTTTGGGACATGGGACTGAGTGAGTGAGTGAGTGTATTTCACAGCTAGCCATCAGTTTGTTCCACTTTCAGCTGCTAATTAATCCATTCCATCCAAGCCCAGCTGGTGCTATTTATAGCATGAACTCACCACACTTGGACTAGGTAAAAGGTAGGGGCCTGCTTAATTCAGCACTCTGCACTCTGGACCAAGTGATGTTGGATTTGTGTGCTGTGATTTTAGTCATTTTAAGTATTTTTAGATGATTGCATTTTTTTTTATATGCGTGCGTGTGTCGTTGGGTTTTTTTAGACGACTGCAATTTAGGCATTTTGTATATTTTATGTTTGTATTTTAGGCTTTTTCTTTTTCAGTCAACCATATTTTAGTCATTTAATGTACTTTTTAGATGACTATTACAGTAATTTTATGTATTTTTGCTGACTGCATTTCAGTCAATTTATGTAATTTTGAGACTGTATTTCAGTCATTTTATGTATTTTTGGATTACTATATTTTATATATGTGTAGATGACTACATTTTAGGCATTTTATGTATTAATAAATCACTATTTTAGTTTTTAATGTATTTTTAGATGGCTGCACTTTAGGCATTTTATGTATATTAATTCTATGTATTTTTTATGACTGTATTTTTGAGTCATTTTATGTATTTTTAGATGGCTGTATTTTACTCATTTTATCTGTTTGATTTATCTGTTGGTATTCCCACGTTGCTGTATTTTACTCATTTTATCTGTTTGATTTATCTGTTGGTATTCCCACATTGCTGTATTTTAGTCATTTTATCTCTGTAGATTACACAGTGTTTGAAGATGACATGTCTCTCTAAAGTCAAACTGTGGCTACCTCCACTGTGAGCAAAAATGGTCGAATACAAAAATCTCACCATTGGTGAACCTCAGAGCTCAAGCCAAGGAATTGGAGGAGAATAGAACAGGGTTTTACTGATGTTCTTTTTCTCTCTTTCTTTCTCACACCCACACCTACACATACATCTCAAACTGGCACATGCACCTCAGTAAAATCAACACAATCAGACATGTGTGCATGAACCCCCCTCTGAAGCTCACAAACAAAGCTGGGGGATGGGTGGTTGTGGTTGCAATGACATTTCTTTTATTTCAACAATCTCTTCTCCTGCCTCCCAAGATGATGCCTGTTGCAAGATGTGTGGCTGTGGTTTGATGCGATGATGTGTTGCAAGATGTGTGGCCGTGGTTTGATACGATGATGTGTTGCAAGATGTGTGGCCGTGGTTTGACACACACTTGTGCTGCCCACCGCCCCTTCCATCATGGACAGACACCATCTGCACACAGCAACATCAGTGACACATCAGTCACCACATAACACATGGCATCAGTGACACATCAGTCAGCATATAACACATGGCATCAGTGACACATGGGTAAAATCATAACACATCAGTCAGCACATACACAGACCTGTGCCCCCTATACTACTGACCAGAATTTTTGTGACAATGTTCAGAATTTTTGTGGCAATGTTAAGAATTTTTGTGGAATGTTCAGTATTTTTGTAGCAATGTTCAGTATTTTTCACAAAGCTTGAGTATATTTGTGGCAATGTTCAGAGTTTTTGTGGCAATGTTAATTATTTTTGCGGAAATGTTCGGTATTTTTGTGATAGTGTGCAGATTTTTGTGACAAATGTTCAGATTTTTTAAATAACAAAAGCCATCTTCATGTTCAGAATTTTTGTGGCAATGTTCTGAGTTTTTGTGGCAATGTTCAGTATTTTTGTGACAATTTTCAGTATGTTTCAAAGCTTTAGAGTTTTTCACACAGTTTCAGTATTTTCTTTTACAAAGTTTCAGAAATGTTTCAAAAGTTTCAGTCTTTTTCACAGTTTCAGTATTTTTGCCTGTTGTTTACCACACAATTTTTTATTATGAAACCACTCTTTTTCTTGTCTGATTTTTGTACTAATGCTTGTTCCCCCCCCCCTTTTTTTTTAATCAGTTCTTTTTTCTTCCATTTCTTTTCATTGTACAGAGAACTCTGCTGTGACTGACAGTGGTATACACAGCACTCACCTGCCCTGTATATTCCCATTCAGCAAGTCCTGTCTCCTCTCTCTCTGCACAGTCTTCAGCTGTCTGCATGTACCAACCCTGTGACCACACAATAAACACTTTAGTCACTAACAATGCAGCACACACACACATACAACATGCAAAATTCAGCTCACATTCCTGCATGTAGAAAGACTAATTTGAAGACTAAATTATCACCACACTCACATGTGCACATGTAACTAAATAAACACAACTCTCAAATAACACAATCGGTAATATAAACTCCCTGACTGGCTATTTGTGTCAGTTAGTAAAAACACAGTCAACAAAAAGAGAGTGACAGTGGATTGGTGACATGCTTTTAGGTGGGCAGAAAATATCTAACCCCTGACCTTCTCAACTTTCAACTTCTAGTCACAGTAAAGACAAACACATAATAACACACACACATACAGATACACATACACACACAGTGCACTTAACTTGTGATGGAGATGGCAGCCTTCTGTCCTGATCCCTTCAGTCTTTGTTCACCAGCCCTGTAACACACAGCAGTGAACATGTAGAAACAACAGCAACATCAATACATGGATGAAGCACACACACACACAGAAAAGGCAGCTTCGAATCTCCTTCACAAGGGTTTTTCCTCTGGAGTTAACATCAGTGCTGACTCCACTGCCACCAAAATTCCTTCGATGACACTATAAACCAAAGTCCCATGTGCACAAGCACACAGAACATCTTGTGCACACATTAAAATGTGTTCTGCATTTTGGAAGAGAATGCCATTGTGTGCTGGAGGAAACAAATGGCAAAGTTTACTTTACTGCATGTACGCGGGGACTTAATGTAAAAAAAAATCACAACTGCTTATTTTATTATCCTCACAATATAAAAAGTAATAACTCACACAGAGAAAGAACACACACACTTAAATACAAAACCTTTTTCACTGTAATATACATCAAAGTGAAATGAAATTCACCCAAAAATGTATCTGAGCCTGTTAATTGATTTCAATCTTTCTGCTACTCTTAAGATATGATGTTTTCCCAGAAGGGAGCATCCTAAATTTCATGCAGAGAACTTTGCTGTGACTGACAGTGGTATGCACAGCACTCACCTGCCCTGTAGATCCCCATTCAGCATATCCTGTCACCTCTCTCTGTGCACAGTCTCCAGCTGTCTGCATGTGCCAACCCTGTGAACACACAATAAACACTTTAGTCACTGAAACTGCAACACACACAGATACACACACTCACATGCTAAAGAAAAAATTTCTCTTATGTTCCTGTGTGTAGATAAACTCTAATTTGAAGACTAAATGAATATAACACCCGTGCATTTTTTATGTAACTAAATAAATACCACAATCACCTGCTTATACTTAATTAAATGAACACCACATAAATGAACACCACACTCACCTTCTTATACTAACTAAATAAATATCACACCCACATAACACACTCAGTACCCCCCCCCCCCTCTTTTACCTGTGGTCATTCATGTTGGTTAGTAAAAACAGGACCAATAAAAAGAGAATGACAGTGAATTGATAAAATGCTTTTAGGTGGCAGAAAATAGCCAGCCTCTGACCTTCTCACCTTTCATCTTCCAGTCACAGTAAAGACAAACACATAATAAAATAAACACACACACACACACACACACACACACACACACACACACACACACACACACACACACAGTGCACTTAACTTATGATGAAGATGGCAGTGTCCTGTCCTGATCCCTTCAGTCTTGGCTCATATTGGCCTGTACCACACAGCAGTGAACATGTAGAATCAACAGCTACCTCACTACATGGATGAAACACATGCACACACACCACACAGAAAACGAAACATGCACACATAAACACACAAACTTTTTCATTGTAATGTACATCAAAGTGAGGTCGAATCCAATAAGGAGTTGTCTCTAAGCCTTTTAAATGTTTCACATCTTTCTTTAACTGACTCGGAGGGCCAATTGTCTCCCTTGCTTTGCTTTATGGATGGCCCATTTGCAATGGTTCATAAAAACTCATACAAATACAAAACACAGAAAGAAAACAAAATTTTCTGAACATATGAATAACATGCTGGGTTAGTACATATCAAAAGATTGAAGCTCTCACTTTAATATTTAAATTTTGACGATCATGAAGAAAATACTCCAAATTTTATACTCTGTGTCACTACTCCATGTCCCCTACTCTCTGCAACCGCAAACAATGAGTTGGAACACACAGAATCAACTAATAATGCTTTGCATTTGACCTTGGATAGGCTCAAAGCTATGTTAAGCTGCACTAGTCATATTATCAATGCAGCCACCACGTAAAAAATCTGCAAACAGCAAATCCACTATAGTGGGACAGCCGTCAAAAACTGTTGCTTTACACTGATCTGCTCTAGCAGAAAGCCATCCTCTGAGAGTTAAATATTTGGCACTGCTCTAGAGATGAAAAACTCTCCCTGGGAAGTACAACCCAAATCTTTTGCAGAGAACTCTGCTGTGACTGACAGTGGTATACACAGCACTCACCTGCATGTAGATTCCCATTCAGCAAGTCCTGTCTCCTCTTTCTCTGCACAGTCTTCAGCTGTCTGCATGTGCCAACCCTGTAACTACACAATAAACACTTTAGTCATCAACAATGCAACACACACACAATTAAAAAAACCCTCTAATGCTCCTACATGCAGAAAGATGCTACTTTGGAGACTAAATGAACACCACACTTAGATATGCATACCTTACAAAATGCACTCAATTCTCAAATAACACACTCACTAGCACCCCCCCCCCCCCTTCCGCAGTGGACATTTGTGTTGGTTAGTAAAAACATGACCAACAAAAAGTGAGTGACAGTGGATTGGTGCCATGCTTTTAAGTGGGAAGAAAATAGCCAGCCTCTGACCTTGATCTTTCAGTATCACACACACACCACACACACACACCACACACACACACACACACACCACACACACACACACACACACAGTGCACTTAACTTGTGATGGAGATGGCAGCCTCCTGTCCTGATCCCTTCAGTTTTGATTCACTATCCCTGTAGCACACAGCAGTGAACATGTAGATACAACAGATGCCTCACTACATAGATGAAGCTCCCCCCTCTTCTCCCCCCCCCCCCACTCACACATACACTGTACTTAAAAGTATTTCGGATAACACTATAAACCAGTGTCCCATGTACAAATGCATGCAGAATATCTTGCACATACATTAAAACCCATTCCATTTGTTTTGGAAGAGTAGCCTATTGTATACTGGTCTGAATGGATGACAAAATATGCAGAAACTGCATACACACAATAAAATGGAAATAAATCAACAAAACAAATACTTACATGTAACACACAGAAAGGAACAGATGTGGATGATGCCTAAATATACAAACCTCCGGCCCCAACACCCCCCTCCTCCCCCATGACACAGAAATGTACAGACTGAATACTTATTGCAGAAAAAAAATGGCACTACCAGTCCTCAGCTATCTGGGAACATCAACTCTGTAACACACAAACAGAATATGTAGATGCCATCTATTCATTCCCCCCACCCCAAAATGAGCCTGAATGTACTAAGTGAATGCTTACCTTAGAAAAAAAGATGGTTTTACCAGTCCTTGATCATCATGGAACACCAACCCTGTAACACACAAACAAAATGATTGAAGATACCATCTATACACCCCCCCTCCCCCCCCCCCCCAATATCCAAACCTGAAATGTACAAATTGAGTACTTACCACATAAAAAAAGATGGCACTACCAGTCTTTGGTCATCATGGAACACCAACCCTGTAACACATAAACAGAAATATAGATACCATTTATACACCTGCCCCTCCCCCCCCCCCTGCCCCCAAAATGTACAAACTGAACACTTACCAACTGCAGAGACAGATGGCATCACCAGTCCTTGGTCATCATGGAACACCAGCCCTGTAACGCACAAACAGAAATAAATATACATA
>CM060344.1:23060398-23072898 GCA_030674155.1 Stramonita haemastoma | reverse complement strand
ATGCACACACATACCTTCTCTCTACCCATTCTACCATAACTACTTCTGCTATTATGTTTTAATACCATTACTGCAGCTACCACTACTTCTATTACCCATACAACTACTTTTCTACCCACACACACACCTCTCTCTCCCCCCCTCTCTCTCACTCTCACTCACTCACTATCACTTTTCCACTCCACTTTATGGCTCTACCCATATGTTCTACATGGCACAACCAACACAAAAGGACATGGGGTGGGGTTAGAAAGGATGGCAGACGGAAAAGGGAGAGAAACTCAGGAAGAACTGAAGTGCCACAGACACAGTGCAGACCTGTCCTTAGTACAGTCAGTCACAGACAGTGCTAAAAAGGAGTGCTGTGAAAACCTTGCAGAAACACAACCATGTGAAGACTGAAGAAGAGACTTCCTAACAGAAGCACAAAGGAGAAAACTGTCACAGAAACTGGCCAATCTTTTAGCCTGAAGAAGGTTTGAATAAACCGAAAATTTGCTCGCCAGATACTTGGGTGTTGTGTCTTTATTTGTCTGCTTGTATAAACTGGAGTAGAAACATGCTAAACCCAGAAAGTCTAACTTTCAAAGATGACAGGATGTTTGCCATATGAAGCCAACAAATGGAGTACCAATTCTTAAGCAGACAGGAAATGTGGAAAATAGGATGACACAAATGATCAACACTCCTGTACAATGGGATGACAGTCAACCTTTCAAAGCAACATGTCTACCACAAAAAAGAAGGGGAAAATCTGGAAAGGTTCCCATTTTGACAACCGAGACACAAAAATATTCTAAGAGCTTGCTAACTGTACCACTACAACTACAAAGGAACAAGGACACTAACTAGGACTTCCTGTACCAACAACTTGTATCACTACAAACACAGAAGAACATGGACACTAACTAGGACTTCCCTGTACCAAGGCTTTCTATTTCTGCCAGCACCCCCACTCAGCCCCTCCATTCACAGCAGACCTGCAGTGCCTCACTCACCTTGCAGGCACAGTTTTAGACTACAGGCTTACCCAGGTCTTTGGCCTGTCTTCAACACACCCACACTCCCACTTTAGGAAGACAGAATACAGCAGTGACATAAATCTAAAGTAAAATAATGTTACAGGTAAATATCCTTCAAGTTTGGTAACAAAAAAACAACAACAACAAAAACATCAACTTGGAAAACCAGTCTGGATCCATACTTTTTTTTTTAAACTGAAGGACATATGGTGGGATGAGGAATGAAGCTTGTGTCTATGATGCCCAGATCATTAAAAGACAGTAAAAGAGAGATGTGTAGAGTTGATTCAATCTGGCTTCTTATAGATGAAAGAATTATCTGTCCCTGAAAAGTGTGACTACAAATTTTAGAACCCAAATCTGTAAAACAAAAAGCAGGGGGTAGTGGGTGGGTAAAAAATAAATTACTGACAGTTATGAAATGAATACAATTTCTGATTAAAAGTCAAAGAGTCTTGGTCTCCTTGAAATGTCACCTTCCCCAGCTGTGTCTACAAATCATTTCACCAGCTACCAACCCTCTTCAAGAATTTTTAGCCTGAAGTAATCAGGTACTAACAACTCCCACCATCTCCCACCACCCCTTACCCCCCAAAAAAATTTCACAAGTATGTTATTGAATGTTTTCACGTTTCTAAACACTCTCTATCATCTACTGGTATGTTGTTGAATGTTTTCACATTTCTGAATTCACTTTATGTTTTACTAGTATGCTATTGAATGTTTTTACATTATTGAACAATCTTTATCATCTGCTCGTTTTGACTCCTGGTCAGCTTTCTGTGAGGTCCTCCATGCAGACGTGAACACAGGACCATACCAAGCCACAGTGTGCACCATCTGACCCTGAGGTCACCCACCACCACCACTTGTCTGAAAACTCACATCTATTGACAAAATAACTTTTTCAAACACATGGGTAAGGCAAAAGAAAAAAGAAAAAGAGAGGTTAAAGCTAAACAGCCTAAATCCCACAACCTACAATTTCAAACATCACTCAGTCAAGAGTGCTAAATTTAGCACACCCTTTCCATTTACCTCGTCCAAGTATGGTCAGTTCCTGCTATAACTGGCACCAGCTAGCCCTACCTCGACTGGGATGGTATGGATTAATTAGCAGCTAAGAGGCACTGAAATTGGGATAACTAACAACTGTGATCCATCAATGGCTAATAAATAAGTATATTCCTCATAGTCTTCACAGAGAAACAGAGCAGCTTAATGAAAGGTGTGATAAAAGAATACAATAGAAATTTCTGAGATCTACACAGTCCTGTTTTTAGGTCTACAGTGCTACGTGGTCATGTGCCTCTGTTTACATCACTGCAGAATCATGTGGTTAAGCCACTTTACCAATGCTATTCAGTCACTGTAGGTACACCTTCATGTCCACTGTGTGTAATATTTCTATTAAACCAGTCAGTCAGGCAATATGGCTGTCTTTGGGGAATAAAGACCAAATTCAGCAACATCTTGAACATCACAAGTCAAACAGAGTTCGTCTCTTTCTCTTCTTAATTTGTGAAGTCAAATGTGTTTATGTTTTATTTACCTTTCTGGACAGACATTTTTTTGAAGATAAACAATTTTCATGCCAAAGAAAGCTAATCAATTATATCTTTTCATGAGAGATGTTTATTATCAACATGTTTTAGTATATGATCAACTTAGCTGGAAGAAGGAAAACTGACAGTGGATAAAAGACTGTCCAGTTTGGCTTTGGCAGGGAAATCTTGTGTAATCATGGGGAGGGGAAGGGGGCAGGGGGGGGGGGGGGGGCAGGTAGGGTTGAGACTACATACTTTTTTTCTGAAAAAAGAAAATGGGGCAACCAAAGAAAATCAGAAAGACTACTTAAGCTTGCCAACTTCTCACTGAAAGATGATGATAGTTGTCTCTAGGAAAGACTGATTATCACCAGAAAAATGGAGGAGGGGTGTTAAGTTAAAGGTGTGGGATGATTTCAAACTCTGAACAGAAAATGAATCCCTTACAGAAGAAGCCAACAAGGAGAAAATCAAAGCCAACAAGGAGAAAATCAAAGCCAACAAGGAGGAAATCAAAGCCAACAAAGAGGAATCAAGCAACAAGGAAAAAAGCCAACAGGAGAAAAGCCAATTACAAATGACTGACTCCATATATCCTGAAAACCACATCAGTTTTGCACAAATCTCTACAGCAGGCTGAACTTGCACATGTATCAAAGACATGCAACTAACAAGAAAGACAGTGTTTTCTACCTGGCAGTGTGTGCCACTTGAGGTGGCATAGCATATGGTGTGTGGGTGTGTGTGTGTGTGTGTGTGTGTGTGTGTGTGTGGTGTGTGTGTGTGTGTGTGTGTGTGTGTGTGTGTGTTCAAGCCTTCATTGTGAAATGCATGAATGTTCTTGGTGAGAAATCAAAGTCTCATCCAGTGTTTTCCTGCAATTACACAATTTTACCTTAAAAAACCCAACAAGAACGCTTCCTTATGTTCAAAGCATATTGATGACCGAAAAACAACCTGGTGATAAACCCCCATCTCCAAAGACCCTCCAGCACCACAGGATCACCCCCTCAGAACTATTAAACAAAGACCACAAACCCACCTCTCAAGGCATCGCAAGTCCATCCCCCCACCTCCCCTTAAGTGTAAGTGTGTGTGTATGTGTGTGTCTGTATTCATGTAGTGCATATTCATGTGGTATTGTGTGCTTGTGCTTGTGCATGTTCATGCTTGCACATGCATGAACATGACCCCAAACATTTCCCCTGGAGCCTCTGGCCAGGTGCCATTTTCTTAAGAGCACGACAGGAGCTTTCTCGAGCCTGACAGTTGATAGACTTGCGGTACTTGCTCTCTTTTAGTGCTCTTGTTTGACGTTTCTGACCATTACATATGGGGAGAGGACGGCTTTTCAGCCACCCATATCACTACTATGAGTACTGTCCTCATTTGGGGTGAGTAGTTGGGGGTGTGGTCGTGGGGGTCAGGTAGGTGGGTATGTGTGCATGCATGCATGCGTGCATATATATATAAATGTGTGTGTCTGTGTGTGTGTGGGGCTCAGGTAATGAGTATTTGTGTAAGGTGTGTGTGCTTGTGCATGTTCATGCTTGCATGTGCATGAACATGACCCCAAACATTTCCCCTGGAGCCTCTGGCCAGGCGCCATTTTCTTAAGAGCACGACAGGAGCTTTCTCGAGCCTTAGTGTTGATAGGCTTGCGGTACTTGCTCTCTTTTAGTGCTCTTGCTTGACGTTTCTGACCATTGCATATGGGAGGGGATGGGCACTTTCAGCCACCCATATCACTACTATGGAGGCTGTCCTCATCCTGGGGTGAGTTGGTGGTGGTGTGGGAGTGGGTGGTTATATGTGCATGCCTGCATGCATGCGTGCATGTGTTTGTGTGTGCATGCCCTAATGCATGGGTAAATGCAAATGTGTGGGGTGTGTGTGCATTTCAAAAAGGACTTTCATGCCTTGAGTGATTGTTTTATGAATCCCCATTTAATAACCCTGAAAGAAATGAATGGTGAGTTGCTTTTGGGTGTCAGGAGTGTGGCTTACCACAGAGGTTCACTGCTGACAAATGTGTCTCTTTAACACTGGGTTCTGAAAATGAATTTTGAAGTCTAGCAAAGAAAAAAAAGTATTTGCTGTTGAACCTCCCTTTTTCTCTCTTTTTGAGGGTAGGTTTTATAAAAAAGTCTTTATGCCTAATCTATTACTACCAGCAAATGCAACTTTATCATCTTTATCTCTCTCTTAATCTTTTCCCCTTCCATTAATTTATTTTGCTTATATATGTACATGCACATGTGTATGTGTGTCTTTACATGGTGAGGGTGTGTTTGGGAGGGGGGGAAGGGTTTATAAACTGGTAAGTTTACTCAGACATGACTACTGAAAGCCATGTGTTGACAGTATCTTCAGACAGATCTGTAGATGAAACATGAAGATAATACAGAAAAGAGCTAATCAGATCAGAAACCAAATGAAATAAATATTCAATGATACACATCTACTGATGCTTCCTCACAAATGCTACAATAAGCAAACACTAAACCTTGTAAAGCATCTACTGACTTTTCAGAAAACTGGGAATGTGTAATGACTGGAGAGAAAACTAGGACTGAGAGAAAACTGGGAAATGTGTCAGGAAAACTGGAAGATGTGTAATACCCTTGAGAAAAACTAGTCACTAATCCTTTAAGGAAATACTGAGCAAAGCTTGGCACAAAGAACTAGTCCTTGCAATGTGAAGTGACATGAAGTCATCAGGGAAAATGAACATAACAGTCTACACTCAGTAAGCATGCAGTCTGATCCCTGTCTGGTTTCCCAGTTACACAAGATTTACTGGGGGTGGGGGTTAGGGAAGAGAAACATATTTACTTTTAAAATGCTACATGTTATAGTCATATTTCAATTGATAATGGTGCATAGTGATGTATTGTCTACAATTAAAATACTAGTAATATATATTCAAGTTTTAGGTATTACATAATCATAATAATATTGTATATACGTTTAAATACTACATCGCCATACATTAAGTAGTCACAGTATGATACATCATGTATGAGATACAATCAGTATGTACGATTTTAAGTGCGTACAGTTATGTATCTAGGTTTAAAAAATGCAGTCATAAATCTTGGTTGAAAAAGCTACAGTCATGTCTCTGTTCAAAGTGATGAAAAAACAGGTCACAGTTGTCAGTTTCCCCCACATTTTCCCCCTTTCAGCTGATAATTAATTCATCCTGTCCAAGCCCAGCTGGGCCAGCTGGTGCTAATTATAGCAGGAACTAAGCACACTTGACTAGGTAAAAGGAAGGGCATGTTAAATTTAGAGCTCTTAGACTAAGTGATGCTGGATTTGTACACTGTGTGGTGGAAGGAAATCAAAGGTGTCCAAAGGAAATTGTACCTAACCACAGCACCCCATGAGCAGATTCTATCCTCAGAAAAACGGTGGCTGTGGATGAACTAGAAGAACTGTGACAAAAGAAGTTGAGCAGGCATGAACTAAAACAATGTACTAGTATGATACCAGATCTTAGCAGTACTAAAGTGTGTGTGTGTGTGTGTGTGTGTGTGTGTGTGTGTGTGTGTGTGTGTGTGTGTGTGTGTGTGTGTGTGTGTGTGTGTGTGTGTCCCATAGACTAACAAATATCTCAGAAAAAACAACATAAAACTCTATTTAATAAAAGAAGAAAAAAGAAAGAAAGCTACAAGCCATTGATGGTGATTTGGGCGGCTTTTTCCAGCCTCTCAGTCATCTCCTGAACCTGAATACGAGTTAACAGCTCTCTGCCCATGTCCATCTGGAGGTCAATTCAACAACTCTTTAATCCCTAACATCTGAAGATCACTGACCAAAGCTTACTAAGACACAACCTTACTTTTCAAACTGTTACTTTACAGGGTATGTTTATGAAAAAATAAACCACAAAATTAATTCTAAACATTCAACAACATACCAGTCAAAATGTCTTGCTGTGTGTGTGTGTGTGTGTGTGTGTGTGTGTGTGTGTGTGTGTGTGTGTGTGTGTGTGTGTGTGTGTGTGTGTTTCTCTCTTCGTGTCTGTCTGAGATTTTTCTTTTAAATTTTCATTATTTGTTTATTGTCACCTCTGGATTCCTGCATGCTAAAAACTCCATGAGGGAGCTAACAGCTGGTGCCAATGACCTGCAGACTGCTGGAGATAATTTCTGGTTCATACTGGACAGAGTCATGTTACTAAACAGTGCCATCTGACCACACACTGAAAAGTCATACTTTAAAAAAATATTGGCAAGAAATATATTGTAGTTTTCAAATTTAGTACTATTTTCAAGGGAACTGAACTTTTAATTTATTTAAAAGGATTTTGCAGAACATGCACCTGACAGTTCAAAGCATTTTAAATCAAGAAGCTAAGAAACAGAAATGTTTATATCTACAACAATCCAAATCAACTGGATTCCTAAAAGGAAAAGCCTACCACATTCTACAACTGATCCAGGGGTAGGCCTCACAGATAAAAAACAACAATAAAACCATGGCATAAGGGGTAGAGTAGTCAGCTGATGTCAGACAGTGAGCTTTTATCAAACTAATTATTATTACTGGGATGATAAGTGATTAAACAGAGGAGACCAGGGACTCAGTCCACAACACACCAGGAGTTTTGCACCCTGACTGTACTAACAATGGATAATAAGACACTGACCTGTCAACCCAGACTGTACTGACATTGGATAGTAAACACTCACTAACAACCAGACTGTACTACATTGGATATAAGACATGACCTGCAACCGACTGTACTGACATTGGATAGTAACACACTCACTAACAACCCAACTGTACTGACATTGGATAGTAACACACTGACCTGTCAACCAAACTGTACTAACATTGGATAGTAAAACAATGACCTCTCAACCCATACTGTACTGACTCTGGATAATATTAACACATTGACTTGTCAACTTAGACTGTACTGAGGACAGAAGGAATCTGGATTATCAGTAAATCTATCATAATGGCATCAGCTACACACACACTGTTAAGGGTTATACTGAGAACAAAAGGAATCCTAATTATCAGTAAACCTGTCATGATGGTATCAGCCACACATACACTATGAAGGGTTACACTGAGGACAGAAGGAATCCTTGACAACAGGGGAAAGGCCAAAGGGTGGGAGGTGGGGAAGGGTCATACAACAACAATAGAAAGAAAAAAAGAGAGGTATTTATACAGCTGATTTCTAACATATATGAAGCTCTAGGTTCTTACACACACACACACACACACACACACACACACACACACACACACACACACACACACACACACACACACAACAACAACACACACACATACACACACACGATACACACACACACTCTCTCTCACTCACTCTCTTTCTTTCTCTACCCCCAACTTTCTCTCACACACACACAGTGATGCACACAAACACACACACACAAACACACACTAAAGCACACACACTACCAATGCCAACTCTACTCCCCCAAAAGTCCTTTGAATGAGACCATAAACCAAAATCCTGAGTGCAACCATGCAAAACATCTTGCACATATATTAAAACCTGTTCCACTTTTCAGAAGAGAGGGCCATTCTGTACCAGTGGGAAAAGGAGACAAAATTCACAAAACTGCATACACACATGTACCAAATGTAAAAAAAAAAAAGAGTGTTTATTCCATTATATTTGAAATGAAAGAATAAAGTAAAAATGAAAAATAAATAGATACACTCAGCACTGAAAACGAGGTTCATCAACAAGCTTACCTACCAATACCTGAACTGAAGTCACAATGTTAACACAGAAATATTGTATGCTGAAAGGGGGACTAAGAACAAGAAATCCCAAACGAATCTATTCTGGTCTAAACAAGGGGGCTTTCAGAACTGTCTTACAGCCAACTTCACCTATCAGCCCATTGCACACTCCTGCCTCTTACAATTGTCTTTTGCTGTGATGCTTCTCTGAAATTCAAACTTTCTGCTGGCTCTTTGGGTGGAATAGCAAAACTTGTCCCAATGCCATGTCCGGTGCTGGATTTCTGCTATGACAGCTACTTCTTCAGATCTCTTAAGCCTTTTCTGGAAATGCAGCAGTAACCTTTGCCCTGTTTCAGCTGGCCAAGGAAGACGAGCTTCAGTTTTCCCTGTGTCCTCCATCCTAGCTCCATCTTCAGCCCAACCAAGTTGCTGCTGTAGTACTATGGACTCCAGACCAGGCAGGTTGGCTATGTGAAGAATTTCTTCATTGCTGACGTTGTTTTGCCACTGGGGGCCAATGGTGGAAGGAAGGAGGGCAGCGTTGATGGAAGTGCTCCAACAGCTTGATCAGCTGATGACTGTACAGGACCCAGGTTTCTGAACCATACAACAGGGCAGGGCCACCACAGCTCTGTGTCCTTGGGTTTTTGTTGAGAGGCAGAGGGATTGGTTCTGCCATACATTCTTAGACATAGACAGACACACACACACACACACAAGAACATACACACAAATATACAAGCACAAATAGCCATACAGACACAAGAACACACACACACAAATACACACACAAATGCACACACACTAACACACACATACTAACACTCAAACACACAAAAATACACACACACACACAAACACACACAAATAGTACACAATTGCACACACACTAACACACACATATTAACAGTCAAATGCACAAAAATACAAACACACAAAACACACACAAAGCACACACACAAACACACAAAACACAAACTCATACACACAAAGGACACACACACACACACAAATACACACACACACAAATTCAACACAAATGCACACACATAGACACACATACCAAACAGTCAAACACACAAAAATACAAACACACAACAAAACAACAACACACCAAGCACACATACTAACACACACAAAAACAAACACTCAAAGCACACAAAATACAAAACACAAATATACACACACAAAAACAAACACACACAAACACAAAACACAAACCATACACACACAACACACACACACACACACACACACACACACACACACACACACACACACACGAGACATGATAGCTTGGTTATTCATATTCAAGAGAATATTTGCTTCTGGAGTTAACTTCAGTGCCAACTCAACTGCACCTTAAGTCCATTGGGTGAGACTATATACTGAGGTCCAATGTGTAAACGCACACAGAACACCTTGTGCACACATTGAAACTTGTTCCACTTTTTGGAAGAGTAGGCCATTGTGTACCAGTGGGAATGGATGACAAAATTTACAAAACTGCATACACACAGGGACTGGATGTAAAAAGGCACAGGAGTGCTTATTTGATTATTCTCAATATAAACATTTTTTTTTAAAAAAGGAATACCCCCCACACACACACACACACCAGGAGAGACAGACAGAAGTTTCAACTGACCCAAAATCACACATGCCTTGCCACATGCCTGTATTGGCCTGGTGGCACAGCAGTGACTTACAGTGCAACCAGTGTCTTGCACTGTGACTGAGCTGGTCTTTTTGTGGCTGTCTGTCTGTCCATCCATCCTGCAAACACAAGCAAATGGTGGGGAAAAAAAATTATGTTCAGAAAAAAGAGCAACAAAACAATGCAATGGACTGAATGTCCAAACCATCACCACTAATTAACAGTCTAACAAACCTTTTAAATCATAAAGCTTTGTAAAGGGAACAGAAGAAAACTTCAACCAATATTCATTACTATGGGAAAAGAGCAATAACAATAGCAAACTACATAGGAACAAATATAAAAGATTATGCATAACACTTAAAGGGAAAATAATGGCATATAGTAAATTACATCACACACACACACGTACACACACACACATACTCACACACACACATCACACAGACACAGACAGACACACACACACACACACACACACACACACACACACACACACACACACACACACACACACACATGTGACATCATCAATGGCCTACATGCTGGAGGAAAGTAGATACTTTATATGTACAAGATTAACTATTACACAGAACTTTAAAAAAGAGGAACTAGTCTGCTTAATGAAGAGAGAGAGAGAGAGAGAGAGAGAGGAGAAGAGAGAGAGAGAGAGAGAGAGAGAGAGAGAGAGAGAGAGAGGAGAGAGGAAAGAGGAGAGAGAGAGAGAGAGGAGAGAGAGAGAGAGAGAGAGAGAGAGAGAGAGAGAGAAGAGAGAGAGAGAGAGAGAGAGAGAGAGAGAGAGAGAGAGAGAGAGAAGAAGAGAGAGATCAAATCAAACTCTTTTATTTCGAGGAAAATGAATAGGCACTCGTGTGCTTTTTTACATCCAGTCCCTACCCCTCTGCCACATCATGATAATAATAATAAAATAAATCCAATACAGGCACATCATAATATTAAAATAAACCCAATACCCAGATATTCACACAAAAACCAGAGTAACAAGAAAAAAAATATGGAAAAAAAACAGCAACAAAAAAACAACAACCCCAAAACAACCCCCTCCCCCCACAAAATAAAGGACTTTAAGCAGAAGCATACTACACCTGCATGCATCCAAGGAAGGCACACACACACACACACACACACACACACACACACACACACACACACACACACACACACACCAAGACGAGAGATAGAGAGAGAGAGAGAGAGAGAGAGAGAGAGAGAGAGAGAGAGAGAGGAGAGAGGAGAGAAAGAGAGAGAGAGAGAGAGAGAGAGAGAGAGAGAGAATGACAATGACATGGTTTATTTGCATAAGCTTTAAGCCATTCACAAGGGGACAGAGGGATGGGGACTGGGTACAACACATAAATTGGAAACAAAAATGCACTGTCAATGACAGCCAAGAGAGAGAGAGAGAGAGAGAGAGAGAGAAGAGAGAGAGAGAGAGGAGAGAGAGAGAGATCTCAGTGCTCAATTCCAGGATTTAAAAAAAGGGAGACACTCAGACACAGTGCCCTTGAAATGATAAAAAGAGGGGGGGGGTAATTATCTCCCTTCCTCTGGTCAACTTACAGATATACATGTACTAAAGAGTTTGCTGCAATAGTATGTTTGTTTTCTGATCTTCTTTCTGATCAACTGGCTCCTTCAAAAATTCAAGCCTTCATAAATGGGAGCTATCAGCTGGTACTATACTGGCCTAATCAAAATTAATATGTTTTTTAAATGGTAGTGCTTACATATAATGGCAACAACAATGGGTACCTTACCATAACCAGAAAACTGATCCATGGAATCGACCAGTGCACAATGAGAAGCAATCATTCTTGACTAGGTAAGGAAGAAAAAATCCTTCATTACTGCCACATTTAAACTCTGGTCCTCTGTTACTGTAATAGTTGTCCCTTTTTTAAAGTAATTTCAACACACTTCAAAAGTCACACGTGTTCGCCATCTTGTTTTTGTTGAGGTGCTAAAAGGCAAATAGTGGTTGGTCAGAACTGAAGCTTCTTGGCCAATCAGATATGTTGACAAAAAGTTGTGTTTGGTGTGCCTATTTTGAGATTATCTGCACAGCATAAGGTGGCCTGTCTTCATGTGTGTGTGTTGTGTGTGTGTGTGTGTGTGTGTGTGTGTGTATGCCTCTAATGCCTATGGTGCATAGCACAAAATGTTTGGAGCCTAGATGCCCCAGTCTGGCAATGGCTCGATTTTTCATCCTCCATATTAAAATATGAAGTGATTTTCTCAACATTGATTCTTGAAAAATCAGCTAACAAAGGAGCAGAGTAAAATGAGAGAGAGAGAGAGAGAGAGATGAGAGAGAAGAGAGATTGAGAAGAGAGAGAGAGAGAAAAGAGAGAGATGAGAGTTTTATTATTAATTATTTAATCTATTCTTTTATATTAAAGAGAATGAAATGAGCATTCATGTGGTTTGTTTGTTTTTGTTGGTTTTTTAAACATCTAGTCACCATGTGATTGCAGTTTTCTAAATTCTGTCATTTGTTCCACCAGCACGTAA
>CM060344.1:23045398-23057898 GCA_030674155.1 Stramonita haemastoma | reverse complement strand
CTGTCAATTACTAATCCTAGAACTTTATGAAAATCAACTTCTTGAACTACATTACCACTGATGTCCAATGAACTACAATGTTAAAAAGGTTTACAAGTTTTTGTCTGGTGTTATAATCATATGTTTACTCTTATGAGGGTGGATGATCATATGATTTGGATCAGACCATTTGATCAAGTGTTCTATATTAGTCTGTTGAGAAAGAGAGGGAGAAAGAGAGACAAAGACAGAGAGAAAGAGAGCCAGAGCCAGGCAGAGATAGAGACAGAGAGAGACAGATACAAAGAGACAGGGAGAGAATAGAGAGATAGTGACAGAGAGAGACAGAGACAGAGAGAAAGACAGAGACAAAGAAAACAGACAGAGGGAGAGAGACAAAGAAAAAAAACACACACAGAGACAAATAGACTGACAGAGAAAGACATAAAAAGAAAGACAGAGAGATATAAACATAAGAGAGAGAGACAGAGACAGAAAGATAGAGACCGAGAAACAGAGACAAAAGGAGACAAAGATAGACAGAGACAAAGACAGACAGAGAGAGAAAGATACAGCCATAAACAGATAGAGAAAGAGAAACAGACACAGAGACAAACAAACAGAGCAGTTAAAAAGTGTAAGACCCTTGTTCCAAGGGGGGGGGGGGGGAGACTGCTTCACACCTTTAGGTCTTGACCTCTGTCTGGAAAGTCCTTAGAAAACTGACAACACATGGTACTGGTTAGCTTGTAATGTCTCAGGGGGCTACCACACATACACAACACACACACACACACACATCGGTGCATGGTCAAATTGATTGATGACCTGGTTCTATTCCAGGTTGAGGAGATTTTTCTCCTGGAGTTAATCATCAGTGCTGACTCCACTCCCCCCAAAGTCCTTTGTATGAGACTATAAAGGAGGCCCCTGGGTTCACCCACCCAGAAATCTTGCACCACATTAAATCCTGTTCTGCTTTTTGTAAGAGTAGGCCATCCTGTGCAGGTGGTAACAGATGACATTTACAAAACTGCATTCACAGGGGGACTGGATGTAAAAAAACACATGAATGCTTATCTCATTAGCCTTGATATAAAAGAATAAATAAATTAAATTATAAAAAAAACATACACACATTATTAAGAGGGTGGGGTTGGTAAACAGTGTGGCATTTAGGATATGAGCTTTCCCTTGTCCCTGCAAACCAAAAAGGCCTGAGCTATAAGGAAACTGGCAGAGAAAGAGAGGGCTGTGTAGTGTCTGTCTATCTACTATCTATCTATCTATCTATCACCTTGGTTTGGGAAGGTGGGGGCACCCATGAAGACTTGACAACTAGTTCCCTCCATTCCTCTCTCTGTTTAGCCTTTCTGAAAATTGGGTTGAGTTCTAGGCCTGTCCATTGGCTGATGTTGTCTTCCCACCTCTTCCTTGATCTACCCCTTTTTCTTCTTTCCTGGACAGTTAGCCTTGCAGTATTGTTTTTGCAAGTCCATTATATCTTTTGACATGCCTACCATTTAAGTTTAGCTTCTTTACCATTGGTAGAAGATTTTTGTGTTTGTGTGATTGGAGATAAAAGGGGCAGTGCTATGCAGAGACAGACAGAGAAATGATGGGCTACATGTGTGCATAGTGAAAAGGGGCGGAGCTATGAAGACACTGACAGAAAATTGACAGAACTCTCTCTCTCTCTGTAGTGGTGGTGGGGGTGGGGGGGCAGCAAAGAGGCCTTTAGTGGAGGGCTGAGCATTAGCCAATGGGTGATGCAGACACCCCCTCCCTCCCTCTTGCCATCTTCTCCACATCATGATTAGCAGGAAGCTACCACTGTCTGCTGTGCTGGCTGCTAGCCTAGGTCTATGTGAAATGAGAGTCTAGTGGAGAAAACTAGAAGCAGAGATTTGTCAAGGTGTTGGGGTGTCTAGCAACTCTCTCTCTCTCTCTCTCTCTCTCTCTCTCTCTCTCTCTCTCTCTCTCTCTCTCTCTCTCCCACATTCCCTCCCCCACCTCCACCCATACCCTACATTGTCAATACCTAAATGTGTCTCCACCAGCTTATGCCAAGCCTGTCTTGTAGGTTACTAGGCTAACAAAATATGGGTCAAGGTTACAGCAAGCCAGCGTGTGTGTGCAGCACAAAATGGGAAAGCTTGACAGCCAGACATGGAAGGGGGTGAAAGAAAGAAGAGGGGGGGGGGGGGGGGGGGGGGGGTAAAGGAAGGGACCTGCCAACTTTAATGTCAAAAGCAATATAATTTTTATGAATCTCTGTCTGTCTGTCTGTCTCTCTGTCTCTCTGTCTGTCTGTCTGTCTGTCTCTCCCCCTCTCTCTCTGGCTTACATTAAAACATATGTAAATGGTTTGGAGTTTGACTTGACAGTGAGAACTGTCTGAAATCTCTGTAGTTTTTTTATAGATCAGCTCTCAAATTAACATGTCATAGCTTTAACATATCTGATTATGTAATAATGATTATGATAATAATGAGAATACAATAGTAAAAAAAAAATATTGAATTCATAATAACAATAATGATAATTAAAATTGATGAGAAAGGGGATGATAATGATATAATGATAATTATGATAAAACTAACAGGATACTACTACTACTACTACTACTACTAAATACTACTACTACTACTACTACTACTACTACTACTACTACTACTACTGATGATGATGATGATGATGATTATGGGGATGCTGAGTGGAGGGAGAGAGTGGGGTGTCAGTATAAATAAATTCCCAGCTTCTGGAAACTCTGGGCTAGGAATTCTATCTCTCTTTAATTTCTGCCTTGTTCCTTTTCTTCCTTTCACCTCCATGATTTTGTTGTTGTTTTTTAGGGGGGGGGGGGTGTTCTTCTTTTTTGTTTAAGTGTCCTTTCTCCTGCCTTTTTGTTCCAGAAAGACTTAAAAGGGGACAGTTTTTTCCCTGGGCCAAGTCTGATTGCTAGATCTGACTTTCTATTTGAGTGTTTAAAGGAGAAGAGGATGATATTGATCACGAATGCTTAGAATGCCTAATTTTAAGGAAGGCAAAAACCCAAGGTTTTAACAAGGGCAGCACAGATTTTGGAAATGCAGGAAGTTGCGCACTTCTAGCCTTTGAAAAGTTCATATCTGAAGTAAAGCTTAGACTATAAGACCAGTATATAGGTCTCTCTCTCTTCTCTTCTCTCTCTCTCTCTCTCTCTCTCTCTCTCCTCCATCTAACATCACACACACACACACACACACACACACTCACTCACTCACTCACTCACTCGCTATCGCTATTATAATCGTTCTCCCTAATTCTCTTCCTGCTCCTAGATTTTTCACTAGTTATTTCTGTTCTCTGTGTGCTCAATTTATTGGTCTTGTGATTGGAGTGTGCAATCAATATTACAATTGTGTTGAATGTGCTTGTCAATCCTTCTCAGTTTTTTTTTTATTTTCCTTTTTAACTGAGTGATTCAATTTTTTTTCAGATCTTTATTTTCTTGTTTTGTTGTTGTTGTGTTCATCATTATTTTTTTTTTTTATTTACAGCTGAGTATTAAAAATGAAAAGAAGACTGGTCATTATGCATAATCATTAAATATTCCCTCAATAAAAAAAAAAGTCATTACCCTTCCCCCTCCTATTACCCTCTCCCCCCAACCCCCCCTCCCCACATAAACAAACAATCCTTATAGCAACAACAACAACAGACTTTCCCTTCTTTGTCCTCCCCCCCCCCTCTCTCTCTCTCACACACACACACACACCCTACAAACGGGCCCCTGCTACATGTGTAGGTGAGGTGCTAATCCAACCTGTCTTGTATAATATTGAACAGTGAAAGATTGCAAAAACTGAAAAATTGACAGGTTTGAAAACCACAGAAACACATGTACACAGACACAGACACACAGTCACACAGACACACAAACACACACAGACTTACACACAATTATTGGTGCTATATGGGCTGTTTCAGATCACAACCAGTGAAAAGACAAAATAGGAAAAAGAGAGGGCAAAGGTCAGGCATGTGCAGAAGCAATCAGTGGTTCAATGGATACCAATATTTGTGATTGTTGAAAGATAAAGACATTGATTTGATCAATATTTACATGTTGCATCTAGGCTTGTGTGTTTAAGTGGCAACATGCTGTATTATGTACAAGGTATATCATGCATGGCAATTTGGATATTTTCAAGGTAAGTCCTGACGTCATTCTGACAATGTTGTTGTGCTTTTGATAATCGTGTTTCTGCTTTTCTTGGCAATGAAATCATTGAGATATGTGCATGAGAGAATGTTTGTGATAAGCAAAAGGAAGAAATAGGCTTAGATATGTACACCAAACCAGTGTAATGTTTAGATCTCATGTCCTTATCTCCTTCAAGATCACAGTAGGATCTGGAAGTTGTAGAAGTTTCAACCTCAGGACAAGAGTTATATATAGGGCTGCAGATGTTTATGCTTTTTTCACATTTCTGTAGTAGGGGTCTGTAGTTTTGACAAAAAAGCTCAGGTATGGAAACTATGTGGGATATAAAATACGTGTTTTAATAGAAAATGATTGAGGCCTATTTTGATTTCTAACGTTTTCATAACATATTCATATTCTTCTCTCTACTTTTATTTGTCTCATAAACACTTTTATTGGGTAACATCCAGCTAGTGTTGCACATCATGATCACTGTCAGTCGTTTGAAAACATTAATAGAATGCTATATCTGCTGTGTAGAATTACCCTGAATTGGTTCCATACATCATTGTTTGTCCCAAGATGCCCTCAAGGTCTTAGGCAGTACATGTGTCCTTTCCTCCCTCTCTCTCTCCTACACACACACCCTCTCTATCCCCCTCCACCTCCCCTTTCTCTCTCCCTCTCCTACACTTTATCTCCCTATCCTTCTCTCTCTCTCCTACACTCTATCTCCCCCCCCCCTCTCTCTCTCTCTCTCTCTCTCTCTCTCTCTCTCTCTGTGAGTCTCTCTGTGAGTCTCTCTGTGTGTGCTGTATTTGACCTGGTTCAGCATTACATGGGGGGTATGACAATGTCACCTGGCGAGAGAGAGTCCATGCTTTAGTGACACTTGTCTGGGTTTGGAAAATAGAAAAAAAGAGAACAGATTACCATGCTTACGAATCTACTCTTGCTACCATATCCATAATAACACACTTGTGTTGTGTGCTGTTGTGTTGTGGATTGCCTAGCATACTAAGTGAACTGTATAGTTTATTAGCAATAAGTGTCCTACATTCCTTTATTTGTTCATTCATTCTCTCTTTGTCTTGTGTTGTGATTGTGGCAGATACGGTCAATTTAGAAAAAAGCTGGGCATTTGAAGGATGAAGATGATCTGTTTGTTTGAGCATGCATTTATTAAGGGCAAAGTGTCTACTTTATTTTGTTTCTTTACTTTGAAATCAATGAAGCTGAAGAGGGGTAGGGTCCTAGTTTGTTTCCACTTTGGTAGTGTAGGTTCATTTATTCTGTGTGGCTCCATTTTACCTTGGCTTTCTTTTTCTCTTTGTTTTTTGTTGTTGTGGTTGCTGTGTTGTGGTTTTGGTTTTGTTTTGTTTTTATATAAAAAAAAAAAGAAAAGATGGGGAAGTGGCAGGGTGATAACTGGATAAGATAGCAGTGTGTTGCAGGGTGAAATAGGGTGGTTTACCTTGATATCAAATGGTATTGGGTGTTTGTATGCAGGTGTGGGAGAGAGAGTTATTGTTACTATATCATAACTCAAGACTTTATTTTGACATATCCCTGTCTGTGTGTTCACAGGCCTGGTGTAGCCAGACAGCTGAAGACAATGTGGGATGATCAGTTAAGTATTTTGTCTGTGTATCTGCTAGTGTGTAATGCTTGTTTGTGGTTTGTTGTATATTTGCAGAAGTGTTGGTGTACTTATAAGTGTTTTGTGTAGGTATAAATGAGTGTAAGAAGAGGGATTGATATATTTATGACTTGCCATAGTGTTGCCTTGTTGTTAATTTATTGGCACAATACATCCACCCCATTGTTCATTGTTGTTTCTTTGTTGTTTCTTTTTTTTCCTAATATTTTAACAAGTTGAAATACTTACACACATTTATACCTTTTCTTATTGTTCATCTTTTTTCTGATGTTTAGCTGCAGCTAGATAGGTGAAGTGAAGATGTTTCTGATCTCTCCTTGTTTTCATATGTTTTTTTTTCAATACTTTGTTGATTGGTATGTTTTGATAAAGATGTAACCTGAAGATCTCTCTCTCTCTCTCTCTCTCTCTCTCTCTCTCTCTCTCTCTCTCTCTCTCTCTCTCTCCTCTCTCTCTCTCTCTCTCTCTCTCTCTCTCTGTCTGTCTGACTGTGTGTGTGTGTGTGTGTGTGTGTGTGTGTGTGTGTGTGTGTGTCTGTCTGTCTGTCTGTCTGTCTGTCTGTCTGTCTGTCTGTCTGTCTGTCTGTCTGTCTGTCTGTCTCTCTCTCTCTCTCTCCTCTCTCTCTCTCTCTCTCTCTCTCTCTCTCTCTCTCTCTCTCTCTCTCTCTCTCTCTCTCTCTCTCTCTCTCTCTCTCTTCCCTTCCTATTTCCACTTCCACATATTATATCATAAACTTGTCATTGGATAGAAATGTTTTGTTCTTATGTTGTATTTGAAATGGTATGTTTGTTGTCTAAAAAAGGATAGGCTGTGTTTCTTCGTTCATTTGGTTTTTGTTTTTTGTTTTTCCATCTTTGCTTGTTTTTTCCACCTCACATATATGTTAAGCCTTTTTGAACTTTTCAAATTCATGTTCTTGAAGACAACTAGAAAATTGTTATGTTTGGGCTAGCATCACAGTGTTGTTATTTTCTTGAATGTTTGTTTGTTGTTAGGGTTTTTTTGTTAGTTTTTTTTCCTTTTTTTTCATAGTATGTTTTAAAGTAAGAAAGATTTGTGAATATATGCATATTTTTTGTTTTGGTTGCTCATTTCTCTGCTGTCTCCTCTCAATTTTGATATATTTGAATAAATTTGAACTAATGTATCTGTTTTGAAATTAATGTTCAAGTCAATGAGGGATTGTGTGCTTGTTGAATACATATTTATCTCTTTTGTTAAAATAATTATTAATGTATCCAATGGTGATTGTGGGTTTGTTGAATGTATACCTGTCCCCATGTTTTAAACCATAGGTTGAACTTTAATTATTGGTGTTGGTGATTTTGCTTTTGCTTTCGATTTTGTTGTTGGATTTGTTTTGATTTTTGTTTTGCTAATCCCTTTTCAGGACAATCGCATGATGAAAGGAAGTAGGTGAATACTTACTCTGTTACTCTTGGAAAATAGAGATTTGTTCATTGAATCATTCAGTCCTTGTTTTCATGTGACATGTGTGTGCCTGTTTCTGATGTACACTTGCTTCTGCGTGTTTGATATTTGTGTGTTTGTGATGTAGGCTTGTTACTGTGTATGATGTAAGTGTGTTTCTGATGTCTGTTTCTGTGTATGATATAAGTGTGTCTCTGATGTCTGTTTCTGTGTATGATATCAGTGTGTTTCTGATGTCTGTTTGTGTATGTGCAGAGTGGGGGTGAACACATCTGTGAGGGGAAGCATGATGATGGTCCAGGGTTACTACACCACTGGATGAGATTTTTCACACAAAGGCACAACACTCACTGTGCTTCTCCTCACACATCATTTAAAATTGTTGGAGGGGGGGGGGAGAGTCATTTTCATGTTGGTTTTTTTTCAGGAATATTTTGTGCTGTTTAAAGTACCAGAAAAACAGAACAGGATTTTAATGTATGAAAAAAAGGATTGTAATGTTTTATATCAAATGGGAAACACTGAAACTTTAGAGCTGCAATTCTTGACTTGGGGCATAAGGGTCAAAACTGATGACATTTTGTTTACAAGCCCATGTTAAAAGTTATGCCATATATTGAAATGGCATCACTTGTGAGGCATAAAAATCAAAGAATTACTCAGTTTTCTGAACTTATGCCATGGAAACAATCCAATATGGCTGCAAGAACTAAATGTTTCAAAGTCCTAAACCATATATATTTATCTATAAAAAGTTGAAGTAACCTGTTTCTACAGAATTGTTTACAACATGAATTGTTTAAATTCACACAAGGAAACCTTCATAAATGTATCCAGACATTTTTTATTCTAAAAAAAAACATGATTTTTGGTGGCTTACTTTGACATCAAATTGTATTTTGTCCATGGCATGCACATGTGGGTATGTTTTTAAGGGGGGGGGGGGGGGGGTTTACTACATTATTACTCAGATGTTTTTATTTTGACATGTCCCTTTCTGTGTGTTCACAGGCCTGGTGTACCCAAATAGCTGAAGACAATGTGGGATGATCAATTAAGTATTTTGTCTGTGCATCTGCCAGTGTGTATGGTTTGTTTGTGGCTTGTTGTATATTTTCATAAGAACTGGTGTGCACAAGTGTAAGAAGAGGGATTTATATATTTATGACTTGCCCTAGTGTTACCTTGTTGTTGATGGATTGGCATGTTACATCCACCCAAATGTTCATTGTTGTTTTTTGGTTTTGTTTATTTTTTTCTGATATTTTAACAAGTTGAAAATACTTACACCCAGTTATCTGACCTTTTCTATTTGTTCATCTTTTTTCTGATGTTTAGCTGCAGATAGATAAGTGAAGTGAAGATGTTTCTGAACTCTCCTTGTTTTGATGTGTTTTTAATACTTTGTGGGTCTGTTTTGATAAATGTATCCTGATGCTCTCCTCTCTCTCCATGCTCTCCTCTCTCTCTCTCTCTCTCTCTCTCTCTCTCTCTCTCTCTCTCTCTTCTCTCTCTCTTCTTCTCTCTTTCTCTCTCTCTCTCTCTCTGTCTCTGTCTGTCTCTCTCTCTGTCTCTGTCTGTCTCTCTATCTCCCTTTCTCTGTCTGTCTGTCTGTCTGTCTGTCTGTCTGTCTGTCTGTCTGTCTCTCTCTCTCTCTCTCTCTCTCTCTCTCTCTCTCTCTCTCCTCTCTCTCTCTCTCTCTTTCTTCCTCCTCCCTTCCTACCTTTTTTTTTTTACTTTCACATGTTATATTCAAAACTTATCATTAATTTTGATATAAATGTTTGGTTATGAAACTTTATTTTTACTATCTGACTAAGAATGGTGTGTTTCTTTACTTGGTTGATTGGTTTTCCCCTGTTTGCTTGTTTTCCCCCTCACATATATGTTACCCCCTTTTGGACTTTTAAAATTCATGTTCTTGAACACAACTGGAAAAAGTTCTGTTTGGGCATAACTTATATTGTTGTTAATTTCTTGAATCCTTGTTTGCTGTCAGTATTTTTGTGAGTTTTTTTCTCTTCAAAATATTGTTTTAAAGTAAGAAAGATTTGTGAATATGTATACATATTTTGTTGTTTGGGTTGATCTTTTCTCTGCTTTCTCCTCTCAATTTTAATTATATTTGAATAAATCATAGGTAATGTATCTGTCTTGACATTAATATTCAGGTCAATAGGAGATTGTGTGTTTGTTGAATACATATTCATTTCTTTTGTTAAAATAGTTATCAATATATCCAGTGGGGATTGTGCATTTGTTGAATGTATACCTGTCTCCTTTTTTTAAACCATAGGTTGAACTTTAATTGTTGGTGTTGGTGATTTTGATTTTGATTTTTTTTAAAAATTATTTTGTTTTTGTTTTTTAATTTTTATTTTTGTTTTGCTAATCTCTAATCAGGACATGGTCCAGATGAAAAAAAAGTTATGTGAATACTTACTCTGTTACCCTTGGAATATAGATATTATTCTTTCATTCATTCATTCTTTGTTTTCATATGATTGGTGTGTGCCTATTTCTGATGTACGCTTGCTTGTGTGCATTTAATATTTGTGTGTGTGTGATGTACACTTGTTTCTGTGTATGATATAAGTGTGTTTCTGATGTCGGTCTCTGTATGTGCAGAGTGGGGGTGAACACATCTCTGAGGGGAAGCATGTTTGATGTTCTCGAGTTGCTAGACCACAGGAGGGGATTTTCACACCAAGATACAAAACTTATTACGATTCTCTTCATACAGTATTCAAATTTGTTAGAGAAGAGAAGTCATTTATCATATTGGTTTTTAAAAGGAATGATTAGTTTGTACTTTTTGTTTTTATTTTAAGTACTGAAAAACTGAACAGGATTTTAATATTTTGTATGGGATGGAAAACTTGGAAACTTTAAAGCTGCCATTTCTGAAAACAAGCTAGTTCAGATCAGACATGTTCTGTCTTGGTGATTTACCTTGACATCAAATGGTATTGTGTGTTTGTATGCAGGTTGTAGGGGGGGGGGAGGAAGGAGCATTGTTGCTACTACATTATTCCTCAGACTTTATTTTTCTTGTCCCTTTCTGTGTGTTCACAGGTCTGGTGTCCCCAGCCAGCTGAAGACAATGTGGGATGATCAGTGAAGTATTTGTCTGTGTATTTGCTAGTGTGTAATGTTTGTTTGTGGCTTGTATATTTTCAGAAGTGTTGGTGTACATAAGTGTTTTGTGTAGGTATACATGAGTGTAAGAAGAGGGATTGATATATTTATGACTTGCCATAAAGTTGCCTTGTTGTTGATGTGTTGGTATGTTACATCCACCCATTTGTTCATTGTTGTTTCTTTGTTGTTTCTTTTTGTCTAATATTATTTTAACAAGTTTACAATCCTTACACACAGTTCTCTGACCTTTTCTAATTGTTCATCTTTTTTCATGATGTTTAGCTGCAGCTCGATAAGTGAAGTGAAGATGTTTCTGATCTCTCCTTGTTGTCATGTTTTTTTTTAATACTTTGTTGATTGGTCTGTTTTGATAAAGATGTATCCTGAAGATACTATCTCTCTCTGTCTCTGTCTCTCTGTCTTTCATTCATATCTTGTCTTCACAACTGTCAGTTTTCCCACTTTCAGCTGCTGTCCATTCCATCCCAGCCCAGATGGGCCAGCTGTTTTAATTACGGATGTAAACTGAACACACTTGGCCTAGGTAAAAGGAAGGGTTGTGCTAAATTTAGCAGCCTTGACTAAGTAATGTTGGATTTGTGCCTGTGTCTTATGTATAATCTGTAATTTGGAATGTATGAGATAGTTATTTGCATAGAATAATTCTTTTGAAAGACATTGACTTGATCTGTTGCAGGATAATATTGATTTATTAAAGAAGGGTTTCCTGTGGGTGTTTTGTCAGACTGTGTTGATGGGCTTCGTTTGATGATGATGTAACACATAAGATGCTTTCTCTCTTTCTCACTGTCTCTCTCTCTCCCTCCCTCTCTTCCTTTCTTCTCTATTCCCTCTCTTCCGTTCCTTCATATACTTTACTTGCTTATATTATATTACCCTAAACTCACCATCAGATAAAAATGTTTTGGTTCTTATGTTGAGTTTAGAAATGTAGTTTTGTTGTATAAATAATGATGGGTTGTGTTTCTTTGTTTGTTTGGTTTGTTGGTTGGTTGGGTTTTTCCCCTCTTTGCATGTGTCTTTCTGTCATGTATATGTTACACCTATTTGGACTTTCTGAATTCATGTTCTTGAACATGACTTGAAAAAGGTTATGTTTGGATGTGACATCACATTGCTGATTTCTTGAAGGTTTGTTTGCTGTTATTTTTTTCCTTTTCTTCATAATATTGTGGTTCAAAGTAAGATAGATTTGTGATTTTTTTCTTTGTGTTGATTTTTTCTCTACTGTCTCCTCTCAATTTTTATCTATTTGATTTAATTATAACTAGTATATCTGTCTTGACATTAATGTTGAATGTATACCTGTCTCCTTTCTTAAAATGATAAGGTGAACTTTTATTGTTGGTGTTGATTATTTTTATTTTTTGGTGTAGGGTTTTTATTTTGTTTTGCTAATCCCTAATCAGGACAATATACTTACTCTGTTACTCTTGGAATATAGAGAGTATTCATTCATTAATTCCTTGTTTTCATGTGATTGGTGTGTGCCTATTTCTCATGTACACTTGCTTCTGTGATTGATATTTGTGTGTATGTGATGTACACTTGTTTCTGTGTATGATGTGTGTGTTTCTGATGTCTGTTTCGTGTATGGTATCAGTGTGTTTCTGATGTCTGTTTCTGTATGTGCAGAGTGGGACTGAACACATGTGTGAGGGGAAACATGATTGATGTTCCAGGGTTGCTACACAACTGGATAAGATGCATCAATGATACATATTCAACTTAAAGGTACAAAACTCACTGTGATTCTCCTCACACATCATTCAAAGCTGATAGACAAAAGCCGTTTTTGTGTTGGTTTTCAACAGGAATAATTTGCACTTTTTAAAAAATTTAAAGTATTAAAAAGGAGAGCAAAATTTTAAAGTTCTGTATAAAATGGGAAATTATGACACTTTAGATCTGCCATACTGATAACAAGCTGATTTAGATCAGACTTGTTGTGTCTTGGTGGTTTACCTTGACATCAAATGTGGCGCTCCACCAAGAAATGAGTCGCTTAGCACATTACCCAATTTTGCGCTAGGAGCCTTTAAAGGCAGGTGGGGGTCAAGTTGTCAATTTTGTGATTTG
>CM060344.1:23038966-23045298 GCA_030674155.1 Stramonita haemastoma | reverse complement strand
ACATGTAAAATGAATAATAAACTTGGTCCTGTGATTGCAATGGAAATTGTGTAAAAGCATTTTCATTGATGTTGGTGCCAGATCTGTGTATTGATCTTCCGCTGGAAAATTGATGGCAGATTTTACACCAACACATGTGGGAAAAAGAAGATTGATGATATATGATTTTAAGTTAAGTTGTGGATAGCATGTGTGTGTGTGTTGTGTGTGTGTGTGTGTGTGTGTGTGTGTGTGTGTGTGTGTGCGTGTGTGTGTGCATGTGTGTGTGCATGTGCATGTGTGTGGGTATGTGTGTGTGCGTGTGTGTGTGTGTGTGTGTGTGTGTGTGTGTGTGTGTGTGTGTGTGTATGTGTGTGTGTGGAATGATAAACTTGGTCATGTGATTGCAATGGAAATCGCATAAAATTATTTTAGTTGATGTTGGTGGTAGATATGTGTATTGATCTTCTGCTGGAAGATTGATGGCAGATTTTACACCAACACATGTGGGGAAAAGAAGATTGATGGTATATGATTTTAAGTTAAGTTGTCAATAGCATGTGTCTGTGTTCCACTTTTGTTTTTTGTTTTTTTCTATTTAGATAATGAGATCCAATGTAAGTTAAAGAAAAACATGGTATGTTCAATACTGGTGTGGAAAGTATGTGAGCAGTTTTCTTTTCTTTTGTTTTAGTTTTGTTATGTTTTTTCTTTTAAAAAGGCACACTAAATCACATCAGCTGTGAAATCATTGATAAACCTGGTCCTGTGATTGCAATGGGAATTGTGTAAAAGCATTTTCATTGATGTTGGTGGCAGATATATAGATCTTCTGCTGGAAGATTGATGGCAGATTTTACATTACCACATAAAATTTGTATGTGGATGACTTAGTAATTCTATATGATATTCAGTATAGTAGTAGATAAAAGTGTGCCCTTTTTTTTTTTTTTTTTTTTTTTTTTTTACATAATGAAATGAAATGTAAATAGGTAAAAAGTTAGTATGTTTTATAATGGTGTGACAAGTATGTGTGGGTGAAGGTTTGTAAGTCTTGTGTGTGTGTTTTTTCTAAAAGAAAATTAAATGTTTCAAAATGTGCAAAGAGAAATGTATCTAGTTTTCTTATTGCCACCAATATTTTATATATTCATTTTTTCTTTTTTTTTTATATGCAGATAATTGAATAAGCACTCATGTTGTTGTTTTTTTACATCCAGTCCCCATGTCTATGCAATAGTACATGAAATAACTTATGCTGGTGGCAAATCTGTGTACATATACTGATTTTCTGCAGGAAGATACATACAGATTTTACACCAACATAAATATGTTATGCATACTAAAAAAAAAAAATTATCTGAAAGATTAGCACACTATGATTTTAAAGATAGTATGGATAGATTGAGAAGAAAAAATGTAGCAGTAAATGATATGTCTTGCCCAAGTTGTTTCAGAGTGGTGTGTGTGTGTGTGTGTGTGTGTGTGTGTGTGTGTGTGTGTGTGTGTGTGTGTGTGTGTGTTCAATTTTAATGTTTTCCCACTTTAAGTGATACACACATACACATACACATACATGTGTGTGCGTGTGTGTGTTTTTAGTGTGAGTGTGTGTTTAGTGTTTAGTGTTTAGTGTGTGTGTGTGCGTGCGTGCGTGCGTGCGTGCGTGCGTGCGTGCGTGCGTGTAACTTTTGTGTTTGTGTGTGTGACTTTTGTGTTTGTATGTGTGTGTGTGTGTGTGTGTGTGTGTGTGTGTGTGTGTGTGTGTGTGTGTGTGTGTGGTGTTCTTCAGTTTAACGTCCTTCCACAAAACAGTAATATCAGACGTGGTGTGTGTGTGTGTGTGTTGTGCGTGTGTGTGTGTGTGTGTGTGTGTGTGTGTGTGTGTGTGTGTGTGTGTGTGTGTGGTTCTTCAGTTTAACGTCCTTCCACAAAACAGTGATATCAGACATGTGTGTGTGTGTGTGTGTGTGTGTGTGTGTGTGTGTGTGTGTGTGTGTGTGTGTGTGACTTTAGTGTTGGTAGCAGATCTGTTTACTGATCCTTGCTAGAAGATAGAAGCAGATTTACACCAACACATCTTCATATTATGATCTTAAGTGTAGCAGCATGTAAAGCATGTCTGCATTAATATATTATTTTATTTTTATTTTGTTTATTTTTTTAATAAACCATATAATATGTAATTGAAAATAAAAATGTAAAAGTTTATATTCTGGTCTGGATAGTGTGTGGGGAGAAGGGGTTTATTTTTTCAAATCACATCAACTGTGAAATGAGTGATAAACTTGGTCATGTGATTGCTATGGAAATTGTGTAAAATGCCTGTTTTTTTTTTTGTTTTTTTTTTTAAATCACACTAAATCACATCACATGTGAAATGAATGATAAACTTGGTCTTGTGATTGCAATGGGAATTATGTAAAAGCATTTTCATGGATGTTGGTTGCAGATCTGTGTATTGATCTTCCGCAGGAAGTTTTAAGTTAAGTTCTGGATAGCATGTGCCTGTTTTTTTTTGTCTTTTTAAATTTTTATTGATTTTTTTTTTTTAGATTATGAGATCCAATGTAAGTTAAAGAAAAACATGGCATGTTCAATACTAGTGTGGAAAGTATGTGGGGAGCAGTGGTCTCTTTAGTTTTGATTTTATGTTTTTCTTTTTAAAAATTCACACTAAATCACATCAGATGTAAAATGAATAATAAACTGTGTGTTTGTTTGTTTGTTTTGTTTTGTTTAATGTCCTTCACTACTTGGTGATATAGACACACCCGCATTCTCTCTCTCTCTCTCTCTCTCTCTCTCTCTCTCTCTCTCTCTCTCTCTCTCTCTCTCTCTCTCTCTCTCTCCTCTCTCTCTCTCTCTCTCTCTCTCCTCTCTATCTCTCTCTCTCTCTCTGTGTAAACTGTGTGTGTGTATGTGTGTGTGTGTGTGTGTGTGTGTGTGTGTGTGTGTGTGTGTGTGTGTGTGTGTGTGTGTGTGTGTGTGCATGTGTGTGTGTGTGTGTGCATGGTGTGTGTTATGTGTGTGTGTGTGTGCGTGTTTGTGTTTGTGTCTGTGTGTGTGTCTGTGTGTGTGTGTGTTGGTGTATGGATGATAAACTTGGTCATGTGATTGCAATGGAAATCGCATAGAATTATTTTAGTTGATGTTTGTGGTAAATGAGATGAAATGTAAGTTAAAGAAAAATATGGCATGTTCAATGGTGGTGTGGAAAGTATGCGGGGAGCAGTTTTCTTTTGTTCTGTTTTAGTTTTGTTTTTATGTTTTTCTTTTTAGAAAAATCACACTAGATCACATCACATGTAAAATGAATAATAAACTTGGTCCTGTGATTGCAATGGAAATTGTGTAAAAGCATTTTCATTGATGTTGGTGGCAGATCTGTGTATTGATCTTCCGCTGGAAAATTGATGGCAGATTTTACACCAACACATGTGGGAAAAAGAAGATTGATGATACATGATTTTAAGTTAAGTTGTGGATAGCATGTGTGTGTGTGTGTGTGAGTGTGAGAGTGAGGCATGTGTGTGTGTGTGGTTTGTGTGTGTGTGTGGTTTGTGTGTGTGTGTGGTTTGTGTGTGTGTGTGTGCATGTGTGTGTGTGTGTTTGTGTGTGTGTGCATTTGTGTGTTTGTGTATGTGTGTGTGTCTGTGTGTGTGTCTGTGTGTGTGTGTGTATGTGTGTTGGTGTATGGATTGATAAATTTGGTCATGTGATTGCAAAGGAAATGGCATAAAATTATTTTAGTTGATGTTGGTGGTAGATATGTGTATTGATCTTCTGCTGGAAGATTGATGGCAGATTTTACACCAACACATGTGGGGAAACGAAGATTTATGGTATATGATTTTAAGTTAAGTTGTCAGTAGCATGCGCCTGTGTTTCACTTTTTTTGGTTGCTTTTTTTCTATTTAGATAATGAGATCCAATGTAAGTTAAAGAAAAACATGGCATGTTCAATACTGGTGTGGAAAGTATGTGAGCAGTTTTCTTTTCTTTTGTTTTAGTTTTGTTATGTTTTTTGTTTTAAAAAGTCACACAAAATCACATCAGATGTGAAATCATTGATAAACCTGGTCCTGTGATTGCAATGGGAATTGTGTAAAAGCATTTTCATTGATGTTGGTGGCAGATCTGTGTATTGATCTTCTGCTGGAAGATTGATGGCAGATTTTACACCAACACATGTGGGAAGAAGATTGATGGTATATGATTGTAAGTTAAGTTGTGGATAGCATGTGCGTGTGTTTTTTCTCCTTTTTTTTCTTTTTTTTTGGGGGGGAGGGGGGATAGTGAGATGAAATGTAAGCTAAAAAAAAAACATGGCTTGTTCACTACTGGTGAAAAAAGCATGTGGGGAGCAGTTTTCTTTTCTTTTTTTTTGTTTTTCTTCTAGAAAAATAACACTAAATCCCATTTCATGTAAAATGAATAATAAACTTGGTCCTGTGATTGCAATGGAAATTGTGTAAAAGCATTTTCATGGATGTTGGTGGCAGATCTGTGTATTGATCTTCCGCTGGAAAATTGATGGCAGATTTTACACCAACACATGTGGGAAAAAGAAGATTGATGATATATGATTTTAAGTTAAGTTGTGGATAGCATGTGTGTGTGTGTGTGTGTGTGTGTGTGTGTGTGTGTGTGTGTGTGTGTGTGTGTGTGTGTGTGGTTTGTGTTTGTGTCTGTGTGTGTGTGCATGTGTGTGCATGTGTGTGTGTGTGTGTGTGTGTGTGTGTGCATGTTTGTGTTTGTGTCTGTGTGTGTGTTTGTGTTTGTGTCTGTGTGTGTGTGTGTTGGTGTATGGAATGATAAACTTGGTCATGTGATTGCAATGGAAATCACATAAAATTATTTTAGTTGATGTTTGTGGTAAATGAGATGAAATGTAAGTTAAAGAAAAATATGGCATGTTCAATGGTGGTGTGGAAAGTATGCGGGGAGCAGTTTTCTTTTCTTCTGTTTTAGTTTTGTTTTTGTTTTCTTTTTAGAAAAATCACACTAGATCACATCACATGTAAAATGAATAATAAACTTGGTCCTGTGATTGCAATGGAAATTGTGTAAAAGCATTTTCATTGATGTTGGTGCCAGATCTGTGTATTGATCTTCCGCTGGAAAATTGATGGCAGATTTTACACCAACACATGTGGGAAAAAGAAGATTGATGATATATGATTTTAAGTTAAGTTGTGGATAGCATGTGTGTGTGTGTGTTGTGTGTGTGTGTGTGTGTGTGCGTGTGTGTGTGCATGTGTGTGTGCATGTGCATGTGTGTGGGTATGTGTGTGTGCGTGTGTGTGTGTGTGTGTGTGTGTGTGTGTGTGTGTGTGTGGGGTGTTTTGTGTATGTGTGTGTGTGGAATGATAAACTTGGTCATGTGATTGCAATGGAAATCGCATAAAATTATTTTAGCTGATGTTGGTGGTAGATATGTGTATTGATCTTCTGCTGGAAGATTGATGGCAGATTTTACACCAACACATGTGGGGAAAAGAAGATTGATGGTATATGATTTTAAGTTAAGTTGTCAATAGCATGTGTCTGTGTTCCACTTTTGTTTTTTGTTTTTTTCTATTTAGATAATGAGATCCAATGTAAGTTAAAGAAAAACATGGTATGTTCAATACTGGTGTGGAAAGTATGTGAGCAGTTTTCTTTTCTTTTGTTTTAGTTTTGTTATGTTTTTTCTTTTAAAAAGGCACACTAAATCACATCAGCTGTGAAATCATTGATAAACCTGGTCCTGTGATTGCAATGGGAATTGTGTAAAAGCATTTTCATTGATGTTGGTGGCAGATATATAGATCTTCTGCTGGAAGATTGATGGCAGATTTTACATTACCACATAAAATTTGTATGTGGATGACTTAGTAATTCTATATGATATTCAGTATAGTAGTAGATAAAAGTGTGCCCTTTTTTTTTTTTTTTTTTTTTTTTTTTACATAATGAAATGAAATGTAAATAGGTAAAAAGTTAGTATGTTTTATAATGGTGTGACAAGTATGTGTGGGTGAAGGTTTGTAAGTCTTGTGTGTGTGTTTTTTCTAAAAGAAAATTAAATGTTTCAAAATGTGCAAAGAGAAATGTATCTAGTTTTCTTATTGCCACCAATATTTTATATATTCATTTTTTCTTTTTTTTTATATGCAGATAATTGAATAAGCACTCATGTTGTTGTTTTTTTTACATCCAGTCCCCATGTCTATGCAATAGTACATGAAATAACTTATGCTGGTGGCAAATCTGTGTACATATACTGATTTTCTGCAGGAAGATACATACAGATTTTACACCAACATAAATATGTTATGCATACTAAAAAAAAAAAATTATCTGAAAGA
>CM060344.1:23016466-23033966 GCA_030674155.1 Stramonita haemastoma | reverse complement strand
CAAATCTTGCAAAATGTGAAAACAGAAATGTACCTGGTTTAATAATTGCCACTAATATTATATATTTAGGTATCCAGATAATGGAATAAGCCCTCATGTGCGTTTTTTTTTTACATCCAGTCCCCGTGTGTATGCAGTATTACCTGAAATAACTTATGCTGGTGGCAAATCTGTGTACTGATTTTCTGCAGGAAGATGCATACAGATTTTACACCAACATAAATATGTTACACATTCTAAAAAAAATTCTCTGAAAGATTAACACACTGTGATTTTAAGGACAGTAGTGGATAGATTGAGAACAGAAAGTGTAGCAGTAAATGTCTTGCCCAAGTTGTTCCAGTGTGTGTGTGTGTGTGTGTGTGTGTGTGTGTGTGTGTGTGTGTGTGTGTTTGTGTGTGTGTGTGTGTGTGTGTGTGTGTGTGTGTGTATGTGTTGTGTGTGTGTGTGTGTGTGTGTGTGTGTGTGTGTGTGTGTGTGTGTCTTTAGTATTGGTGGCACATCTGTTTACTGATCTTCTGCTAGAAGAGAGAAGCAGATTTTACACCAACACATCTTCGTGTTATGATCTTCAGTGTAGTAGCATTTAAAGCATGCCTGCATTAATTTTTGTTTGTTTTGGTGATTTTTATTTTATAAACCACATCAAATATAAATTGAAAAGAAAATGTAAAAGATTATATTATGGTGTGGGGAGAAGGGATTTATTTTTTTTGAATCGTATCAAATGTGAAATGAATGATAAACTTGGTCATGTGATTGCAATGGAAATTGTGTAAAATTATTTTAGTTGATGTTGGTGGCAGATCTGTGTATTGCTCTTCCGCTGGAAGATTTATGGCAGATTTTGCACCAACACATGAAATATGTCTGTGGATGACTAAGTGGATATCTGTGGATGACTATATGATATTAAGTACAGTAGTGGATAAAGTGTGCCTTCTTTCTTTGGGGTTTTTCTTTTTTTATTTTTTAAATGAAATAAAATTTTGATATGCAAAGAATTTAAGCATGTGTTTTATAATGGTGTAACAAGTATGTGGGGGTGAAGATTTTTTTTTTTTTTTGGAAAGAAAATCAAATCTCGCAAAATGTGAAAAGAGAGATGTACCTGGTTTAGTAATTGCCACCAGTATTTTTTCTTCTTCTTTTTCTTATATCCAGATAATGAAAAAAGCACTCATGTGCTTTTTTTACATCCAGTCCCCATGTGCATGCAGTATTACATGAAATAACTTATGCTGGTGGCAAATCTGTGTACTGATTTTCTGCAGGAAGATGCATACAGATTTTACACCAACATAAATATGTTACACATACTAAAGAAAATAATCTGAAAGATTAACACACTGTGATATTCAGATAGTAGTGGATAGATTGAGAAGAGAAAATTTAGCAGTAAATGGTATGTCTGGCCCAAGCTGTTTTGGTCTGTGTGTTGTGGAGGGGGGGGGGGGTGTAAGATGTGTGAGACGTGTGTGTGTGTGTGTGTGGTGTGTTGTGTGTGTGTGTGTGTGTGTGTGTGTGTGTGTGTGACTTAAGTATTGGTGGCAGATCTGTTTACTGATCTTCTGCTAGAAGATAGAAGCAGATTTTACACCAACACATCTTCATGTTATGATCTTCAGTGTAGCAGTGTGTAAAGCATGTCTGTGTTTTTTTTTGTGTTTTTGTGTCCATTTTATTTATAAACCATATCAAATGTTAACTGAAAAGAAAAATGTAAAACTTTATATTATGATGTGGAAAGTATGTGGGGAGAAGGGTTTTTTTTGTTTTTTTTTAATCGCATCATATGTGAAATGATTGATAAACTTGGTCATGTCATTGCAATGGGAATTGTGTAAAACTAAAAGCATTTTCATTGATGCTGGTGGCAGATCTGTGTATTGCTCTTCCTCTGGAAGATTGATGGCAGATTTTACACCAACACATGTGGGATAAAGAAGATTGACAGTATATGATTTTAAGTTAAGTTGTGGATAGCATGTGCCTGTCTTTTGCTTTTTTTGTCTTAAAAATTTTTTTTTCTTAGATAATGAGATCCAATGTAAGTTAAAGGAAAACATGGTATGTGGGGAACAGTTTTCTTTTCTTTTGTTTTCGTTTTGTTTTATGTTGTGTTTTTTTTTCAAATCACACTAAATCGCATCACATGCAAAGTGAATGATAAACTTGGTCATGTGATTGCAATGAAAATTGTGTAAAATGATTTTAGTTGATGTTGGTGGCAGATATGTGTATTGATCTTCTGCTGGAAAATTGATGGCAGGTTTAACACCAACACATGAGAAAAAAGAAATTTAGGGTGTATGATTTTAAGTTAAATTGTGGATAGCATGTGCCTGTGTTTTGCTTTTTTATTTTTTTTTTTTTTTTTTTTCTCCCATGTAATGAGATGAAATATAAGTTAAAGAAAAACATGGCATTTTCAATACTGGTGTGGAAAGTATGTGGGGAGCAGTTTTCTTTTTTTTTTGGTTTAAATTTGTTTTTATATTTTTCTTATAAAAATTACACTAAATCCATCACATGTGAAATGAATGATAAACTTGGACCTGTGATTGCAATGCAAATTGTGTAAAGCATTTTGGTTGATGTTGGTGGCAGATCTGTGTATTGCTCTTCCACTGGAAGATTGATGGCAGATTTTACACCAACAGATGTGAAAAAAAGAAGATTGATAGTATATGATTTTAGTTGTAAATAGCATGCGTCTGTGTTTTTTTTCTGTCTTCTTTTTTTCTTTTTTGATTTTTGGGTGGTTTTTATTTAGATAATGTGGTCAAACAAAAGTAGTGAAAAAGATTGACAAGAATATTGTAGCAGTAAATGGTATGTCTGGTTTCTGTGTGTGTGTGTGTGTGGTGTGTGTGTGTGTGTGTGTGTGTGTGTGTGTGTGTGTGTGTGTGTGTGTGATGTTGAGTGTGTGTTGTGTTGTGTGTGTGTGTGTGTGTTGTGTGTGTGTGTGTGTTTTGTGTTGTGTGTGTGTGTGTGTGTGTGTGTGTGTGTGTGTGTGTGTGTGTGTGTGTGGTTGGTGGCAGATCTGTTTACTGATCTTCTGCTAGAAGATAGAAGCAGACTTTACACCAACACATCTTCATGTTATGATCTTCAGTGTAGCAGTGTGTAAAGCATGTCTGCATTTTTTGGGGGGTTTCTTAAATAATTTTTATACTATTAACTATACGAAATGTAAATTGAAAAAAAAAAAGTAAAAGTTTATACTATGGTGTGGAAAGTGTATGGGGAGAAGGGGCTTATTTTTAAAAAATTTGCATCAACTGTGAAATGACTGATAAACTTGGTCATTGTTGGGATTGTGTAAAATGATTTTAGTTGATGTTGGGCAGATCTGTGTATTGATCTTCCGCTGGAAGATTGATGGCAGATTTTACACCAACACATGTGGGGAAAAGAAGATTGATGGTATATTCTTTTTAAGTTAAGTTATGGATAGCGTGTGCCTGTGTTTTGCTTTTATTTTTGTTTTGACCTTTTTTTTCTTAGATATGAGATGAAATGTAAGTTAAGAAAAACATGGCATGTTCAATACTGGTGTGGAAAGTATGTGGTGAGCAGTTTTTTCTTTTGTTTAGTTTTTTTTTTTTAAATCACACTAAATCACAATCAACTGTGAAATGAATGATAAACTTGGTCCTGTGATTGCAATGGGAATTGTGTAAAATGATTTTAGTTGATGTTGGCGGCAGATCTGTGTATTGATGTTCCGCTGGAAGATTGATGGCAGATTTTACAACACATATGTGGGAAAATGATTGATGGTATATGATTTTAAGTTAAGTTGTGGATAGCGTGTGCCTGTGTTTTGCTTTTATTTTTTTGTTTTGACCTTTTTTTTCTTAGATCATGAGATGAAATTAAAATAAGAAAAACACGGCATGTTCAATACTGGTGTGGAAAGTATGTGGGGAGCAGTTTTCTTTTATTTTATTTCATTAAAAAAAATCTTTTTCTTTTAAAATATCACACTAAATCACATCACATGTGACATGAATGTTAAACTTGGTCCTGTGATTGCGATGGGAATTGTGTAAAAGCATTTTCATGGATGTTGGTGGCAGATCTGTGTATTGATCTTCAGCTGGAAGATTGATGGCAGATTTTACACCAACAAATAAAATTATATGTGGATGACTAAGTAATTCTATATGATATTAAGTATAGTAGTGGATAATGTGTGCCTTCTTTATATGTTTGTTTAGTTTTTTTTCTTTTTAGATAAGAAACAAAATGTAAATAAGCAAAAAATTAGGAGTTTTATAATGGTGTGAAAAGTGGGGGTGGTTTTTTAAAAAAAAAAAAATTTTCTTGGAAAATGTGAAAAAGAAATGTACCTGGTTTTATTATTGCCACAAATATTTTATATATTTCTTTTTTATATCCAGATAATGGAATAAGCACTCATGAGCTTTTTTTTTTTTTTTTTACATCCAGTCCCGTGTGTATGCAATATTACCTGAAATTACTTATGCTGGTGGCAAACTGTGTACTGATTTTCTGCAGGAAGATACATACAGATTTTACACCAACATGAATATGTTACACATACTAAAAAAAATATCTGAAAGATTAACACACTGTGATTTTAAGAAAATGGATAGATTGAGATCAAAATTAATCATAATCATTATGTCTGGCCCGAGTTGTTGTTGTTGTTTGTGTGTGTGGTGTGTGTGTGTTGTGTGTGTTGTGTGTGTGTGTGTGTGTAGCTCTGTGTGTGTGTGTGTGTGTGTGTGTGTCGATTCGTTTACGTCTTTTCACAAAATGTGATATTAGACAAAAAAAAAAAGTGTGAGTGTGTGTGTGTATGTGGAGGGGGGCGGGGTGTAGGAGTGGTGTGTGTGTATGTGTGTGTGTGTTAGTGTGTGTGTGTGTGTGTGTAGTGAGTGTGTGTGTGTGAGACATGTGTGGTGTGGTGTGTGTGTTTGAGACTTTAGTGTTGGTGGCAGATCTGTTTAGTAATCTTCTGCTTGAAGATAGAAGCAGATTTTACACCAACAAATCTTCATATGAGGATCTTCAGTGTAGCAGCGTGTAAAGCATATCTGATTTATTTTTGATTGTTTTTTGTGTGTGTTTTTTTAAATAAATCATATCAAATGTAATTTGAAAAAAAGGTAAAAGTTTATATTATGGTTGGAAAGTGTTTAAAGAGAAGCGGTTTATTTTTTCGAATCGCATCAAATGTGACCAGAATGATAACCTCGGTCATGTGATTGCAATGGAAGTTGTGTACAATGATTTTAGTTGATGTTGGTGGCAGATCTGTGTATTGGTCTTCTGTTGGAAGATTGATGGCAGATTTTATACCAACATGTCTGGGAAAAAGAAGATTGATGATATATGATTTTAAGTTACTGGTATATGATATATGATTTTAAGTTTTGGGGGGCGGATAGCCTAGTGGTCAGAACATTGTGCTGGCAATTTGAAGACCCGGGTTCGAGTCCGGTCGAGGAAATTTTCTTCCTGGAGTTAACATCAGTGCTGACTCCACTCTCCCCAAAAGTCCTTCGGATGAGACTTTAAACCGAGGCCCCGTGTGCGAACGCACGCAGAACATCTTGCGCACACGTTAAATCCTGTTCCGCTTTTCGTAAGAGTAGGCCATCGTGTGCCGGTGGGAACAGATGACAATATTTACAAAACTGCATACACACGGGGACCGGATGAAAAAAAGCACATGAGTGCTTATCTGTTATCCTCGATATAAAAGAAAAAAAAAAAGAAAAAAAAAAAGTTAAACTGTGGATAGCATGTGCCTATGTTTTGCTTTTGTTTTGATTTGTTCTGTTGTTGTTTTTTTTAAGAAAATATCAAAGTTTTATGTAAGTTGAAGAAAAACATGTCATGTTCAATACTGGTGTGGAAAGTATGTGGGGAGAAGTTTTCTTTTTTTTTGTTTTTGTTTTGTTTTTATGTTTTTCTTTTTAAAAAATCACACTAAATCACATCATATGTGAAGTGAATGATAAACTTGGTCCTGTGATTGCAATGGAATTGTGTAAAAGCATTTTCATGGATGTTGGTGGCAGATCTGTGTATTGATCTTCGGCTGGAAGATTGATGGTAGATTTTACACCACCAGTTAATTCTATATGATGTTAAGTATAGTAGTGGATAAAGTGTGCCTTCTTTGTTTTTTTTTTTCTTTTTTGTTTTTTTAGATAATGAAACAAAATGTAAAAAGGCAAAGAAAATTAGCATGTTTTATAATGGTGTGACAAGTATGTGGGGTGAAGGGTTTTTAATTTTTTTTTTTAATAAGATCTTGCAAAATGTGAAAAAAGAAATGTGCCTGGTTTTATAATGGCCAGCAATATTTTACACATTTATTTATTCTTTTTTATATCCAGATAATGGAATAAGCACTCCTGCGCTTTTTTACATTCAGTACCCATGTGTATGCAGTATTTAGGATCGAATCTAAAGGCTTGATCCATTCGGGTAGGGTTGGCCAAAACCTGTGTACGCATTTTTCCCCCATGGCAATGGTAATGATACATACAAGTATGTTATCACCCCAAACATAACAGCTATAGTTACCACAGACTATAATTAAAATTTATCTGTTAGATGAAATAACACTATCTGTGAATCTTGTAATGAGCAGTAGATACATCAGATTGACAAGAAGAAATATGTACAGCATTAAATGAAATTAGTCTGCCCTAACAAAGGTGTTGAGAGAAATTGCTAGTAAATGTTGTTGCCCAAGTTGTTTCTGTGTGTGTGTGTGTGTGTGTTACTTTCTTCAGTTTAACGTCTGTTCACTCGAAGTGATATTAGACACAAAAAAAGAAAGATGAAAGTGTGTCACATTCAAAGAATGTGTGCACGCTCACGCGCGCGTGTTAGTGTATGTATGTATGTATGTGTGTGTATGCATGTATGTATATGTGTGTGTGCGTGTGTTTATGCATGTATGTATAGTGTGTGTGTGTGTGTGGTGTGTGTGTGTGTGTGTGTGTGTGTGTGTGTGTGTGTGTGTGTGTGTGTGTGTTGTGTGTGTGTGTGAGACGTCTGTGTTTGTGTGTGTGTGTGTGTGTTGTGTGTGTGTGTGTGTGTGTGTGTGTGTGTGTGTGTGTGTGTGTTGTGTGACTTTAGTGTTGGTGGCAGATCTGTTTACTGATCTTCTGCTAGAAGATAGAAGCAGATTTTACACCAACACATCTTTATATTATGATCTTCAGTGTAGCAGCATGTTAACATGCATTTCTTTGTTTGTTTTGTTTTTTAGTGGTTTTTTTAATTTATTGATTCTTTTTATAAACCATATCAAATGTAAATGGAAAAGAAAAATATAAACATTTATACTATGGTGTAGAAAGTGTGTGGGGAAAATGGTTTTTTTTTTTCTTTCTTTTTTAAAATTTATCAAATGTGACATGAAAGATAAACTTGGTCATGTGATTGTAATGGAAATTGTGTAAAAACATTTTCATTGATGATGGTGGCAGATCTGTGTATTGATCTTTGGCTGGAAGATTGATGGCAGATTTTACACCAACACATGTGGGGAAAAAGAAAATTGATGGTATATGATTTTAAGTGAAGTTGTGGATAGCATGTACCTGTGTTTTGCTTTTCTTTTTTGTTATGCCTTTTTTTTTTTTTTAGAGAATGATATCCAATTTAAGTGAAAGAAAACCATGGCATGTTTAATACTGGTGTGGAATATATGTGGGGAGCAGTTTTGTTTTCTTTTGTTTTAGATTTGTTTTTATATTTTTCTTTTAAAAAATCGCACTTAATCTCATTATATGTGAAATGAATGATAAACTTGGTCCTGTGATTGCAATGGGAATTGTGTAAAAGTATTTTCATTGATGTTGGTGGCAGATCTGTGTATTGATCTTCCACTGGAAGATTGATGGCAGATTTTACATGAACAGTGAAATATGTATGTGGATGGCCAAGTAACAATGCAAGGGAATAAACTCTTCCACTCTGTTGAAAGCTCACCAGTTGTTTCTCTTGTAGTGTGTGTGTGTGTGTGTGTGTGTGTGTGTGTGTGTGTGTGTGTGTGTGTGTGGTGTGTGTGTGTGTGTGTGTGTGTGTGCGTGCGTGCGTGCGTGCGTGCGTGCGTGCGTGCGTGCGTGCGTGCGTGCGTGCGTGCGTGCGTGCGCGCGGCGCGCGCGCGCCGCGCACGTGTGCGTGCGTGCGTGTGTGTGTGTGTGTGTGTGTTCTTCTTGTTGTTGTTTAATTTAAAGTCTATTCACACTTGGTGATATTAGACTAAACAAACAAACAAAAAACCTACCATAAAATATTTACAGAAGACTTGGAAATAATTCTAGCAACATCAGTAAGTAACGGTTTTCTCGAAAGTATGTTCAATGGTTTCCTTTGAATTTCAATGCCATTTTGTTTGTAAATTGAATTTAAAACTGAACATTGAAAAAGAATATGTTCACAAGATAATGGCTCAGAACAAGAGCAAGCTACATTACGAGAATATTTGGTCTTCCAAGAATTCAATCCAACTTATAAATGATGTTAGTAATATGTCTTGGACAGCCTAAAATTTCTAATTTTCCATGGAATTTATTCTTATGTACATGATTTTCCAATAATGAATTAATTTCATGACAATCACTTTTTAAGTTATGAAGTGGGCAATCTCTATTTGTACCTTGTTTCACAAGATTATCTGCTATTTCATTCCAGTATATTCCGCAGTGAGAAGGAATCCAGCAAAAATCTGTTCGATACCTTTTGTCATGATACAATGTATCAAATATTTTATTTCAAATAGTAAATCTGTTCTTACTTTTGAGCTCCAGTCTTGTAAGCTATATAGTATAGACTTCGAGTCAACACAAAAAACGATGTGAAAGAATGCAAAATTACTGTTATTAATAGTAATCAAAGCCATAAGTATGGCATCGAGCTCAGCGCTGAATATTGAAAAACCCTTTCCTAGATAGAATGATTTTTGTATCTTCAGAGCAGGAATAACGAAACCTGATCCTGCACTTAAGTCATAAACAGAACCATCTGTGAACACTTTAAGATGATTTAGATAATTTGTTTCAAGTGTGTGTGTGTGTGTTGTGTGTGTGTGTTGTGTGTGTGTGTGTTCCTTTGCTCTGTCTTGTAGCCTAAGGGATTGAAGACGGAAGAAAGATGGTGAGGAATGAGGGTGGGGGTCTGGTTGTTGTAAAGGGATGGGGGGGGGGGGGGGAGGGGGGTGCAGGATAGCCCAGTGGTCAGAACATGTGGTGGTAGGAACAGATAATATTTACACAACTGCATACACATGGGCACTGGATAAAAAAAAAAGCACATGAGTGCTTATGCCATTATTCTGGATATAAATGAAACAAAATTTAAAAAAATTGCGCTCGCAATTTGACTACCCGGGGTTCGATTCCCGTTCGGGTTTGATTCCCGTTCGAGGGAATTTCCCATGGAGGTAACTTAAGTGCTGACTCCACTCTCCCCGAAAGTCCTTTGGATGAGACTGTAAACCAAGGCCTCGTGTGCGAACGCACGCAGAACATCTTGCGGACACGTTAATCCTGTTCTACTTTTCGTAAGAGTAGGCCATCGTGTGCTGGTGGAAATAGATGACAATATTTACAAAACTGCATACACATGAGGACTGGATGTAAAAAAGCACACAAGTGCTTAACGCTTATTCCTTTATCCTCGATGTAAAAGAATAAATAAATTGCACACACACACACACACACACACACACACACACACAAAACACCACACACACACACACACCACCACCACCATCACCACCACCACCAACCTCCACGACTACTACCCCTCCCCCCCCCCCCCCCCCCACGAAACAGGGGCGGAAAGCTCTAGTGCCCCAGAGACTTGTCAAAGAGTTCTGGAAAAGAGAGAGAGGAAAGGAGGCATAGTCAGTCAGCCAGCCACTGAACAATGCAAGGGAATAAACTCTTCCACTTCTATCGACAGCACACCAGTTGTTTCCCTTGTATCGTTTTGTGTGTGTGTGTGTGTGTGTGTGTGTTGTGTGTGGTGTGTGGGGGGCGGGTAGGGGGGGGGTGGGGCCCTGGTTGTCGTATGGGGTGAGAGCATGAGGGTAGGGGGCATCGGTGGTGTATACGTAACAACAACACACTTGCCTAGAAAGCAAGAGTGCCAGTTCCAAACCCCCGCTTGTGCCTGGACTTTTCCCCTGTCCACAAGATCTTGAGAGGAGCCACATGTGATGAGTGGGGGAGCTGGTATAAATAACTATTGTCAGCACAACTCGAGTAGAAGGTAAAAAAGAGGGTAAAGGTGTCCCGTAACCTAGGTGGTCGTAGGGGAGCGAGGCGTCAGAGGCCTCAGCTTCTCCAGGGGCCAGCATATTGAGGGCGGCGCCCATCTCCTCTCCTTCGCTGCTTTACCTTCCCTGACCCTAAGGAGGGCAGGTACCCATTGACAGCTGGGTGAACTGGGGGGGTTGTACTGACGCCAAGGGGCACAATCGGTCACCCATCCAACTGGTAACCGCGCTCGACGCTGCTTAACTTGACTGGGGGAAAGCGAGCGCTCTGACCACTGAGGTATCCCCACTGAATGATATTCATTTAGATGAGACAATTATAAACCTTGTACAACTTCCATTTAGTGCACGTAAAAGAACCCACAACAAAAGAGTCGTCTCTGACAAAATTCTGAAGAGAAACGTCACTCTCTTACAGAAATATTCACACATGAAGATATGTTTTTTTTAAAGGGGGTGGCGCTGCTCTTGTGGCGACGTGCTCTCCCCAGGGAGAGCAGCCCGAATTTCACGCAGAGAAATCATCCTTGACTGAAAGTAGCATGAAATAATTTTAGTACAGTACAATACATCAAGAATTAATAATGATGGTGATAATGATAGTGATAATAATAATAGTGATAATAATATTAATGACAATAACATAATAATAATAATAATAATAATAATAATAATAATAATAATAATAATATAATAATGATAATAATAATATAATGATGGAAATAATATAATATACAAAAACGATGATGATGATGATGATGATGATGATGATGATGATGATGATGATTGCTGTTATCATTGTGATAAGAAAAATAATTATATTGATTTGTTATAGCACTCTATTTTGTGAAAACGAAATCTGAGTGCTTTCAAGTCATTCATACATAAGCAACTGTTACAAAGAGTATCAATTATTCAAATACATAACCCAAACACACACACACAACACACACACACACACACACACACACACACACACACAACACACCCCACACACATGTACATGCATGCATTTAGTCCTTTGGATGAGACTTTAAACCGAGGCCCCGTGTGCGAACCACGCAAAACATCTTGCGCACACGTTAAATCCGGTTCCGCTTTTCGTAAGAGTAGGCCATCGTGTGCCGGTAAGAACAAATGGCAAGATTTACAAAACTGCATTCACACGGGGACTGGTTGTAAAACAATATATGAGTGCTTATTCCGTTATCCTCGATGTAAAAGAATAAATAAATAAATAAATAAATAAAATAAATATAACAAGCGCGCGCGCGCGCACGCGCGCGCGCGCGCACCACACACACACACACACACACACACACACACACACACACACACACACACACACACACACCATCACCACCACCACCATCACCAGCACACCAACCTCCACCACGACCCCTACCCCCACTTCCATCCCCACCATCCCACGAAACAGGGGCGGATAACTTCAGTGCCCCAGAGATTGTCAGAGTTCTGGAAAAGAAGGAAGCAGAATCAGCCACTGAACAATGCAAGGGAATAAACTCTTCCACTTCTATCGACAGCACACCAGTTGTTTCCCTTGTATCGTTTTGTGTGTGTGTGTGTGTGTGTGTGTGTGTGTGTGTGTGTGTGTGTGTGTGTGTGTGTGTGTGTGTGTGTGTGTGTGCTCTTGTTTTGTGAAGGACTGAAGACGTAAGAAAGATGTGTGTGTGTGTGTGGGGGGGGGGGGGGCACAAGTGATGAGTGTGACAGCTGATATACAAATAATCATAATCACAACAACACGAGTAGCAGACTCAATGATATTCTTTCGGATAAGACAATTATAAACCAGGTCCCTTGAGCAACTGCCATTCAGTGCACGTAAAAGAACCCACAACAGCAAAAGAGTTGTCCCTGGCGAAATTATGAAGAGAAACGCCAGTGTCTTACAGAAATATTCACACATGATGATAAGGTTGTTTTTTTTTTGTTTTTTTTTAATGGGGTGGCGCTGCTCTTGTGGTGACGCGTTCTCCCCAGTGAGAGCAACCCGAATTTCATGCAGAGAAATTTGCCATGACTGAAAATAGCATGAAATAATTTCAATACAGTACAATACACCAAGATTTAATAATAATAATAATAATAATAATAATAATAATAATAATAATAATAATAATATAATAATAATAATAATAATAACATAATGAGAGTAACATAATATACAAAAACAACAACAACAACAATAAATGATGACTATCGTTATCATTGTGATAACAATAATGTATTATTGATGATTTGTTATATCACTCTATTTGTGAAAAGGAAATCGGAGTGCTTTCAAATCATTCATACATAAGCAACTTTTACAAAGAAATTCATTTATTCAAATACATACCCCCCCCCCCCCCACACGCACACACACACACACGCACGCACGCACGCCACGCACGCACGCACGCACGCACGCAACCACACATGCAACCACACATGCATACATGTACATGCACGCATGCACGCATTTAGTCCTTTGGATGAGATTATAAACACAGGCCACGTTGCACGCAGAACATCTTGCGCACACATTAAATCCTGTTCCACTTTTCGTAAGAGTAGGCCATCATGTGCCGGTGGGAACAGATGACATGATTTACAAAAACTGCATTTACACGGGGACTGGATGTAAAAAAAAAAAGCATATGAGTGCTTATTCCATTATCCTCGATGTAAAAGAATAAATAAATAAATAGCACACACACACACACACACACACACACACACACACACACACACACACACACACACACACACACACACACACACACACACACACACATCATCATCACCACCACCACGTACAACCATCACCAGCACCACCACCACCACCATCACTAGCCCTACCCCCACCCCCATCCCCACCACCCCACGAAACAGGGGCGGATAACTTCAGTGCCCCAGAGATTGTCAAAGAGTTCTGGAAAAGAAGGAAGCATAATCTGCCACTGAACAACGCAAGGGAATAAAGTCTTCCACTTCTATTGACAGCACGGCAGTTGTTTCCCATGTACCATTTTTGAGGTGTGTGGCATTGGAGGGCGTTGGACTCGTAACCTAAAGGTTGCGGGTTCGATCCCAGCTTTCGGCTATGGCGTTGTGCCCTGGGAAAAGGCACTTTACGGCTATTTTCTCACCCCACCCAGGTGTAAAAGGGGTACCAACCTTGTGTTGGGGGTTAACCCTGCGATAGACTGGCGTCCTATCCAGGGGGGGGGGGGGGGGGTCTATGACTCTTTAACGCCACAGAAACCGGGATAAGCACCGGCCTGGTGAGCCATAGGATGGGGACAGACATTAACTAACAACACTTATCAAATGATAATATCACACAATATTATGCACCATAAGAAAGTGCAGGGTCTCTGTCACACGCACAAACACAAAAAATCGCACACATATACACCAGCGACAGGCACGCACGCGTGCACGCGTCCACACCCGCCCATGCATAAGCTGAAGGCCTGTTTTGCGAAAGATGTGACGAAAACGCCCGTTTCGGGCCCCTGCCCCCCGCACTTTTGAAAAGTTACAGAGCCCACGGCACCAAGAGCGTGCTCTGATATATGCATACAATCTTTACAACCATTTTCCAGGTGTGTGGCACTGGAATTGTGGCGAAACCACCGCCCCAAAGAGGGCCCTCGCTTGCACATACTCAACTTTGGCGGAAAGAAACGTGGTACAGTGCAACCATTAATGACCCCTACAACACACATCAAATGATAATATCATACAATATTATGCACCATAAGAAGGTGTCTGGTCTCTGCAACACGCACAAACACAAAAAATCGTACACATATACACCAGCGACCGCACGCACGCGCGCACGCTTACACACCCGCCCATGCATAAGCATAGGGCCGATTTGGGAAAGATGTGACGAAAACGCCCATTTCGGGCCCCTGCCCTCCGAACTTTTGCACAGTTACAGTACACTTGGCGACAAACTTGGCTATGTACAGACGCGGTTGCCATCTTCGGGGTCGTTGTGCCGCCACAATTCCAGTGCCACACACATCGGAAACGGTTGTAAAGTTTGTCTGCATAGTGTAGAACACGGTCTTGGTGCCGTGGGCTCTGTAACCGCGGAAAAGTGCGGGTGGCAAGGGTCCGAAAACGGCGTTTGCGTCCCGTCTTTTGCAAATGCTTCTTTAGCCTTATTCATGGGAGGGTGGGTATGCATGCGCGCGTGCGTGCGTTCGCTGGTGTTTGTGTGAGCGGTTTTTTGTGTTTGTGCGTGTGGAGGAGACATTGCAGATTGCCCTGGTGCATGATACTGTAGGATATTATTATTGGATGTGTGTTGTAGGGGTGGTTTTTGCATACACTGGACCATGTTTCTTGGCGACCAACTTGACTATGTACAGGCGGGGTTGCCATCTTCGGGGCCGTGGTGTCGCCACAATTCCAGTGCCACACACATGGGAAATGGTTGTAAAGATGGTCTGCATAGTGTAGAACACGGTCTTGGTATCGTGGGCTCTGTAACCGCGGAGAAGTTCAGTCGGCAAGGGCTCGAAAACGGCGTTTGCGTCCCGTCTTTTGCAAATGCTTCTTTAGCCTCATTCATGGGAGGGTGGGTATGCATGCGCGCGTGCCTGCGTTCGCTGGTGTTTGTGTGTGCGTTTGTTTGTGCTTGTGCATGTGGAGGAGACCCTGCAGATTACCCTGGTGAATGATATTATGGATGTTATTATTGGATGTGTGTTGTAGGGGTGGTTTTTGCCTACACTGTACCATGTTTCTTGGCGACAAACTTGGCTATGTACAGGTGGGGTTGCCATCTTCGGGGCCGTGGTGTCGCCACAATTCCAGTGCCACACACATGGGAAATGGTTGTAAAGTGTGTCTGCATAGTGTAGACCACGGTCTTGGTGCCGTGGGCTCTGTAACCGCGGAAAAGTTCGGGGAAAAGTTCGGGGGGCAAGGGCTCGAAAACGGCGTTTACGTCCTGTCTTTTGCAAATGCTTCTTTAGCCTCATTCATGGGAGGGTGGGTATGCATGGGCGCCTGCGAGCTTCTCTGGTGTTTGTGTGTGCCTGTGTTTTGTGTTTGTGCGTTTGTGCGTGTGGAGGAGACCCTGTAGATTGCCCTGGTGCATGATATTGTAGGATATTGTTATTGGATGTGTTTTTTAGGGGTGGTTTTTGCGTACACTGTATCATGTTTCATGGCGACAAACTTGGCTATGTACAGGCGGGCTTGCCATCTTCGGGGCCGTGTTGTCGCCACAATTCCAGTGCCACACAAATCAGAAATGGTTGTAAAGTGTGTCTACATAGTGAAGACCACGGTCTTGGTGCCGTGGGCTCTGTAACCGCGGAAAGGTTCGGGCGGCAAGGGCTCGAAAACGGCGTTTGCGTCCCGTTATTTGCAAATGCTTCTTTAGCCTTATTCATGGGAGGGTGGGTATGCATGCACGCGTGCGTGCCTTCGCTGGTGTTTGTGTGTGCGTTTGTTTGTGTTTGTGCGTGTCGAGGGGTCCCTGCAGATTGCCCTGGTGTATGATATTGTAGGATATTATTATTGGATGTGTGTTGTAGGGGTGGTTTTTGCGTACACTGTACCATGTTTCTTGGCGACAAACTTGGCTATGTACAGGCGGGGTTGACATCTTCGGGGCCGTGGTGTCGCCACAAGTGCAGTGCCACACACATCGGAAATGGTTGTAAAGTGTGTCTGCATAGTGTAGAAGACGGTCTTGGTGCCGTGGGCTCTGTAACCGCGGAAAAGTTCGGGCGGCAAGGGCTCGAAAACGGCGTTTCCGTCCTGTCTTTTGCAAATGCTTCTTAGCCTTATTCATGGAAGGGTTGGTATGCATGCGCGCGTGCGTGCGTTCTCTGGTGTTTGTGTGTGCGGTGTTTTGTGTTTGTGCGTTTGTGCGTGTGGAGGAGACCCTGTAGATTGCTCTGGTGCATGATATTGTAGGATATCATTATTGGATGTGTGTTGTAGGGGTGGTTTTTGCGTACACTGTATCATGTTTCATGACGACAAACTTGGCTATGTAGAGGCAGGGTTGCCATCTTCGGGGCCGTGGTGTCGCCACAATTCCAGTGCCACACAAATCAGAAATGGTTGTAAAGTGTGTCTACATAGTGTAGACCACGGTCTTGGTGCCGTGGGCTCTGTCAGCGCGGAAAAGTGCGGGCGGCAAGGGCCGGAAAACGGCGTTTGCGTCACATCTTTTGGTCAATGCTTCTTTAGCTTATTCATGGGAGGGTGGGTATGCATGCGCGCGTGCGTGCGTTCGCTGGTGTTTGTGTGTGCGTTTTTTGGTTTTGTGCGTGTGGAGGAGACCCTGCAGATTGCCCTGGTGCATGATATTGTATGATATTATTATTGGATGTGTGTTGTAGGGGTCGTTTTTGCCTACACTGTACCATGTTTCTTGGCGACAAACTTGACTATGCACAGGCGGGGTTGCCATCTTTGGGGCCCCGGTGTCGCCACAATTCCAGTGCCACACATATCGGAAATGGTTGTAAAGATGGTCGGCATAGTGTAGACCACGGTCTTGGTGCCGTGGGCTCTGTCAGCGCGGAAAAGTGCGGGCGGCAAGGGCCGGAAAACGGCGTTTGCGTCACATCTTTTGGTCAATGCTTCTTTAGCTTATTCATGGGAGGGTGGGTATGCATGCGCGCGTGCGTGCGTTCGCTGGTGTTTGTGTGTGCGTTTTTTGGTGTTTGTGCGTGTGGAGGAGACCCTGCAGATTGCCCTGGTGCATGATATTGTATGGTATGATATTATTATTGGATGTGTGTTGTAGGGGTCGTTTTTGCCTACACTGTACCATGTTTCTTGGCGACAAACTTGACTATGCACAGGCGGGGTTGCCATCTTTGGGGCCCCGGTGTCGCCACAATTCCAGTGCCACACACATCGGAAATGGTTGTAAAGATGGTCGGCATAGTGTAGACCACGGTCTTGGTGCCGTGGGCTCTGTCAGCGCGGAAAAGTGCGGGCGGCAAGGGCCGGAAAACGGCGTTTGCGTCACATCTTTTGGTCAATGCTTCTTTAGCTTATTCATGGGAGGGTGGGTATGCATGCGCGCGTGCGTGCGTTCGCTGGTGTTTGTGTGTGCGTTTTTTGGTGTTTGTGCGTGTGGAGGAGACCCTGCAGATTGCCCTGGTGCATGATATTGTATGATATTATTATTGGATGTGTGTTGTAGGGGTCGTTTTTGCTGTG
>CM060344.1:23008966-23011466 GCA_030674155.1 Stramonita haemastoma | reverse complement strand
TGAAATTAAGTAACTATTTAGTTATATTTTTCATTGGAATTACTGATTTTGTTAGAGTTTGTTAGAACTGCATTTCCCGTTTTTGCTTACTGTAGTTCAATAGGTTAGTGACAAAAATGTGGGTTTTTTGTTGTTGTTTTTTTAAAAATTTACTTAGCAAGTATTGACTCCCTGAAATTCTTTATCCCATACATTGCCAACCACACCCTCTTTTTCTGACACTCATACACCCACCTACTCCCCCCCCCCCCTTCCCGTCTAATATCACAATTTGTGAAAAGACGTTAAATGAATTTGAACACACACACACACACATACGCACACACACACACACTCACACACTACATTGGATAAATGTATTCTATTGAAATGTACAACCAATATGCTTCCTATATAAGAAAAAAGCTGAAAGATTTCTTTTTTTTTTTTAAAGATACCTCCTCCTTAGATAACAAAAGACATTGAATCTGATTTAAACTTTACAAATTATCGGAAAACCCATGATACAAATGAACAATTGATGATACAAAGGAATACGGCCAATTTCCTTAAACGCAGATCAAAGCCTTTTTTTTAACAGTTAATGCACATCCAAGATAATCAAAGATTTCAAAATTAACAAGGATAGACATAACCACTCCCTAATAATTTCCAAGACCAAGAAATAACCTGTACAAATCGAGCTTCTTGTATTCAGGCAGTGATTGTGGAATGATTTTCTAAAACATTTGAAACATCAAAAGCAAAAATCAGTTAAAAACGCATGTAAAAATATATTTCATAGAACTTTTGATAAGTCTTTATATTACGACTTGTAACATTGTGCATTTATCTCGCTTTAGGCATCATTTCTTGGTTTTACTTGAATATCTTTATAATGTGGTTTATTTTTGTAACTAATGATTATAATGTTGCATGTAGCTAGTCTGCACAGGGTGTGGAGATGAAGGTGCCACTGATGTCATTATTGTCACTATAAAATTAATGTTTTATGACTGAAGCTTATGGTCATATGTATTGATACATTATATCTATGAGTACTCGGATCTGCTGATGTGGTGATATGATTTTAGACCCCGGCAGGCTACCGTTTTTTGTAGGTAATTTTCTTTCCGTTTCATACAATGCTATATTTGCGATTTTCACATTTTAAGAAAAAGAATATGTCATCCAAGACTTGGAGTCCTTTTCTTAAACTGATCAAAGGGACAATCTGTGATGAATTCCTCCTTGAAAATCCATGAAAATCAAGGCTTGTTTATCGAAAGTATTCTTTTTTTTAATGATAATAAACTAAAGATATTTTTTTGTAAAATATGAATAATTGTTCATATATGTGTAAATTCGTGGATATTACACACACAGACTTGCAGAATACAATGAATTCAAGGGAAGAGCAGATTTGACAGATTGTTAAAACTCGGGTTGCTATGAAACATACAAGGTTACAAATTCCACCCGACCCATGCCTAATACTTAGCCCTAAATAAAATCTAAGCTTAGTGCTGATTTTTTAAAACGATGTGATCAAGACAAGTGAACATTGTATTTTCGTTTCTGCATAGGAATATTTCGTCTCTCTCTCTCTCTCTCTCTCTCTCTCTCTCTCTCTCTCTCTCTCTCTCTCTCTCTCTCTCTCTCTCTCTCTCTCTCTCTCTCTCTCTCTCTCTCTCTCTCTCTATATATATATAATTATATCCGGCACACACACACACACACACACACACACACACACACACACACACACACACATATATATATATATATACACACACACACACACATATATATATTGTGTGGACAGCCCTATATATATATGTATGTGTGTGTGTGTGTGTGTGTGTGTGTGTGTGTGTGTGTGTGTGTGTGTGTGTGTGTGTGTGTGTGTGTGTGTGTGTGCTAGTTTGGCGATATTTGGGGCTTCCCCAAGACTTGACAACCAGTTTCCTCCATTTCTCTCTATGGTCTGCCTTTCTTAAGGTTTTGTTGAGCTTTAGGCCTGTCCATTTGCTGATGTTGTCCTCTCGTCTCTTCCATGGTCTGCCTCGTTTTCTTCCTCCTTCAACAGTGCCTTGCAGTGTTGTTTTTGCAAGTTCTTTTTAAAAAATGATCTTGGTCTGCTATTACCTTTTAAATTTACACTTCTTTGTGATTTTTAGAAGGCTCAATGCTCAATGCTGGATTCTGTTATGCATGTTTTCATTTCTTATGTGGTCTTTGTAGGAGATGCCAAGGACTCTCCGGAATCAGCTCATCTTTACCGCCTGTATATATATCTTCACCTTCTCCACCTGTCCCGTAGTCCCGTGGACCGTGGGGGCACAACTGAAGATTTTGCAACCAGCTTCCTCCACTACCCACGGTCCTCTGCCCTCGTTCCACCCAAGGCCTTGTCTCTGATGTTGACTTCCCATTGTTTCCTTTGTCTTCCTCTTTGTCTCCTTCCCCTTACTGTTCCCTGTAAGACTATCTTGGCCAGTCCAGATGATCGTGTGACGTG
>CM060344.1:22986466-23003966 GCA_030674155.1 Stramonita haemastoma | reverse complement strand
GTTTTTAAAAAAAATGAATCCTATCAAATGGTTTGTTGAGGAAAACAACCCTTATCCTAACATATCCTATCAATAATTGTAGTTCTAGTAGTAGAATATTTTTTTCTTAAAAATCAATAGAACCACTCTGAATAAGTTAAAAATAGTGTGTTCATGGTTTGAAACTGGCAGTATTTTGGTATGTTTATTGGCTTTACATTTCTTTAAGGTGAGACACAGGTCCAAAAGTGGCCCAAATCATGTTTGTTTAGAATAGAAAAAATGCTGGATGCATTTATTGAGATTTCCATGTGTGAATTTAAAGAATTCAGACTATACAATATGTCTGTAGAAACAGGTTACTCATACTTGTCAGAGATAAAAAGGTTTAGGAGTTTGAAATCGTTTTGGCGGCCATATTGAATTGTTTCCATGGCAACAGTGCAGAAAACGGAGTAATTCTTTGATTTTTATGCTTCACAAGTGATGCCCTTCCAATATATGGCATAACTTTTAACATGGGCTTGTAAACAAAATTTCATCAGTTTCGACCCCCATGTCCCACCTTAAATGAATGAAATCAAATGATTAACTGAGGTGACTGTATGTTTCTGGATGTTTTTAGAACATGGAATGATTCCAGATACTTTTGTACTTTTTTATCAGTCTGGGCTGGACATAACTTAAATAGAATTTTAGATTTATTAACACCTTTTGGTGGCTTTGAAAATATCTGGTCTCATGGCTGGCTGAAGAAGTTGTCTTGACAGGCCATATTGATGCTTGCAATTTGAATGCCTGGGGATATCGCCCAAAATTTGGGGGGTGGGGAGGGTGGTGGCATTATTACTACCTGTAATACATATACATTTCTGATGTTTGTATTCTAAAGTCTGTATTCAAATATTTTTTATCTGTATACCCTTTCCCCATCTTTTCAAGAGGTTTTCAATAGTTATACACATAGGAAATGTGCATATTCATATGCTTATTCCTGTGTACATACTCAAATGCTTATCTCTGATTTGCTTGTATTAGGCAATGTCTTTTCATTATTTTTCAGTGATCTTAATTTGAAGTGTTTGATTAATCTTTCTGTAGAAACTTGATTTCAAGACATCTTGTTCATCTAATGCATTTCAGGTGTCATTACTTCAAATATCTGTGCCATTTGATGTCTGTGTCTGTCAGTAATTGCATGTGTAATAATTCAGAATCTTTTTTTTCCAATTTCTGCATTTACAGGTTTTTTACATTGTGATTGTTGACAAGTAATTTAGATATTTGTACACCTATTGTATATTTATACTTGAATGATTTAAATTTATATTTATATGTATGTATCTTGGATATCTATATTTCAGAAGCCTGTAACCAGATGTCTATATTTCAGAAGCCTGTAATCAGATGTCTGTGTTTCAGAAGCTTGTAATCAGATGTCTGTGTTTCAGAAGCCTGTAATCAGACATCTGCATTTCAGATGCCTGTATTCAGACGTCTCTATTTCAGAAGCCTGTATTTCATGTCTGCATTATGAATACCTGTATATAGTGTCTGTAATCAAATATCTATACTTTTGAAGTTTATACTTCAATGTTTCTTCATTCTTTCATTTATTTCATGGAGAATGAAATGTCACTGGTGTGCTTTTTACATCCAGTCCCTGTGTACATTTTGTCCTCTGTTCCCAAGGAGAACAGCCCAAATTTCTTGCAGAGAGATCTGCCCTGACTGAAGGTGGTAGACAATAAAAATTCAGGATGAAACTCTACACCAAAGTCCTGTGTACAAACACAGGCAGAACATTCCAGGCCCACATTAAAACCTGTTCTGTCTTTGGAAGAGGAGGCCCTTGTGTGCTGGTATGAATGATTTTCAAAGTGGAGAAACCATGGCACACTGGTATCATATTTCCACTTGTCCCTGAAGTCAGAATATGGCTAACTAACTGGTGGGCGAAAATGTTAAAATGTGATGCACTTTCATGTGAATGATGCATTAGGTACCTTTTTATCATTCTTCAGATTTTGATACATGAGAAAGTTCAATCATTACACTTTACAGTGGTGTACTTGTTTTTGCTGTAGCGTGGCTAAAAAGCAAAGTTATAGAAGTTTGAATTTTCAAAGTGGTGAGGCAGCCATTTTGAGAAATTTGGTTTAAAAGCTTCAGGAACACAATCTGTGTCTTGATCAGAAGACCTTAGCAACAGGGCTTTTAGGCTTTGTAAGCCAAATTGGGCTCTGATACTTTGGAATAGGAATTTTAGATGTGTAAAAAAACAACTGCAAAAAACATGAATATCACTAAAAATAGGTGCAGCAGCCTTTTCCAGCCTGTAGGCAAAAACTCTCCCTGTGACTGGGTGTGCCTCTTGTGGAAGTGGATCACAAGTATATAAAAACAAAAACAAAAAAACCTTAGGGGGGGGGGGGGGGGGCAAATGCTCAACCATAAAACACAGAAAAAACACTCCCTAAAAACCCATATTTTTCTCATTCTCTACTTTTGAAATACAGACATCTGCATACAGGCAGCTGCAGAATAGCAGTGGAATGCAGGTGGTTGAAATGGATTGCTATTACCATCATTTTTTATTCTGATGTGGAAAATCTACATGTAGGACTCTCTCTCTTCTCTCTTCTCTCTCTCTCTCTCTCTAACACAAAAAGGCAAGTCAACACAAAAACGCATGTCAAACGTGTGTGCATGAACCCCCTGTACAGAAACTTTAAAATAAAGTTGTCCACTTTTTTTTCATGAGTACATCATGTGAAGGGAGAGGGGGGTGTGGTTGTGGTTATAATGCAGATTTTTTTATATTTCAGCAGTGGGGGTGGATGGTGGATGGTGTAGACAACACTGCACTACATTTCACAGAGTTATGGAGACACAATGTGAAGGTCAGTTCTTGTGGCCGGTGGCTGCCAATGCCTGGGTCTCTTTCTACATGGACACCACCTGCACACAGAATCATAAGTGACACACATCAGTTACTGACCATATCACAGAACTATCACACCACTGAACTATCACAGAAACTATCACAACACTGAACTATCACAGCACTGAACTATCACAGCACTGAACTATTACAGCACTGAATTATCACAGCACTGAACTATCACAGCACTGAACTATCACAGCACTAAACTATAGCAGCATTGAACTATTATATCACTGAACTATCACAACACTGAACTATAACAGCACTGAACTATCACAACAATTAACTATCACAGCACTGAACTATTACAGCACTGAATTATCACAGCACTGAACTAACACTAAACTATAGCAGCACTGAACTATTACAATACCGAACTATTATAACACTGAACTATAACAGCATTGAACTATCACAACACTTAACTATCACAGCACTGAATTATCACAGCAATGAACTATCACAGCACTGAACTATAACAGCACTGAACTATCACAGCACTGAACTATCAAACCACTGTTGTGCACTTAATCATAATTATATATATATATATATCTCTTTCTTTCACTCTCTCTGAATGTCCTGCCTAAATCACGTTTATTATTTGTATTGATAAATATTTTATTCAAATTCTGTTGTGTGAGTTTTTTTTAAAAATCTCATTATGAGAGTCAAATATAATAGATTTCTTGTAAAACCTTTTTTTTCTAAATATTTTTTTGTCAGCTGGATAATATGTGCATCATATCTATGATATGGTTATGACCATTTTTTGTGTCTGGAAAGTTATGTTCCCCTTATCACTCTCTCACCTATTAAAAATTAATTCCTTTCATCTTCCCATATAATTTCACTCTTAATTTTAGACACATTTTCCCCTTAGTATAAAGCCTAGTTGGTGATGTACTTGTGCATCTGTGGTGTGTGTGTGTGTGTGTGTGTGTGTGTGTGTGTGTGTGTGTGTGTGTGTGTGTGTGTGTGTGTGTTTATCATTTAAAGTCTGTTCACTCTATGTAATATCAGACTTAAATATTGGTATTTTTTAAAACATGTATACTGACAAAATGAAACAAAATGATGCCTTGATAATTCACTGCGAAATAGGTTAATGGCCATAGTTTTATAATGTATCAAAATCTTACAATGGACAACTTGACCACCACCTGCCTTTAATGGCTCCTAGTGGAGAAGTGAATCAGGTGCTGAGTGACTCATTTCCTGGTGGAGCATCACATATAATGATTTATCTGATTTATTTTGTTGATGGCAGTTTGATGTTTTTAGTTGCATGACTGTTTTATATTTTGGTTTATCCCCACTTATTCCCCCCCTTTAAAAAAATTAGTCATATTTATTATTTTTATTATCTATTTCTTATGCTAGTTCTGTGTGTATTTTTTCTTATTTTAATGTTTCCCTGTACTTTTTTCTCTTTGGATTTACCTTGGTTTTGTTGTTGTTGTTGCTGTGTGTGTGTGTGTGTGGTGTGTGTGTGTGTGTGTGTGTGTGTGTGTGTGTGTGTGTGTGTGTGGTGTTTATGGGGTATAGGTCATTTATTGCTGTTGTTGCTGTTTTTAGTTACTTTAAAAGAGTTGCGCTTTTTTTTTAAATCTTATCTTATTCCTGACATGGGTAAGGACTGGATGTTTAAAAAAAAAAAGCATACATGTACTTATTTATTATAATCAAATGATATTTGTATTGAAAAGATTTGATTTGAACTCTTGGTGGTGTGGGTGATTATCACATTACTGTAACATTATCATCATTATTGATGACTCATTACACTGATATTTTGGAGAGTTTAAAAATGATTATATATCATGGTATGTATATATATTTTATGGTGTTTTTTCCCATAAGAATGTTTTTGTTGTTGTTCATTGTTGTTTTTTTAAGTATGAACATGAAGGAATGGATAATACTGAACTCTTATATAACATGTTTGTTGTGGTGTGTGTGTGTGTGTGTGTGTGTGTGTGTGTGTGTGTTGTGCGCGCACGCGTGCGTGTGTGTGTGTATGTGTGTGTGTGTGAGTTTTAGGCTGTTATTTTTTAAAATTCCTTTTAGAGTATTTTATTACTACATGTTTTGTAATAATGTTGTAGTGAAATATTTCTTATGTGTTTTTCTCGGTTATTTTTAGCCTAGTAGTTTGCTGTTTTGTTTTGTTTTTATGGGGGTTTTTGTTGGTTGTTCTTGTTGTTGTTTATGTGTTTTTTAATTTGGGGTTGTTGTTTTTTCCCTTGATAGATGGCTGGATAATAAAAGCAAATCAATGATTCTTCAATGTACCATCTGAAAATAAAATTTTGACTTGACTTGACTAAGGATTTCTTCTTATTATCATTATTGGTATTACTACATTTTATTAGTCAATCTTCTACTTCCAGGATAGCAAAATAAGCACTTGTGTGCTTTATTTTTTATATTTATTCAGTCCACATGTGTATGTGGTTTTGTAAACATTGTCATTTGTTCTCACCAGCACACAATGGCCTACCCTTCCAAAATGCAGAACATGTTTTAATAATATTATGTGCACAAGATTATGTGTATACACAGATATACACAGCTGAACTGTTCTGTTAATACAGATCTCCACAGTTCAACTGGAAAAGAAACCTTACCCAATCTGCTGACAGTGAATTTGGCATCCAGTCAGTGATTACTTCCCTTGGTCTGTCCAAATCTTGGGGACAACAGCCATTTTTCCACATATCTCCCTTTCCTTCACTTTGTCTTTTTTGCTTCAGTTTTTCTGTTTTTATTCTAATAATTATAACATTGTCTTTTTATTCTATTATTTTTAGTTTATCTGTTCTAATAGTAAGAAGTTTGTTTTTTATCAAAATTAATTTTAGTGTATTTATTCTAATAGTTATAGCTTTGTCTTTTTATATTTGTTGGTCTAATTTTTTAGTGTGTTTATTCTGAGAATTATATCTTTGTCTTTCTATAATCCTTTGTTAAATTAATTTATTCAGATGGTTATAACTTTGTTTTTTAAAAAAACAGTTCTTTGTATCTATTGTGATAATTTGAAGTTTGTCTTTTTAATTTTTTTGTTCACTGGGGGGAGGGGGGACTGGATGTCAAGTCTTCAGGGGTGCGGACAGTTGCCAGACTAAGGGATAGATTTTTTTAAAAACTCTCTTTACTCTGATAATTATCAGTTTTCCTTTTAATGCTAAATATAATATGATGATATTTTTATTTTTTCACTGTATTTATTCTGATTTTTATAATTTGGCCTATTTTTTATACTGTATTTATTTTGATAATTATAAATGTAACTTCCCCTTTGTTATTTGATTATTTCTAGTTTATTTATTTTATGCTCACACCTTTGTTTTCTATCATACTATTTTCAGTAGATTTATTCGAATAGTTATAAATTTGTCATTTGTATTTTGTTTTTAGTGTATTTATTCTGATAATAATATTTTAGTCTTTTTATTATAATTTTTTGTGAATATATTCTGATAGGTATAACTCTGTCTTTCTATTTTTTTTTATGTATTTTCAGCTGACAATTCTAGCTTTGTCTGACAGACCTGTGCTTCCCTCGTGCATTGGATGTCAGCCTGTTTCTCCTCAGTCTCTCTCCTGGGCTTCAGGGCTGCCTCTCTCCCTCCAGTCCTGTTGCTGCACTGTCCCTGCCTCTCCTGTGTCTTCACATGGGCTGCACCACACCTGGCAACGCATAGAGCACACAGCTCACTTCTCTAAAAACAGCTCACTTCTCTAGAAACACACACATACACTGTCTACAATCATGTATACATGTACTTCCATTTGGAGAGAGAGAGAGAGAGAGAGAGAGAGAGAGAGAGAGAGAGAGAGAGAGAGAGAGAGAGAATCATTCTTTGAATGAATAATCTTTATTTTTCAAGGGTAACAGAGTAAGTAGAGAGAGAGAGAGAGAGAGAGAGAGAGAGAGAGAGAGAGAGAGAGAGAGAGAGAGAGAGAGAGAGAGAGAGAGAAAACATTGAACACTGAACACTGAACATTTTTTATGTACTTCGGCCTTGGGCCACAATACAAGTGGAAGAGGCATAGGGGAGTGTAATAAGCAAATGAAAAATCTTCAATCAACTGTCTAGAAATACAAAACATTGAAATGCATAACATATGACCAAAAGCCTCCTCCTTTGCATCCTTCTCAACACAGCCATGACAAAGAGCCTCACTATGATGATTACAATCCAAACCTCTATCACCATTGTCTTTACCATTTCAGCAGCATTGTTTATGCATTATCCTAAGTTCATAGGTGTGAAATCTCTTTCAAATCTCAAATTTTCATCAGTATAGACATAACACCATTTATAAACTGCTTTTCAACACTATTTGCTTTATCAATGCAAAAGCTCTCAGGAAGAGAGAGAGAGAGAGAGAGAGAGAGAGAGAGAGAGAGAGAGAGAGAGAGAGAGAGAGTGTTGTGTGTGTGTGTGTGTGTGAGTGTGATGTGAGTGAGTAGTGAGTGAGTGAGTGAGTGAGTGAGTGAGTGAGTGAGTGGAGTGAGTGAGTGTATTATCTATTTGTTTATTTCCTCGTTTGTTTTCATTGGTTTTTTCCTTGATTGTTTTCATTGGGTTTTTTTCTTGTTTGTTTTCACTGTTTATTTCCTTGTTTGTTTTCACTGTTTATTTCCTTGTTTGTTTTCAATGTTTATTTCACTGTTTGTTTTCAATGTTTATTTCACTGTTTGTTTTACTTGGCTTTTCGTTGTTTGTTTTTTTTTAATATAATTATCTCATCTTTTTTTTCCTTGTTTGTTTCGTCATTTGTTTTATTTCTTTTTTTCCTTGTTTATTTTATTTAATCATTTTCTTTTTTCTTTTTTTAAATTTCCTTGTTTATTTCCTTATTCTATTTTGTTTTCATTCTATAAACAAGAAAAAGTATAGAATGCAAGTACTTGTTTGGTTGTTTTATATGCTTTTTCTTGTTTATTTGATTTGTTTAGTTCCTTTCTTGTTTTATTTGTAAAATTTTTTGTTTTCCTAATTTCCTTTTTTGCTTTATTTTTTTTGTTTCCTTGTGTCACTTATTTTCTTGCTTCTGTCATTTGTTTTATTTCCTTGTTTTCAAATCTGTGGTTGTTTTATTTGTTTATTTTTGTTTGTTTCATTCGTTTCTTTCCTTATTTTACGTGCTTATTTTCTTGTTTGCATTATTTTCTTGTTTTCTTGTTTGTTCTAATTGTTAGTTTTCTCCTTTCTCTGGTAAATTTATGAGTTTATTTTATTTGTTTGTTTCTGTGTTTATTTCATTTGCTTGATTGATTTATTTATTTCCCAGTTTATTTCGCTCCTTTTTGATGGTTAGTGTATGAGTTTATTTTATTTGTTTGTTTCTTTGTTTATTTCATTTGCTTGATTGATTCATTTATTTCCCAGTTTATTTTGGGCTCTACTTGTTTGTTTTATATTTTTATTCTCCTGTTTGTTACCTTATTTGTTGTGCTTGTTTCTGTCCTTGTTTACTTTGTTTCTTGTCTATTTCATTTGTTTATTTCTTTGCTTGTTTTATTTATTTCCGTTTTTGTTTTTGTTTTTTCTCTTTGTTTCCTTGTGTGTTTTATTAGTTGTTTTCCTAGTCTATTTCCTTGTTTGTTTCTTTTCTTCATTTTCTTCTTTCCTTTTTTGTTTTATTTATTTCGATTTTTTGTTTTTATTTCCTTGTTTATTTATTTCTTTATTTCCTTGTTAGTTTTTATGTCTATTTTCTTTTTTTTCCTTGTTTACCTTATTTGTTTTTTTTGTTTGCTTTATTTGTTTCTTTGTTAAATTTCGTTTTTATTTCCTTGTTAGTTTTAACCTGTATATTTCATTATTTCTTTTGTTCTTTTATTTGTTTATTTCTTTTTTACATGCATTTGTTTATTACCTTGTTTGTTTTACTTGTTTCTTTTGTAATTTAATTTGTTTATTTTCTTGTTTGTTTTCTTTTATTATTTTTTTGTTTATATTTGTTTAATTTTCTTTTTAGTTTCCATGATTGTTTCCTTGTTTACATCTTTGTTTGCAGCATTTCTTTTTCTTTATGCTTTTCCTTGTTCATTTTTTTTGTTTATTTCCTTTTTTTCTTTGATGTTAATTTCCCTCTTTTTTTCTTGTTTATTTCCTTCTTTGTTTTATTTGTACACTTTCTTGTCTCTTCTTTGTGTTTATTTCCTTGTTTTTGCGTTGTTTGTTTTCCGTTTTCTTGTTTCTTATATTTACTTTTTGTACTTTCATTGCTTCTTTCCTTATTTCCTTGTTTATTTTATCTACTTCCTTGTTTGTTTTGTTTGTTTTCCTGTTTAGTTTGTTTCTTTCCCTGTTTGTTGTGTTTGATCATTTTCTTCTTGGTTTTGTTGGGTTTTTTTTATTATTAAAAAGTATGAACAGGAAAGAACAGGTGATTTTTAATCTTATTTGTTTGATACCTTCTGATTTGTTCTTTTGATTTATTTGTTGTTCTAACTTTAAAAAAATCTAAATGTGTGTGTGTGGGTGTGTGTGTGTGTGTGTGTGGGGGGGGGGGGGGGGTGCTGCCTGCCTGGGGCTGTGTGTTTTGTAGTGTATTTTTTCTTGTTCAAGTTTTTCTTCACTGTTGTTTTCTAATATTTAATCTGTTTATTATGGGCTGTGGCAATAATGTACTTAGATCAAATTGTTTTTGTTTCTACATTGCTGGCTTAATTTTAAAAAGCCAATGCATGGCTTATTTAATGTACCCTGTGGACATCACACTTTGACTTGACACAATCTCCCCTTCCTGACACCTGCAGCTGACCCAGTGCTGAGACTGAGAGAGAGAGAGAGAGAGAGAGAGAGAGAGAGAGAGAGAGAGAGAGAGAGAGAGAGAGAGAGAGAGAGAGGGGAGAGAGAGAGAGAGAGGGGGGAGGGAAGGAGAGAGAGGGAGAGAGAGAGAGGGGGGAGGGGAGAGAGAGAGAGAGAGGGGGAGAGAGAAAGAGAGAGGGAGAGAGACAGAGAGAGAGACAGAGAGAGAGGGAGAGAGACACAGAGAGAGGGAGAGAGACAGAGAGAGAGAGGGAGAGAGAGAGGGAGAGAGAGAGAGAGAACACTGAACATTGAACACTGAAATGATTTAATTGCACATGGGCCTTGGGCCACAATACAATATAGAAAAGAAGATAGGAAAAATATCTGACATAACAGCACCTATCTGTATTCTACAATCACTGGATATCTTAAGCTTATGTACATTTCATACCTACTACAGTTCAAGTCTTCAGAACAGTTGTCTAACCACATTTTACATTTCACTTTTACTGTAATGATCAGAATCAGAGACAGTATAAGAGGGGGCAGATAAGGAAAAAAAAGGAAAAAACAATCATGTTCTAGCACACATTCTTGATAATAGGCGATATAGATAAAGGTGAACATGTTTAGACAGGTGTACCTCACAGGATTACCTGATAGACTTAGAGTACTTTTTCCGCCTATTATTTGCATGAAACACAAATTTAGATAAATTATATCTGTGGTCAGGTTCAGAGGCTCTAAGTAACGAGTGCAGAGAGAGTTCTTTTGATTCTTTTAGAAATTTTATCCATAAATCTTCATACGTGGCACAAATAAACACAAAATGGTTTTCATTTTAGAGAGAGAGGGAGAGAGAGAGAGAAAGTGAGAGAGAGAGAAAGTGAGAGAGAGAGATAGAAAGAGACAGGTGGCTGTTTCTGATGCAGGCAGCCTAGCTGTTCTGACCCCCAAAGCAGCAAAGAACAAGAGGAACAGACTTCACAACAAAAACAACCACCTTCAAAAACAAGAGTGGCATGGATGATGATGATGAAAACTGGAGAAAGAAAAATTCAAAGCAGGGGAGAAATAAATGAAGAAGGCAACACAGGAAGAAGAAGAAAAAAAGGAAGCAGAAAACAAAAGTAAGGAGCATTGAAGAAGAAAGTAAAAAAAAAAAGACAGAACAGAAGAAGAAGGAAGCAGAAGAAAAAAAAAAAAAGAAAAGTTCAGTTCATCCTGGACAATGCCAGCTATGTCATGTCATGTTATGTCCTCACCCTCCTGTTCACTGCTGGCTGGCTCAGTCACTGTGGGGGGACAGACAGGTGTGGCAGGCACAGGGCAGCAGGCAGGCAGTGTCTGTACAGCAGCCCGCCCTCCCTCACTCCTCCCTTACTAGAGGAAGGCAAAACAGTGTGCACAGTCTTCACTGCTGGCTCATTGTGGGGGGACAGACAGGTGTGACACAGGGCAGTGTTCACCCCCACTCTGCACATACACAACCAGACATCAGAAGCATATCTACACCAAACACAGAAAGAGGTATTAGAAGCATGTGTACATTAAACACACGAAGAAATGTACATAAGAAAAAATCATATATCATACACAGAAACACATCAGAATCAATACTCGCATCAAATAACCTGGCACAAATCATAAAATGAACATGCCAAATTAAAAAAATATATCATAGTAAATGTGCAAAAAAGTAGGCTGCAGTTGAACATTGTTCAAACGGAATTTTTAAAAACCCACTCTTTGTGCAAGTGTTTAAAGAGTGTGAAAATATTAGACAAAAAGAAACCAGATTCAACAAGGGGTCAGCTATCATGCAATACAACAAGGCAACATTATAGCCAGCCAGACTGTGAAAGTGTCTCAGGTAATACCCCCCCTCACACACACACACACAAAGCACTGACACTTAGACAGTGCTGCTGAAAGCATCTCCAGCTCTATGATAATGTAAGCAATATATAAACCCATCTCCCTTCCCTACTTACACACTTATGAATATATATCAATCCCTCTTCCTGCACTTGTGTATATCTACACACAATCGTATACAACACGCCACAAACAAACCATAAACACTAGCAGATGCACAGACAAAATACTTAACTGATCATCCCACATTGTCTTCAGCTGTCTGGGTACACCAAGCCTGTAAACACACAGAAAAGGATATGTAAAAATGAAGTCTGAGTAATAATATAGTAACAACCCCCCCCCCAAAAAAACAACCAACAAAAATACATGCACACACACATATGCATGCACACATGGACAAAACTTCATATGATGTTAAGGTAAACCACCAAGATAGAACAAGCCTGATCTGGACCAGCTGTGAATTGCAGCTCTTAAGTTTCAGAGTTTCTCATTTAGTACAAAACATTACATTCAGTTTTTTAAACACTAAGTGAAAAGTACAAAGCATTCTTTTAAAAACCAATATGAAAGTGACTTCTTTTCTACAACAAATGTGAATGATGTGTGAAGAGAATCACAGTGAGTTTTGTACCTTTGTGTGAAAAATCCAGTCCAGTGGTGTTGCAACTCTGGAACATCAATCTGCACATAAATGAAACAGACATCAGAAACACACTATATCATGTACAGAAACAAGTGTGCATCAAAAATACACAGATATCAAACATACAAAATTATGTTTACATCAAAAATAGGCACACATCAATCACATTAAAACATGGAATAAATGAATGAAAACATGAACAATCTCTATGTTCTAAGGGTAACAGAGAAAGTATGCACATATTTTTTTCACTCAGTCCTTGTCCTGATTAGGGATTAGCAAAGCAAAAAACAAAATAAAAACCCAATAACAAGCCCCCTCCCCATGAAAAAACACACATAAAAACACAAATCACCATCACCAACAATGAAAGTTCAACTTATGGTTTTAGAAAAAAGAGACAGGTATGCATTCAACAAACTCATGATCCCCACTGGATAAATGGATGATTATTTAACCAAAAGATAAAGATATGTATTTGGCAAACACATAATTACATAATTCCCAAATGACCCAAACATTAATGCCAAGACAGAAACACAAGTTATAGCCCCCCCCAAAACAACAACAACAACAACAACAACAACAACCCATTTTCACAATTCTTTCTAAAATTTAAAACAATATTATGAAGGAAAGAAAAAAACTATTATGAAAACTAACAGCATACAAAGAGTCCAAAAATGAACAATACCCAAACATGCAATCTTCTAAGCCATGTTCAAGAACATGAACTTTAAAAGTTCAAAAAGGCATAATCTATATGTAAGGGGACCAATCAACAACCAACAAAACACAAAAACAAAGTCCTCCTTATTTAGACAACAAAAATACATCTTCCAATCCTATAAAAGAACCACAACATTTCTACCTAGTGACACCTTCAGAATGATATATTATCTGAAAGTGGAACATAAAAAGGGAGAAATTGAGAGAGAGAGAGAGAGAGAGAGAGGAGAGAGGAGAGAGAGAGAGAGAGAGAGAGAGAGAGAGAGAGAGAGGAGAGAGAGTCCTCAGGTTACATCTTTATCAAAACAGACCCATCAACAAATTATAAAAAAAACACATGAAAACAAGGAGAGTTCAGAAACATCTTCACTTCACTCATCTAGCTGCAGCAAAACATCAGAAAAAAGATGAACAAATAAAAAGGTCAAAGAATTGTGTGTAAGTATTTTCAACCTATTAAAATATTAGAAAAAAAAGAAACAACAAGGAAACAACAATGAACAATGGGGTGGATGTAACATGCTAATACATCACCAACAGGGCAAACTGTGGCAAGGCATAAATATATCAATCCCTCTTCTTACACTCTTGTATACCTACACAAAAACACTTATGTACACTATCACTCATAGTAACACACAACAAGCCACAAACATTACACAATAGCAGATGCACAGACAAAATACTTAATTGATAATCCCATAATGTCTTCGGCTGTCTGGAGTACACCAGGCCTGTGAACACACAGAAAGGGATATGTCAAAATAAAGAAAGTCTGAGTTATAATGTAGTATTAACGCTCCCCCCAAAAAAAAACAACAACCCCACAAACAACACAAAATCCCAACAAACACACACATGTATGACAATACCATTTGTGACGCTCCACCACATAATGAGACGGAGTGCACACGAGGATCAATTTTTAGTTATTGACATGTTATTAATGTGCAATAAAGTGGCTATCAAATACAAAAAACAGATTGAAAATCAGACAATTTTGTTGCAACATTATACAAATTGAAATGATAGACTGCAGGATGGGACAAAATGAGAAATGGGCAAATTTATTTTGGTAACAGGTTGTCAGAATGAGTGCTTTGGTATTTTCAAAACACATTTAGAAGCAAAAGGAATAAAAATGATACCTTGATATTTCATTATAAGATAAATAAACACAGATCTAGTTTAATAATCAATCAAATCACAAAATTGACAAACTGACCCCCACCTGCCTTTAAAGGCTCCTAGCGCAAAAATTGGGTAATGTGCTAAGCGACTCATTTCTTGGTGGAGCGCCACATTTGATGTCAAGGTAAACCACCAAGACACAACAAGTCTGATCTAAATCAGCTTGTTATCAGTATGGCAGATCTAAAGTGTCATAATTTCCCATTTTATACAGAACTTTAAAATTTTGCTCTCCTTTTTAATACTTTAAATATTTTTAAAAAGTGCAAATTATTCCTGTTGAAAACCAACACAAAAACGGCTTTTGTCTATCAGCTTTGAATGATGTGTGAGGAGAATCACAGTGAGTTTTGTACCTTTAAGTTGAATATGTATCATTGATGCATCTTATCCAGTTGTGTAGCAACCCTGGAACATCAATCATGTTTCCCCTCACACATGTGTTCAGTCCCACTCTGCACATACAGAAACAGACATCAGAAACACACTGATACCATACACAGAAACAGACATCAGAAACACACACATCATACACAGAAACAAGTGTACATCACATACACACAAATATCAATCACAGAAGCAAGTGTACATGAGAAATAGGCACACACCAATCACATGAAAACAAGGAATTAATGAATGAATACTCTCTATATTCCAAGAGTAACAGAGTAAGTATATTGTCCTGATTAGGGATTAGCAAAACAAAATATAAACCCTACACCAAAAAATAAAAATAATCAACACCAACAATAAAAGTTCACCTTATCATTTTAAGAAAGGAGACAGGTATACATTCAACATTAATGTCAAGACAGATATACTAGTTATAATTAAATCAAATAGATAAAAATTGAGAGGAGACAGTAGAGAAAAAATCAACACAAAGAAAAAAATCACAAATCTATCTTACTTTGAACCACAATATTATGAAGAAAAGGAAAAAAATAACAGCAAACAAACCTTCAAGAAATCAGCAATGTGATGTCACATCCAAACATAACCTTTTTCAAGTCATGTTCAAGAACATGAATTCAGAAAGTCCAAATAGGTGTAACATATACATGACAGAAAGACACATGCAAAGAGGGGAAAAACCCAACCAACCAACAAACCAAACAAACAAAGAAACACAACCCATCATTATTTATACAACAAAACTACATTTCTAAATCAACATAAGAACCAAAACATTTTTATTTGATGGTGAGTTTAGGGTAATATAATATAAGCAAGTAAAGTATATGAAGGAACGGAAGAGAGGGAATAGAGAAGAAAGGAAGAGAGGGAGGGAGAGAGAGAGACAGTGAGAAGAGAGAAAGCATCTTATGTGTTACATCATCATCAAACGAAGCCCATCAACACAGTCTGACAAAACACCCACAGGAAACCCTTCTTTAATAAATCAATATTATCCTGCAACAGATCAAGTCAATGTCTTTCAAAAGAATTATTCTATGCAAATAACTATCTCATACATTCCAAATTACAGATTATACATAAGACACAGGCACAAATCCAACATTACTTAGTCAAGGCTGCTAAATTTAGCACAACCCTTCCTTTTACCTAGGCCAAGTGTGTTCAGTTTACATCCGTAATTAAAACAGCTGGCCCATCTGGGCTGGGATGGAATGGACAGCAGCTGAAAGTGGGAAAACTGACAGTTGTGAAGACAAATATGAATGAAAGACAGAGAGACAGAGACAGAGAGAGATAGTATCTTCAGGATACATCTTTATCAAAACAGACCAATCAACAAAGTATTAAAAAAACACATGACAACAAGGAGAGATCAGAAACATCTTCACTTCACTTATCGAGCTGCAGCTAAACATCATGAAAAAAGATGAACAATTAGAAAAGGTCAGAGAACTGTGTGTAAGGATTGTAAACTTGTTAAAATAATATTAGACAAAAAGAAACAACAAAGAAACAACAATGAACAAATGGGTGGATGTAACATACCAACACATCAACAACAAGGCAACTTTATGGCAAGTCATAAATATATCAATCCCTCTTCTTACACTCATGTATACCTACACAAAACACTTATGTACACCAACACTTCTGAAAATATACAAGCCACAAACAAACATTACACACTAGCAGATACACAGACAAATACTTCCCTGATCATCCCACATTGTCTTCAGCTGGCTGGGCACACCAGACCTGTGAACACACAGAAATGGAGATGTAAAATAAAGTCTGAGGAATAATGTAGTAGCAACAATGCTCCTTCCTCCCCCACCCCCCCTACAACCTGCATACAAACACACAATACCATTTGATGTCAAGATAAACCACCAAGACAGAAGATGTCTGATCTGAACTAGCTTGTTTTCAGAAATGGCAGCTTTAAAGTTTCCAAGTTTTCCATCCCATACAAAATATTAAAATCCTGTTCAGTTTTTCAGTACTTAAAATAAAAACAAAAAGTACAAACTAATCATTCCTTTTAAAAACCAATATGATAAATGACTTATCTTCTCTAACAAATTTGAATACTGTATGAAGAGAATCGTAATAAGTTTTGTATCTTGGTGTGAAAAATCCCCTCCTGTGGTCTAGCAACTCTAGAACATCAAGCATGCTTCCCTCACAGATGTGTTCACCCCCACTCTGCACATACAGAGACCGACATCAGAAACACACTTATATCATACACAGAAACAAGTGTACATCACACGCACACAAATATTAAACACACACAAGCAAATGTACATCAGAAATAGGCACACACCAATCATATGAAAACAAAGAATGAATGAATGAAAGAATAATATCTATATTCCAAGGGTAACAGAGTAAGTATTCGCAAAGCTTTTTTTCATCTGGACCTTGTCCTGATTACAGATTAGCAAAACAAAAATAAAAATAAAAAGACCAACAACAAAATCAAAACAAAATCAAAATCAAAAGCAAAATCACCAACACCAACAATTAAAGTTCAACCTATGGTTTACAAAAAGGAGACAGGTATACATTCAACAAATTTCACAATTCCCACTGGATATATTGATAATTATTTTAACAAAAGAAATAAATATGTATTCAACAAACACACAATCTCCTATTGACCTGAATATTAATGTCAAGACAAATACATTACCTATGATTTATTCAAATATATTAAAATTGAGAGGAGAAAGCAGAGAAAAGATCAACCCAAACAACAAAATATGTATACATATTCACAAATCTTTCTTACTTTAAAACAATATTATGAAGAAAAAAACTCACAAAAATACTAACAGCAAACAAGCATTCAAGAAATTAACAACAATATAAGTTATGCCCAAACAGAACATTTTCCAGTTGTGTTGAACATGAATTTTAAAAGTCCAA
>CM060344.1:22961466-22983966 GCA_030674155.1 Stramonita haemastoma | reverse complement strand
CAGTAGAACTGGCTGTATTTTCGTGTCAAAAATCTTAAAGAATGTGCTTGGAGACATGTCCAAATATGTTTTGAAAATTTTATTCACACTCAGAAGTGCTTTTTTTCCCTTTGTCACCAGATGCTTTGTTCCTCGTGTAGCACTAATTTTAGTAGTAAAAGTGAAACCCAGATAACAATATTCATTTACAACTTCTAGTGCAACATTATCAAAGAACCATTTTTCTTTTTCACCGAGAAAGCCACCTTTACGAAAAACCATAATTTTAGTTTTATCCTTATTTACATTTAGTTTCAAATTCTCACAACAAACCTTAAGACAATTTAACTGATTTTGAAGACCTGAAGGGGTATTTGACAGTAAAACAACATCATCAGCAAAAAGTAATAGGAATAGATCAGTAAGTTCGGGTAACATTTGAATACCATGTTTTCCATTTAATGAAATATAATCAGCTAGCTGGTTGATAAACAACGAAAACAGGTTAGGGCTTAATAACACACCCTTGACGGACACCAACAGGACAAGCAAAAAAGTCAGACAATTGAAAATTCACCCTTACACAAGACAGCAGAGAGTTATACATGGATCTCAAAGAACACAAAAACTTTCCTTTTATTCCTTTGTTTCTCAGACATTCTAAAAGTTTACCATGGTGGACAGAGTCAAATGCTTTTCTAAAATCTATGAAAGCAACATATAACTTTTGGCCCTTTTTACTTAAACATTTTTGGACTGTAGCATAGAGGGTAAAAATCTGGTCAACAGTGGAATAATGTTTTCGAAAACCAGCTTGGGATTCAGAAATCAGCATGTTATCTTCAAGCCACAAATACAACCTAGAATTCAAAATACTAGTATAACATTTAGACAGTATACTAAGTAGAGAAACACCCCTATAATTATCCATGTTTTCTGTATCACCCTTTTTATGTAAAGGTATAACAATTGCTTTAGCCCATTCTTGTGGATACTCACCTTTATCAAATAACTTATTAAACAACTTTGTCAAAAATAATACAACATCTTTTCCACTTGACTTAAGCATTTCTGCACATACCTCATCAAGTCCAGTTGCCTTGCCACTTTTTAGTCTCTTTATAGCATGATGTACTTCCTCCTCTGTTATAACACTGTTTAAAAAATGATTTGGTTCTTCATGTTCATCAAAATCTGGTATGTCTTGGTGATCATTGTTATCATTTCCAAAGACATTTTTGAAATGACTATACCAGTCATTTAACGTAATAGTACTACTTATTTTACTTGTTTTATGCGTGCATCCCATATTTCTGACTTCCTTCCAGAATGATTTTGGATCCATCTTGTCTGCCGCAAGTGCAGCAGCTTTTTCTCTTTTAAAATTTCGTTTTTTCTGCTTTATCAAGTTTTTATACAGCTTCCGAGCTTGTACATAATTTTCCCGGTCATTGTCACTTCTTGATACACGGAAAGTTGATAACTTTTCCCTAGAAATTCGTTTAGCTATTAAGCATTCATCATCAAACCATTTTGAGCGACGTTTATGTTTACATGGATAAAATTTTGTCAACATACAGCTGCTAGCATTATTCAAACATTTCACAAATAAATTCAGAGCCTCATTTACATCATAATCTAATTTGTCATTAGCTGCTTTAAGTATATCTTGGATGTCTTTACTTTTCATTTTTTCCACAAATTCTGCCTCTTTCTCTATCTTCCAAATGTTTTTTCTTAATGACATTTTGTTTTACAGTCGTATTTTTCTGCTCTTCTTTGGCAAAGCCATTTTCACCAAGATCATACAAAAGAACAACTGGTAAGTGATCTGATTCCGTTAAGTTTTGCACTTCAAGAGAAATAGCATGCAAGTTCATATACAGTTCAGTAGAAATGATAAAATAATCCACTACACTGCAACCAGAGTTAGAAACGTACGTAAAACTGTTATCCAGACCTTGATCACATAATCCATTTAAAATAAGACAATCGAACATACTGCAAAACTCAAGTAGTTGCTCTCCAAATGTGTTATAGTTTTTATCAAGGGAGTTACGAGGAAAATCACTTTGTGCACACACCAATGAGCTTGAAAAATCAGAGTCCACAAAACAATAATTACTATCAGCAGTTCTAGCATTCAAATCACCAAAAAGTAAAACATAGAAATCGTCAAACATTTCTTGTAATTTCAAATAACACAGCTCTAACAATTCTATACCATAACCATCTTGTTTGCCCTTCCAGTAATTTGAATCACATGGAGGAATGTACACACATATGCACATAACATCTTTGTCTGTACCAAATAAAGTTTTATCTATTTGAACAACAATAGTGTTATCTACAGAAGCTGGAACACATTTTACAAATGGGGAAAATATTTTCTTGATTAGTACAACTACACCACCAGAATACCTACCACGATGTGATAATTTCGAAGCTTTTGACGTAAATATGAGAAAATCACTGAACAAATCTGATTCAAAATCTGTGGCTATGAATGTTTCAGTTAAACAAATGATGTCATGAGATTGAACATACTGAATGAAATCACTGTCATCTAGCTTAGTCAGCAAACCGTTTACATTGTAATTGAGGAACTTTAAGCAACCCTTTGAACAAGAACTTTTCATGAAACTATGACACACTTCATCAACCATATGTGAATTATGATTTCCCACTTTATAGGCCTGGCCGATGTCCTATTTGTTATGGACACTTTTTGATCGTGTCTTAGTCCCCCCTCCTGACCCTTGTTGACCCATTTTGCTCCCATCTTTTGACCCCATTCGTTTCAGTGTGTCCAGTATAATGGACTGACTTTGAGACCTGCTTGTTGAGGGGGCACTGTCTGACTGTCCCCGCTTTGCCCTTGGAGCTTTTTGCTTGCTCCGTGCCATCCTACCTGTCTTCTTTTTAGAATCTGTAGATGGGGAACTCACCTTTGCTTTTGTGGATTCACAGGGTGCAGTTACCGCATTCACACCATTTTGCGTGTTTTGTTCCTTGTTTTGTCGGTTCTGTACCCTGTTGTCGTTGTCAGTACAGGGAGTGTCTGTAGTATAGTCCTGTGGCACATCCACAGCTACCTGGTCATCAGACGGTGCCTCAGGTGTAATGTCAGTCTTGTCTGTCAGTTTGTCATGTCCCGACTCATTTTGTTCCTCACAGTCTTGTTCCTTATCAGTATCACTCTGAGGCTGATGGGGAGGCTGTCCATTTTCCTCAGAAAGATTGTCTTCTGTGTCAGTACTATAGTCCCCTATTTCAATGTGTTGCCCTGTTTGTGTCAAACCCGTCAGTTCTGACTTCACTGTGGTCCTGTCTGTCCTGAAAACTGTCATCATCTGTAAGCATGTCATTGGTATTTGTCTCTAGTTTGTCATTTATGGTTACATAGTCCTGCTGCATAAGTCTGACACTGTCTGTATTTGGTGCATTCAAAGCATCATTTGACCTGCGCTCTCCCTGCTTTTGCTGTAGTTGGGTGCATCTGCTGACTTCTCTGTCTCTCTGGTAGTGATATAGCTCCTGGCCTCTGGTCCTGTTGGGAGGCCTTGTATAGAGTTGCTCCTTCTTCCTGAAAGACTGGGGGCCCCTCTGGACCACTCCTGTGTAGGACTCCTGGCCTGGGGCAACGAGAGGTCCACTTCCTGGGTCACCAACGAAGTCCCTGCTGAGGTGGTGCCGACTTCTGTTCTGAGTAGGTGGTGACCTTCTGTTTTCCTCGGTGTTCCATTGCTGTAGTCCCCTCTGCTGGTGGCCTTTGGAACTTCTGCCAGCAAGGTGATTTTGCTGTCCAATGTAGCTCCTGCCTTTCCTGTGTCCATCGTCAGAACTGTCTCTTCCATGCCATTGTCCACGGGTTGGTTCTGGCCTGTGTTGCTGAGAACGCAGAAGATATGGCCAGTCTTCGTTATGCAGAGCCTGAACACTGCCAGTGTCCATGCTCCTGTGTTGGTCAGGCTTGTACTCACTTTCTTGATGCCAAGGGGCTGGTTTTTTCCTAGTGTCAGCAAAGTGTAGACGGCCATTCCTGTAGAAAACTGTTTGTCCCTGGCTTCTGTAGAACTCCATCATTTCCTTCTGTCTTGAAGTTGGGTCAGCTGTGACTCTTATTCCGTCACGTCTCAGCTCATCTCTTAGCTGTTTGTTGGTGAGAACGGACAGCTTATCTGCCCACCATGAGAACTGGGCCACCACTGGACGGGGGTCATCACGGAACTGGCGGGAATCACCAATGCGGAAGGCATGTTTGATGTCGTTCAGTTCCCATGTTCTGCCACTGGAGTACTCATTGAGAAGATCTATTATCTGCTCTGCACAGGAGTAGTACAGGCCTCGCCGAGGTTCAGGAACTCCAAAAAATTTGAGGTTGCAGCGTTTGGTGTCCATTTCTGTGGACTCCTGCCTTTGCTCCAGTTTTACCAAACGATTAAAGATGCACTCTCTTTCCTCCTGGAGATCTTGAAGGTCTTCTCTGTCTCTTTGGACTTGGGCTTTGAGTTCACTTATTTCCTCTGCAAAAAGCTGTATGGACTGTTGCAGGTTGCTGAATTTGTCGTTCATCATGCTACAAAGGTTGGCTGCATTGACGTTCATCCCCTGCCATAGCTGGGAAAATCGCCAATCCATGAATTGTAGGATGTTAAGATTTTCATCAGGGCCAGGGTTACATTCAACATCTTTGCTCTTCAGTAGCAAAACAACGCACAGCCAGTAAGCCAGGGAAGGAGACAGGCGAAAACAACTGAGTTGTTTTCTCTCCACTGCCATCCCTCTTGCTTTAACTGTACTGTCTCTATTCTGCTTATTCTCTTCTTTCTTTCACTTAAATATAAAAATTTAAATATCTCCAGAACTATTCCACCAATTACTTTCAAACTTTCACACCATCTTCTTTGTACTTTCACTGTACTAACTGTATGGCTACTTTTGCAATTAACAATTAATAAACTACCAAAATTGGCTTAATTACACCTGCTGAAATTAATACGTCTTGCTGAATTCGAGTTCAGTATCAAGCCCGAGAGAGAGAGAGAGAGAGAGAGAGAGAGAGAGAGAGAGAGAGAGAGAGAGAGAGAGAGCATCTTCAGGATACATATTTATCAAAACAGACCAACAAAGTATTAAAAGCACATGAAAACAAGGAGCAATCAGAAACATCTTCACTTCACTTACCTAACTGCAGCTAAACATCAGAAAAAGATGAACAAATAGAAAAGGTCAGATAACTGGGTGTAAGTATTTTCATCTTGTTAAAATATTAGAAAAAAATAAACAACAAAAAAACAACAATGAAAAATTGGGTGGATGTAACATGCCAATCCATCAACAACAAGGCAACACTAGGGCAAGTCATAAATATATAAATCCCTCTTCTTACACTTGTGCACACCAGTTCTTATGAAAATATACAAGTCACAAACAAACCATACACACTGGCAGATGCACAGACAAAATACTTAACTGATCATCCCACATTGTCTTCAGCTATTTGGGTACACCAGGCCTGTGAACACACAGTAAGGGACATGTCAAAATAAAAACATCTGAGTAATAATGTAGTAACAACCCCCCCCCCCTTAAAAACATACCCACATGTGCATGCCATGGACAAAATACAATTTGATGTCAAAGTAAGCCACCAAGACATAACAAGTCTAAAAGTACCCAAAATCATGTTTTTTTTAGAATAAAAAATTTATGGATAAATTTATGAAGGTTTCCTTGTGTGAATTTAAACAGTTCATGTTGTAGACAATTCTGTAGAAACAGGTTACTTCAACTTGTTATAGATATAAAGGTTTAGGACTTTGAAACATTTAGTTCTTGCAGCCATATTGGATTGTTTCCATGGCATAAGTTCAGAAAACTTAGTAATTCTTTGATTTTTATGCTTTACAAGTGATGCCCTTTCAATATATGGCCTAACTTTTAACATGGGCTTGTAAACAAAATGTCATCAGTTTTGACCCCTATGCCCCAAGTCAAGAATTGCAGCTCTAAAGTTTCAGTGTTTCCCATTTGATATAAAACATTACAATCCTTTTTTTCATACATTAAAATCCTGTTCTGTTTTTCTGGTACTTTAAACAGCACAAAATATTCCTGAAAAAAACCAACATGAAAATGACTCTTCCCCCCCCCCCCTTCCAACAATTTTAAATGATGTGTCAGGAGAAGCACAGTGTTGTGCCTTTGTGTGAAAAATCTCATCCAGTGGTGTAGCAACCCTGGACCATCATCATGCTTCCCCTCACAGATGTGTTCACCCCCACTCTGTACATACAGAAACAGGCATCAGACACACACTTATATCATACACAGAAACAGATATCAGAAACACACTTACATCATACACAGAAACAGATATCAGAAACACACTTATATCATACACAGAAACAGACATCAGAAACACACTTACATCATACGCAGTAACAACCCTACATCACAAACACACAAATATCAAACACATAGAAGCAAGTGTACATCAGAAACAGGCACACACCAGTCACATGAAAACAAGGACTGAATGAATCAATGTTCAACAAATCTCTATTTTCCAAGGGTAACAGAGTAAGTATTCACCTACTTCTTTTCATCATGCCATTGTCCTGAAAAGGGATTAGCAAAACAAAAAATCAAAACAAACCCAACAACAAAATCAAAAGCAAAAGCAAAATCACCAACACCAACAATTAAAGTTCAACCTATGGTTTAAAACATGGGGACAGGTATACATTCAACAAACCCACAATCACCATTGGATACATTAATAATTATTTTAACAAAAGAGATAAATATGTATTCAACAAGCACACAATCCCTCATTGACTTGAACATTAATTTCAAGACAGATACATTAGTTCAAAATTTATTCAAATATATCAAAATTGAGGGGAGACAGCAGAGAAATGAGCAACCAAATTAAAAAATATGCATATATTCACAAATCTTTCTTACTCTAAAACATTACTATGAAAAAAAAAAATGAAAAAAAACTAACAAAAAAAACCTAACAGCAAACAAACATTCAAGAAAATAACAACACTGTGATGCTAGCCCAAACATAACATTTTTGAAATTGTCTTCATGAACATGAATTTAAAAAGTTCAAAAAGGCTTAACAATATATGAGGGGGAAAAAACAAGCAAAGATGGAAAAACAAAAAAACCCCAAATGAACAAAGAAACACAGCCTATCCTTATTTAGACAACAAACATACCATTTCAAATACAACATAAGAACAAAACATTTCTATCCAATGACAAGTTTATGATATATTATGTGAAAGTGGAAATAGAAGGGAAGAGAGAGAGAGAGAGAGAGAGAGAGAGAGAGAGAGAGAGAGAGAGAGAGAGAGAGAGAGAGAGAGAGAGAGAGACAGAACAGACAGACAGACAGACACACAGACAGACACACACAGACAGACAGACACACACACACACAGTCAGACAGACAGACAGACAGACAAACAGACAGACAGACAGACAGACAGAGATATTCAGGTTACTTCTTTATCAAAACATACCAATCAATAAAGTATTGAAAAAAAAACATATGAAAACAAGGAGAGATCAGAAACATCTTCACTTCACCTATCTAGCTGCAGCTAAACATCAGAAAAAAGATGAACAATAAGAAAAGGTATAAATGTGTGTAAGTATTTCAACTTGTTAAAATATTAGAAAAAAAAGAAACAACAAAGAAACAACAATGAACAATGGGGTGGATGTATTGTGCCAATAAATTAACAACAAAGCAACACTATGGCAAGTCATAAATATATCAATCCCTCTTCTAACACTCATGTATACCTACAAAAAACACTTATGTACACCAACACTTCTGCAAATATACAACAAACCACAAACAAGCATTACACACTAGCAGATACACAGACAAAAATACTTAACTGATCATCCCACATTGTCTTCAGCTATCTGGCTACACCAGGCCTGTGAACACACAGACAGGGATATGTCAAAATTATGATATAGTAACAATAACTCTCTCTCCCACACCTGCATACAAACACCCAATACCATTTGATATCAAGGTAAACCACCCTATTTCACCCTGCAACACACTGCTATCTTATCCAGTTATCACCCTGCCACTTCCCCATCTTTTCTTTTTTTATATAAAAACAAAACAAAACCAAAACCACAACACAGCAACCACAACAACAAAAAACAAAGAGAAAAAGAAAGCCAAGGTAAAATGGAGCCACACAGAATAAATGAACCCACACTACCAAAGTGGAAACAAACTAGGACCCTACCCCTCTTCAGCTTCATTGATTTCAAAGTAAATAAACAAAATAAAGTGGACACTTTGCCCTTAATAAATACATGCTCAAACAAACAGATCATCTTCATCCTTCAAATGCCCAGCTTTTTTTCTAAATTGACCCTATCGGCCACAATCACAACACAAGACAAAGAGAGAATGAATGAACAAATAAAGGAATGTAGGACACTTATTGCTAATAAAACTATACAGTTCACTTAGTATGCTAGGCAATCCACAACACAACAGCATACAACACAAGTGTGTTATTATGGATATAGTAGCCAGAGTAGATTCGTAAGCATGGTAATCTGTTCTCTTTTTTTCTATTTTCCAAACCCAGCCAAGTGTCACTAAAGCATGGACTCTCTCTCGCCAGGTGACATTGTCATACCCCCCATGTAATGCTGAACCAGGTCAAATACAGCACACAGAGAGACTCACAGAGAGACTCACAGAGAGAGAGAGAGAGAGAGAGAGAGAGAGAGAGAGAGAGAGAGAGAGAGGGGGGGGGGGGAGATAGAGTGTAGGAGAGAGAGAGAAGGATATGGAGATAAAGTGTAGGAGAGGGAGAGAGAAAGGGGAGGTGGAGGGGGATAGAGAGGGTGTGTGTGTAGGAGAGAGAGAGGGAGGAAAGGACACATGTACTGCCTAAGACTTTGAGGGCATCTTGGGACAAACAATGATGTATGGAACCAATTCAGGGTAATTCTACACAGCAGATACAGCATTCTATTAATGTTTTCAAACAACTGACAGTGATCATGATGTGCAACACTAGCTGGATGTTACCCAATAAAAGTGTTTATAAGACAAATAAAAGTAGAGAGAAGAATATGAATATGTTATGAAAACGTTAGAAATCAAAATAGGCCTCAATCATTTTCTATTAAAACACGTATTTTATATCCCACATAGTTTCCATACCTGAGCTTTTTTGTCAAAACTACAGACCCCTACTACAGAAATGTGAAAAAAGCATAAACATCTGCAGCCCTATATATAACTCTTGTCCTGAGGTTGAAACTTCTACAACTTCCAGATCCTACTGTGATCTTGAAGGAGATAAGGACATGAGATCTAAACATTACACTGGTTTGGTGTACATATCTAAGCCTATTTCTTCCTTTCGCTTATCACAAACATTCTCTCATGCACATATCTCAATGATTTCATTGCCAAGAAAAGCAGAAACACGATTATCAAAACCACAACAACATTGTCAGAATGACGTCAGGACTTACCTTGAAAATATCCAAATTGCCATGCATGATATACCTTGTACATAATACAGCATGTTGCCACTTAAACACACAAGCCTAGATGCAACATGTAAATATTGATCAAATCAATGTCTTTATCTTTCAACAATCACAAATATTGGTATCCATTGAACCACTGATTGCTTCTGCACATGCCTGACCTTTGCCCTCTCTTTTTCCTATTTTGTCTTTTCACTGGTTGTGATCTGAAACAGCCCATATAGCACCAATAATTGTGTGTAAGTCTGTGTGTGTTTGTGTGTCTGTGTGACTGTGTGTCTGTGTCTGTGTACATGTGTTTCTGTGGTTTCAAACCTGTCAATTTTTCAGTTTTTGCAATCTTTCACTGTTCAATATTATACAAGACAGGTTGGATTAGCACCTCACCTACACATGTAGCAGGGGCCCGTTTGTAGGGTGTTGTGTGTGTGGAGAGAGAGAGAGAGAGGGGGGGGGGGAGGACAAAGAAGGGAAAGTCTGTTGTTGTTGTTGCTATAAGGATTGTTTTGTTTATGTGGGAGGGGGGGTTTGGGGGGAGAGGGTAATAGGAGGGGGAAGGGTAATGACTTTTTTTTTTATTGAGGGAATATTTAATGATTATGCATAATGACCAGTCTTCTTTTCATTTTTAATACTCAGCTGTAAATAAAAAAATAATAATAGATGAACACAACAACAACAAAACAAGAAAATAAAGATCTGAAAAAAAATTGAATCACTCAGTTAAAAAGGAAAATAAAAAAAAAACTGAGAAGGATTGACAAGCACATTCAACACAATTGTAATATTGATTGCACCCTCCAATCACAAGACCAATAAACTGAGCACACAGAGAACAGAAATAACTAGTGAAAAATCTAGGAGCAGGAAGAGAATTAGGGAGAACGATTATAAATAGCGATTATAATAGCGAGTGAGTGAGTGAGTGTGTTTGTGTGTGTGTGTGTGTGTGTGTGTGTGTGTGTGTGAGAGAGAGAGAGAGAGAGAGAGAGAGAGAGAGAGAGAGAGAGAGAGAGAGACCTATAATACTGGTCTTATAGTCTAAGCTTTACTTCAGATATGAACTTTTCAAAGGCTAGAAGTGCGCAACTTCCTGCTTTTTCCAAAATCTGTGCTGCCCTTGTTAAAATTCTTGGGCTTTTGCCTTCCTTAAAATTAGGCATCCTAAGCATTCGTGATCAATATCATCCTCTTCTCCTTCAAACACTCAAATAGAAAGTCAGATCTAGCAATCAGACTTGGCCCAGGGAAAAAAACTGTCCCCTTTTAAGTCTTTCTGGAACAAAAAGGCAGGAGAAAGGACACTTAAAACAAAAACGAAGAACACCTCCCCCTAAAAAACAACAACAAAATCATGGAGGTGAAAGGAAGAAAAGGAACAAGGCAGAAATTAAAGAGAGATAGAATTCCTAACCCAGAGTTTCCAGAAGCTGGGAATTTATTTATACTGACACCCCCACTCTCTCCCTCCACTCAGCATCCCCATAATCATCATCATCATCATCATCATCATAGTAGTAGTATAGTAGTAGTAGTAGTAGTAGTAGTAGTAGTAGTATCCTGTTAGTTTTATCATAATTAATCATTATATCATTATCACCCCCTTTCTCATCAATTTTAATTATCATTATTGTTATTATGAATTCAATATTTTTTTTTTACTATTGTATTCTCATTATTATCATAATCATTATTACATAATCAGATATTTTAAAGCTATGACATGTTAATTTGAGAGCTGATCTATAAAAAAAACTACAGAGATTTCAGACCGTTCTCACTGTCAAGTCAAACTCCAAACCATTTACATATGATTTAATGTAAGCCAGAGAGAGAGGGGGAGAGACAGACAGACAGACAGAGAGAGAGAGACAGACAGACAGACAGAGATTCATAAAAATTATATTGCTTTTGACATTAAAGTTGGCAGGTCCCTTCCTTTAACCCCCCCCCCCCCCCCCCTCCCCCTCTTCTTTCTTTCACCCCCTTCCATGTCTGGCTGTCAAGCTTTCCCATTTTGTGCTGCACACACGCTGGCTTGCTGTAACCTTGACCCATATTTTGTTAGCCTAGTAACCTACAAGACAGGCTTGGCATAAGCTGGTGGAGACACATTTAGGTATTGACAATGTAGGGTATGGGTGGAGGTGGGGGAGGGAATGTGGGAGAGAGAGAGAGAGAGAGAGAGAGAGAGAGAGAGAGAGAGAAGAGAGAGAGAGAGAGAGAGTTGCTAGACACCCCAACACCTTGACAAATCTCTGCTTCTAGTTTTCTCCACTAGACTCTCATTTCACATAGACCTAGGCTAGCAGCCAGAACAGCAGACAGTGGTAGCTTCCTGCTAATCATGATGTGGAGAAGATGGTAAGAGGGAGGGAGGGGTGGTCTGCATCACCCATTGGCTAATGCTCAGCCCTCCACTAAAGGCCTCCTTGCTGCCCCCCCCCCCCCCCCCCCACCACTACAGAGAGAGAGAGAGTTCTGTCAATTTTCTGTCAGTGTCTTCATAGCTCCGCCCCTTTTCACTATGCACACATGTAGCCCATCATTTCTCTGTCAGTCTCTGCATAGCACTGCCCCTTTTATCTCCAATCACACAAACACAAAAATCTTCTACCAATGGTAAAGAAGCTAAACTTAAATGGTAGGCATGTCAAAAGATATAATGGACTTGCAAAAACAATACTGCAAGGCTAACTGTCCAGGAAAGAAGAAAAAGGGGTAGATCAAGGAAAGAGTGGGAAGACAACATCAGCCAATGGACAGGCCTAGAACTCAACCCAATTTTCAGAAAGGCTGAACAGAGAGAGGAATGGAGGGAACTAGTTTGTCAAGTCTTCATGGGTACCCCCACCTTCCCAAACCAAGGGGTAGATAGATAGATAGATAGACAGACACTACACAACCCTCTCTTTCTCTGCCAGTTTCCTTATAGCTCAGGCCTTTTTGGTTTGCAGGGACAAGGGAAAGCTCATATCCTAAATGCCACACTGTTTACCAACCCCACCCTCTTAATAATGTGTGTATGTTTTTTTAAAATTAATTTATTTATTCTTTTATATCAAGGCTAATGAGATAAGCATTCATGTGCTTTTTTACATCTAGTCCCCCTGTGAATGCAGTTTTGTAAATGTCATCTGTTACCACTTGCACAGGATGGCCTACTCTTACAAAAAGCAGAACAGGATTTAATCTGTGTGCAAGACTTTCTGGGTGGGTGAACCCAGGGGCCCCCTTTATAGTCTCATACAAAGGACTTTGGGGGGAGAGTGGAGTCAGCACTGATGTTAACTCCAGGAGAAAAATCTCCTCGACCTGGAAATAGAACCAGGTCATCAAATTGCCAGCACATGTGTGTGTGTGTGTGTGTGTATGGGCCCCCTGAGACATTACAAGCTAACCAGTACCATGTGTTGTCAGTTTTCTAAGGACTTTCCAGACAGAGGTCAAGACCTAAAGGTGTGAAGCAGTCTCCCCCCCCCCTTCCACCCCAGCATCCCATTGGGAGACAAGGGTCTTTACACTTTTTAACTGCTCTGTTTGTTTGTCTCTGTGTCTGTTTCTCTTTCTCTATCTGTTTATGGCTGTGTCTTTCTCTCTCTGTCTGTCTTTGTCTCTGTCTATCTTTGTCTCCTTTTGTCTCTGTTTCTCGGTCTCTATCTTTCTGTCTCTGTCTCTCTCTATGTTTATATCTCTCTGTCTTTCTTTTTATGTCTTTCTCTGTCAGTCTATTTGTCTCTGTGTGTTTTTTTTTTCTTTGTCTCTCTCCCTCTGTCTGTTTTCTTTGTCTCTGTCTTTCTCTCTGTCTCTGTCTCTCTCTGTCACTATCTCTCTATTCTCTCCCTTGTCTCTTTGTATCTGTCTCTCTCTGTCTCTATCTCTGCCTGGCTCTGGCTCTCTTTCTCTCTGTCTTTGTCTCTCTTTCTCCCTCTCTTTCTCAACAGACTAATATAGAACACTTGATCAAATGGTCTGATCCAAATCATATGATCATCCACCCTCATAAGAGTAAACATATGATTATAACACCAGACAAAAACGTGGTAAACCTTTTTAAAATTCGTAGTTCATTGGACATCAGTGGTAATGTAGTTCAAGAAGTTGATTTTCCATAAAGTTCTAGGATTAGTAATTGACAACAATATGTCATAAGTCTGAACATGTAAAATGGTGTGTAAAATCATATCAAAAAACATTTATCAGCTGATGAAGATAAAACATCTCCTTAATTCTTGTGTAAAATCATATAAAAAAATAACTATCAGCTGATGAAGATAAAACATCTCCTTAATTCACAATATGGTAAACTATTTTATCATGCTATTATGGAGCCACACATAAACTATGTATGAACAGTTTGGGGATTCTGGCAGAGAATTTTTTAAAAAATCATTGGCAAGTATGTACATACCTGCTCTTAAAGTACATCTGCTAAAATCAAACATAATTTTCATATATTGATTACATCTCCTTGATATTCTTCCCTCTGGAAGTTAGTTGAGATACACTCAGGCAGTTTTTTATGTTCAAAACTGTGTCTGGCTCTGCTCCACCTTCATTAATACACAAGTTTAAGATAAACCATGTGGCCCTTTTCACAAATGTGTGTGTAAAACTCAAAGTCAGTGTGTGTATGAAAGTTAAAGTCAAAGTCAAATGTTTATTTCCAGATGGTACATTTCATTAATTATAAGCATTGATTGGGTTTTTGTTTTATCAAGCCATTTGTCTGGGGGAAGTCATTTCATCAATAATCATTTAACTAACACGATTATAGAAACCTTAGAAATAAAATATACCTATAAGGGGAAAAACAAGCACAAAAGAGAAAAAAAATAGCAAAAAAGAATTTATCTCAAAAGTCACACACACACACACACAACACACACACACACACACACACAACACACACACACACACACACACACACACAACACACCACACACACACCACACACACACACACACAACACAAAACAACACATGTAACAACTTCTACACACAATTAGATTTTTTCAGAGTTTAAAGAAAACAAACAATAAAATGTCAAGCAAACAAATTATATTAGGTTTCAATAATCACCTATACCAGTTTTAAGAGTTGAAAGGTACCCAGAAAATATCAAACAAATTGTATCAGGTTACAATAACACCAATACATTAAAGTTTCTTACTTTATAAAAAAAAAAAAAAGTATTTAAAAAATAAAAAGACAAAAAAACCCTCAAAAAACAACAAAAAAAAACAAACAGACAAACAAACAATAAAACCAAGAACAGAACACCAAAATGTACTTGGCATTCATTGTTGTTAGCATTGAAAAAACTGTCAGCAATGCATCCCTCCTCAATCCTTTTAAACCCCCACACATCATAGTTCTAAAAAATTTCAGTAATGTAACAATACATGTCTAACAAAAACAACAAACAGACAAAATTTGCCAGACGAATAAATCACGAAAAATGATAATTTTAATAATGATACAATATGATAATTACCCATCACCACTAAGAGCAACAATACAACAAAAACAGAAAAGCCTTGGAGCAGACAAGGAGAGGGGAGGGGGTAACAAGGAGGAAGGGGGACACAACAAGCAAAACAGCAATATAATAATGTAAAATGTATTATACTACCAAGTAATCCACACTGCAGCTGTCCCAAAGAGATAAGCATAGTCAGCTAGGGCAAATACTGGCCACAAAAAAGAGTTTGCATGAATGATAATCTAGAAAACGTGTTTTTTTTATATTTTGAACCTTTTCCTAGTGCCATCATGGGATCAGTCCAGAAAGTTTTTTTTTATCAATAATTACACCCCAGAATTTAAAAAAAAATCAACATAGTCAAACGTGTGGTGTGTGTGGTGTGTGTTTGTGTGTGGGGTGTGTGTGTGTTGTGTTTTGTGTGTGTGTGTGGGGTGTGTGATTGAAAGTCTGATCACATTTTTTGTGACATGGACTAAAAAATTTATTTGAAAAAAAAAACAAACAAAAACAAACCAAAAAAAAAACAACCAAAGCAAACAAACAAAGAAATCAGGACAAAAGTGTCTCCCCCCAAAAAAGTCAAATTTGCTTTGAACAAGATTTTCTGTATCTTATCAAGTAACTGACAGAATGAAACATTTGGTCATGTGGGGTTTTTCATCATGCCATAGACATTTGAAGACATCTTTTTCAGAACTGAAGTTGATCAGTTGCAGCCAAAAAAATGACCATTTCCAGAAAGTGAAAACTTGTTTCCATGACCTCATGTGTAGTGCAGGGTGTGCACATGCTCAACCTGGGGCCTTTTTCCCCAAAGACCACAGGCCTATGTGATAAAATAATATCTACAAGGTTAGTTCTCTTCTTTCCTTTCTTTAGTTAGTCTTCCAAACAAGAAAAGTCCACTTTGTGCTTTAGCTTTTTAGCTTTTAAAATGTGGAGCATAATTATTATTCCAGATCATATTCAGTTAAGGGCATATTTTGGGAATTGCTTGAAAAATTAGAGTATATGTGTATTTGGGTTTTTTTGTTTGTTTTTTTTCAATCACACACACACACACACACACACACACACACACACACACACACACCAACACACACACACCACACACATGTTTAAATACTTTTTCTGCTTTTTGAAAGAGTAGGCCATTATGTGCTGGTGGGAACAAATGACAAATTTACAAAACTGCAATCACATGGTGACTAATTTTAAAAAAAAAAAAAACCCAACAAAAACAAACAAAACCACATGAATGCTCATTTCAATCTCTTTAATATAAAAGAATAGATTAATTAATTAATTAATAAATACTCTCTCTCTCTCATTTTACTCACTCCTTTGTTAGTTGATTTTTCAAGAATCAATGTTGAGAAAATCACTTCATATTTTAATAGGAGGATAAAAATCGAGCCATTGCCAACTGGGCATCTGGGTTCCAAACATTTTGTGCTATACACCATAGGAATTACACACACACAAAAACATACACACACACACACACACAACACACACACACACACAACACACACACATGAAGACAAGGCCACCTTATGCGTGCAGATAATCTCAAAATAGGCACACCAAACACAAACTTTTTGTCAACATATCTGATTGGCCAAGAAGCTTCAGTTTTTGACCAACCACTATTTGCCTTTTAGCACCTCAACAAAAACAAGATGGCGGAACACGTGTGACTTTTGAAGTGTTTGAAAATACTTTAAAAAAGGGACAAAATATTAAAAGTAACAAAGGACCAGAGTTTAAATGTGGCAGTAATGAAGGATTTTTTCTTCCTTACCTATCAAGAATGATTGCTTCTCATTGTGCACTGGCAGATTCCATGGATCAGTTTTCTGGTTATCAAGGTACCCATTGTTGTTGCCATTATATGTAAGTCCCTACCATTTAAAAAACATATTTAATTTTATTAGGCCAGTATAGTACCAGCTGATAGCCCCATTTATGAAGGCTTGAATTTTTTGAAGGAGCCAGTTGATCAGAAAGAAGATCAGAAAACAAAAATACATTGCAGCAAACTCTTTATACATGTATATCTGTAAGTTGACCAGAGGAAGGGAGATAATTAAACCCCCCCTCCTCTTTTTATAATTTCAAGGGCACTGTGTCTGAGTGTCTCCCTTTTTTAAAAACCTGGAATTGACACTGAGATCTCCTCTCTCTCTCCCTCCCCCTCTCTCATCCTCTCCTCTCTCCTTCTCCTCTCTCCTCTCTCTCCTCTTAGTTCATTACAGTGTATTTTTTTTCCAATTTATGTTTGTACCCGTCCCATCCCTTTCCCCTTGGAATTGCTTAAAGCTTAAAATAAACCTTGTATTTTTCCCCTCTCTCTCTCCCCTTCCCCCCTCTTTCTTTCCCCCTCTCTCCTTTTTTCTTGAGTGGTGTTGGTGTTGTTGTGTGTGTGTGTGTGGTGTGTGTGTTTGTGTGTGTGTTCCCTCCCCGGGGGGGATGCAGGTGTGTATTTCTTTAAAGTCCCTTTATTTGGGGGGGGGGGGGTTGTTTTGGGGGGTTTTTTTTTTTTGTTGCTGTTTTTTTTATATTTTTTTTTTTTTTTGCTCGGTTTTTTGTGTGAAAAATTTTGGGTATTTGGGGTTTTTTTTAATATTTTTGATGTGCCTGTAAATTTTTTTATTTATTTTTTATTTTTATTTCTGATTTAGGGAGGGGGCAGGGCGGAAAGTAAAAAAAAAAAACGATGCCTATTCATTTTTCCCCCAAATAAAAAAATTTTATTTTTAAATTTTTCCCCTCTCTTTTCCCCCTTTCCCCTTCCCCTCTTTCCTCTTCCCTCCCCTCCCTCCTCTCTCTCTTTTCTTCTCCTTTCTCTCCTTTCTACCCTCTCTTTTTCTTCCCTTCCTCTCTCTCTCTCTCTTTTTTCTCTCCCCCCTTTTTCCTCTTTCCCCTCTCCCCCTCTCTCTCTCCCGTGTCTCCCCTCTCTCCCCTTTTCCCTTTTTCTCTTCATTAAAAGACTAAATTTTTTCCCCCTTTTTTTAAAATTCTGTTTAGTTTAATTTTTGTACATATTTAAAAAACCCCTTTTCCCCCCCATGTTTGGATTGTATGTCTACATTTTTTGTGTGTGTGTTTTGTGTGTGTGGTGGGGGTGTTGTGTGGTTTTGTGTGTGTTTGGTGGGTTTTTTGGTTGATTGTGTGTTTTGTGTTGGGGGGTGGGGTGATGTAAATTTTTTTTTGCCTTATTTTCCCTTTAAGTGTTAAAGCATAAACTTTTTTTTTGTTTCCCGTTGTTTTAAAAGTTTTTTTCTCTTTTTCCCCCAGTAATGAATAGGTTGAAATTTTTTTTTGTTCCCTTTTTAAAAATTTATGATTTAAAAGGGGGTTTTTTTTGACTGTTAAAATTTTGGTGATGGGTTTGGAAAATTTAGTCCAATTTCATTGTTTTTTTTTGCCCCTTTTTTTTGAACTAATTTTTTTTCCCCCCTTTTTCTTGTGTTTGCGGATGGGGGACAACAGACACCCAAAAAAACCCGCTCATCACAGGGCAAGACACTGGTTTTTGTAAAGCACTGCTGTGCCCCCAGGCCAATCCGGCTTTGGGCAAAAGGAAAGTGTGTTTTGGGGGGGTTGAAACTTTGTCTGTCCTTCCCGGGGGTGTTGTGGGGGGGGGGGGGGGGGGGGGGGGGGGGGGGGGGGGGGGTTGGGGGGGGGGGGGGGGGGGGGGGGGGGGGGGGGGGGGGGGGGGGGGGGGGGGGGGGGGGGGGGGGGGGGGGGGGGGGTTATTTCCCTTTAAAAAAAAAAAAAAAAATTTTTTTATTGAGAAAAACAAAAAACATCCTGTGCCTTTTTTTTCCCCCAGTCCCTGTGTGTAAAGCATTTTGTAAATTTTGGGCCCTCCATTCCCCGGGACACAAGGGGCCCCCCTTTTCCCAAAAAATGGAACAAGTTTCAATGTGTCACAAGGGGTTCTGTGTGGTTTTTAAAATTGGACCCCATATATAGTCTCACCCCAAAGGGGGGTTAAAGGGGCGTTGAGTTTGGGACTGAAGTTTTTTAAATTTCCCGAACAAAAATTCTCTTTAAAAATTTAAAAACGAAGCTATCATGTCTCGTTTTGTTGTTTGTGTGTGTTTTGTGGTTGGGTGTGGGGTTTTTGGGGTGTGTTTTGTGTGGTTTTGTGTGTTGTGGTGTGTGTGTGTTGGGGGGTTTTTGTGTGTATGAGTTTGGTTTTTGTGTTTGTGTGTTTTTGTGTTGTGGTTTTTTTTTGGGGGGGTTTTTAAAATTTTTTTTTTCTTTTAGTGGTTAGTAAGTAGTGTTTGAAAGTGGCATTTGTGTGTGTTTTTTGTGTGTGTTTTTTTGTTTTGTGTGTGTTTGAAATGTTTGGGATTGGATTTGTGTTGAAAATTTTTTTGTGTGGTTTTTTGTGTGTGTGTTTTTGCCTTTTGTGTTTGAGTTTGTGTTTTTTTGTGTTTGGTGTGTGCTTTGTGTGTGTTTTTGGTTTGTTTTTTTTGCATTTGACTGTTAAAATGTTGTTTAGTTGGGGTGCAATTGGGGTAATTTGTTGTGTTTTGTGTGTGTGTTTTTTTTATTTTTGTGTGTTTGAGGTTAGTATGTTGTTTTAGGGGGGTTTTTCTTTTTTGTGTATTTGTGTGGTTTTGGGGTTTTTTTGGTTTTTCTGTATGGCAATTTTTTCTTGTATTTTTGTGTATGTTTTTTTGGTGGTTTTTGTGTGGGGGTGTTATGTCAAAAAATGTTTTTGGAAAAACCCCTCCCCCTTTTTTCCCCAAAAAAAAACCCCAAAGGGAAAAGGCTTGGTGGGGCCCCCCCCTGTTGATGGTTCGAAAATTTGGGGCCTGTCAGTTTTTATCAACTGATAAGTTTTTGGGGCCTTTTCCCTCAAACCCCTGGGCCCCCCCTTCCTTCCCCCTTGGCCCCCCGTCAAAAAACCTTTTCCCAAAGAAGAAATTTTTCACTAGCCAAAAACCCCTGGGGGGGGAGTCCCTTACCCAAGAGCAAATTGGGTTTGGGGGGGGAAAAAAGGGGCAAAGGGGGAACAAGGGGGGAAAAATAAGTCGTTTCTTCCTTGGGCCGCGAAAAAAGGGGAAAGGTTTTCGCTGGGATTTTTAGAAAAAGGGTTAAAAGATTGAAAAAAGGGAGGTCTTTTTAGAAAAAAAAGCCCCCGGGCATGGCTTTGGGGGAAAAAATTTTCTATTTCCACCCCAAAAAACCCCCCAAAAAATTTTTAATTTCAAAAAAGCATACAGCAAAAGACAATTGTAAGGGCAGGGTGTGCAATTGGGGGGGGTGGTGGGAAATTGGCTGGAAGACCCTTTTAAAAGCCCCCTTGTTTTGACCCGAACGATTCGTTTGGGTTTCTTGTTTTAGTCCCCCATTTTAGCATATGATATTTCGGTTAACTTGAAACTTCAGTTAGGTTTGGTAGGGGAAGTTGTTGATGAACCTCGTTTTCCAGTGCTGTATATCTATTTATTTTCTTTTTTACTTTATTCTTTATTTCAAATATAAGGGAAATAAACACTCATGTTTTTTTTTTTTTACTTTGGTACATTGTGTATGAGTTTTGTAATTTTGTTTTTTTTCCCACTGGTACAGAATGGCCCTCTCTTTAAAAGTGGAAAGGTTTAATATATGTGCAAGATGTTTTGCAGGTTGCACTCAGGATTTTGGTTTTGGTCTCATTCAAAGGACTTTTGGGGGAGTAGAGTTGGGATTGGTTGTGTGTGCCCTTTAGTGTTGTTTTGTGTGTTTTGGGTGTGTGGTGTGTGTGTTTGTGGATCATGTGTGGTGTGGGAAAAGTTGGGGGGAGAGAAAGAAAGAGAGAAGTGGGGGAGGTTGTGTGTGTAAAAGCGTGTGTGGTTGTGGGTGTGTTTGTTTGTTTGTTTGTGTGTGTGGGTGGTGTGTGTGTGGGTTTTTTGTGTTGTGTGTGTGTGGTGTGTGTTCAAGAACCCAAGGCTTCAAAAATATGTTGAAAAAAAACTGTTTTTAAATTACCCTCTTTTTTTTTCTTTTATTGTTTTTTGTATAACCCTCCCCACCCCCCACCCTTTGGCCTTTCCCCGTTGTAAGGATTCCCCTTCTGTCCTCCGTGTAACCCTTCATATGTATGTGTGGTGATACCATCTACAGGTTTACTGAAATTTGGTTTCCCTTTTTTTCAGTTAAACCCCCTTCACGTGTGTGTGTGCTGATGCCTTTGATAGATTTTACTGATAAAATCCAGATTCCTTCTGTCCCAGTACGTCTAAGTTGAAAGTCGATGTGTTAATATTATCCCGATCAAGTCGTATGGGGTTGGGGGGGTCATTGTTTTCTATCCCAAAGTTAGTACAGTTTTGGGGGTTTAAGGTCAGTTGATATTGAAAGTCTACGTTTGGGTTTAAGGGAGTGTGTTACTATCCCCAAAGTCGTAAAGTCGGGGGTTTACAGGTCAGGGGTCTTATTATCCAAAGTTAGTACAGTCTGGGTGCAAAAACTCCTGGTGGTTGTGGACTGAGTCCGGGGCTCCTCTGTTTTAAAACTTTTCTCCCCGTAATAAAAAATTAGTTTGTAAAGCTCACTGTTGAAACAGCTAACACTCTACCCCTTATGCCATGGTTTTTTTTGTTGTTGTTTTTTTTCTGTGAGGGCCTACCCCCGGATATTTTTAGAAAGTGGTAGGCTTTTCTTTAGGAATCCAGTTGATTTGGATTGTTTAATATAAACATTCCCGTTTTTTTCTTTTAAATTTTAAAAACCTTTAAAACTGTCAGGGACATGTTCTGCAATACCTTTTAAAAAAAAAAAAATTCAGTTCCTTGAAAAATAGATAAATTTAAAACTTAACTATTTTTCTTGTAAAAAATTTTTTTTTTAAATATGACTTTTCGGGTGTGGTCAGCGGCACTGTTTAGTAAATGACTCTGTCCATATGAACCAGAAATCTCTCCAGCAGTCGCGGGCATTGGCACCAGCTGTTAGCTCCCTCATGGAGTTTTTTTGCATGAGGAAAAACCAGAGGTGACAATAAACAAAAAAATGAAAATTTAAAAGAAAAACCTCAGACAGACACGAAGAGAAAAAACAAACCACCACACCACAACACACACACACACAACACACCACAACACACCACACACACACACCCAAACAACACACACACAAAACCACACAAGCAAAACATTTTGATGGTATTGTTGAAAGTTTAGAATTAATTTGTGGTTTATTTTTTCAAAACATACTCTGTAAAGTAACAGTTTGAAAAGTAAGGTTGTGTCTTATAAACTTTGGTCAGTGATCTTAGAGTTTTGGGGTTAAAGATTGTTGAATTGACTCCAGATAACAGGGCAAGGGGTGTTTTAAATCGTATTCAGTTCGGAGATGACTGAGAGGCTGGGGAAAAACCGCCCAAAACGCCATCAATGGCTTGTAGCTTTTTTTTTTTTTCTTTTTTTTTTAAAATAGGTTTTTTGTTGTTTTTTCTGAGGGTTTTTT
>CM060344.1:22945608-22961366 GCA_030674155.1 Stramonita haemastoma | reverse complement strand
CTCTCTCTCTCTCTCTCTCTCTCTGTGTCTCTGTCTGTTTCTCTCTCCGTCTCTGCCTCTGTCTGTCTGTCTCTGTCTGTCTGTCTGTCTCTCTCCGTCTGTCTCTGTCTGTCTCTCTCTCTCTCTCTCTGTCTCCATCTCTCTCTCTCTCTGTCTCCATCTCTCTCTCTCTGTCTCTGTCTCCATCTCTCTCTCTGTGTCTCTGTCTGTCTGTCTCTCTCTCTGTGTCTCTGTGTGTCTGTCTGTCTCTCTCTCTCACATGCATGCATGCACGCACACACGCATGCACGCATGCACACACACACACACACACACACACACACACGCATGCACGCACGCACATATACACACACTGTCTGTCTCTATCTTGTCTGTCTGTCTGTCTGTCTGTCTGTCTGTCTGTCTGTCTGTCTCTCTTTCTCTCTCTCTCTCTCTCTCTCTCTCTCTCTCTCTCTCTCTCTCTCTCTCTCTCTCTCTCTCTCTCTCTCTCTCATTCGTGCAGGTGCTTTTATTCCATTTCTCATTTTTTAAATGATTTTTTAAGTAGCATATTTATATCATTTTTTCTCAGAAATAAGAAAGTATATTTAGAATAATATTGTGATGTTTGTTTGATACAAGTGCCCTTCTATAGTGTATTATGTGTTTTGGCATCATGATTTTTTTCAAAGAAATTGAACATGATAATTAGGATGTATTTTCGAGTTTTGTCTATTGCGGAACACTTGTCAACTTTCCCACACCAACCATATGTATTGTGGCCCAAGGCCGATGTACATTGCCGATGTACATTAAATTTCTGAATTCTCTCTCTGTCTCTGTCTCTCTCTCTCTTATGCTCACACACTTACATACATGCACGCGCATACACACACATATATGCATACATGCGCACTCACAGACACACAAGAAGGGAGGGGGTGGGCAGAGGCAGGGGAGGGGTGGAGGGAGAGGTGGGGTGGGGTGTAGAGAAGTCGTTGTGTGTTAATAATCTGTTGTCAGTTTCTGAGAGGTACACATGGTGCATAGCAAGGCAGATGAGGACTCAGCAAAGGCGAAACAGTGGGCTGACTGATCCAACTCAGATAAGTGTGCTCTGGTGTGTGTGTGTGTGTGTGTGTGTGTGTGTGTGTGTGTGTGTGTGTGTGTGTGTGTGTGTGTGACTGTGTGTGTGTGTGTGCTTGCATGTGTGTGAGAGAGACCGTGTGTGTTTGTGTGTGTGTGTGCGTGTGCATGCGTGTGTGCGTGTGTGTGTGCATGTGTGTGTGCGTGTGTGTGGGTGTGTGTGAGGAGATAGTAATTGTTATGTATAGACATGTTACTCATGCATGTTCAGTGTGTATGTTCCAGGATTGGTGTACTGAAGACAGCTGAAGACAGACAGACTGCAGTGATCAAGAAGCTCTGTGCCTTGTTCAGTTAAGTCTGCAGTTTGGGTGGCTTGTGTTTGTGTAGCATGTAGGAAGTGTACACCTGTGTTTTGTGGAAGCATTTGTGTGTGTGTGTGTGGTGTGGGTGTGTGTGTTGTGTGTGTGTGAAAGTCAAAGTGTGTGTGCCTAGTCATTTCTATGTATTGACGGGTTTCATCGAGATTTGTTTGTGTTCAAAGGACTGGTGTTTATACCAAGAGCTGAGGATGTTGAAGCGCTGTGTTCAGCACAATTGTCTGGAGCTGGCATGCACTTTTGAAGTTAAGTCATGTATTTCTTTCTCTGTGTGTGGTGTGTGTGTGTGTGTGTGTGTGTGTGTGTGTGTGTGTGTGTGTGTGTGTGTGTGTGTGTGTGTGCAAGCACAGGCTTTGATTGGAATGTTTCACATCTGCTGAGATCTAATTTGCATAGGATCCAGACAGAGTCAGTCTGGCAGAAGAATTGTCACGTGATAAAGTTTTGGTCGATCTCTGTAACAGTAGGGGTGAAAGAGTAAACTGTACATTTCTTTCCATCTTCAATCAAAACGATTTTTCGCCATAAAAGTCAGAGAAAGATATACTATTGCACTACTCTTGCTAACTGAATTTCTTCTACATTCTGTCTGACTCTTTAGATCCTGAAAACTATTCCACATGGCGTTGACAAAGTATGCTCAGTGGAGATGTTGACGCCCCCTCCATGAATGGGACAGGAAAGATGTTGACACCCCCTCCATGAATGGGACAGGACAGATGCTGACACCCCCTCCATGAATGGGACAGGAAAGATGTTGACACCCCCCTCCATGAATGGGACAGGACAGATGCTGACACACCTCATGAATGGGACAGGACAGCCAGGCCTGGTGGGGACACTGGTCAGCAGACGACTGACTGTCTGACTGGACACGGGCAGCATTCAGGGCCAAGATCCAGATTGGGCCACTAGTGTGTGTGTGTGACAGCCTGTGGGGATTTAGTGCCAGAAAGGGAAAAACGTGTGTGTGTGTATCCACACCTGGTAAGTTTATGTCGTGTTTAGAGTAATGTATTCATTGATTGTTTTTACTGTTTTTGTGTGGGTTAAAATAATTTGCCTGGTGACTGTTTTTAACATTTTTGTGTGGGTTAAAATAATTCAGCAATTGATTCAATTTATTGTTTTTTGTGTTTTAAAATTCACTGTATTTGTGTGGGTTAAAATAATTTATCTTTACATTGTTTTACTGTTTTTCTGTGGTTTAGAATAATTTGTACATTGATTGGTTTTATTGTTTTCTTGTCTGGGTTAAAATGATTTATCCATTGATTGTGTTTGTTTATGCTACAAAGAGTTTGTGCACACAAATATAGTAAACTGGTTTTTTATGTACACCTGGCAGGTAGTCTGTGAAATATTTTTTTTGTTTACGTCATTACATTATTTTATATTCACATTTTGTAAGAACTCAAACTTGTAAATGTTATTCTTTGGTAAGATTTGAGCATAAGAAAAGATATTTGGATCCCTTATCGTAATCCCCATTTTCTCTGTCTGACTGCAGGTACAGATCTAATGCAGTACAGCTGGGACCTTCCCTACACAGTGGACTACTGAGGAACAACAGAACAGAAATCTCCTTGGACTGCAAGCATGTGGACACACTGCACACGCTGTGATGTTACGCACCAATACCCATGTGTACACAAATGTGTTCAGATGTAGGTGAGTCAGAAAGTTTTCTACACTCTATGTATGATGGTGATCCACAGAACCACGACAGAAACAGCCTTTGGCTTTTCATATGTTTGTCATTTTTGCTGTCGTTGTGGTAGTTTTTGCTTTAGTCACCTTAGTCCCAAGCTATAGACTTTCAACAGAACAATGTATTTGCGTGCGCTAAAACCCATTCCGGTTTTCAGAAGAGTAGCCATTGTGTGCCGGTGGGAACAGATGATAAAAAATTTCCCAAACTCCATACACATGGGGACTGGATGTATAAAAGCACATGATTGTTTATTCTACTATCCTCCAGAGCATAGAATTCTCCGCGTTTCCGCAGATTTCCAGTTTTTCAAGCTGATTTCTGCAGGAAAAAAATAAGCTGTTGTTTTTCTATTTTACTTAGGGTTTTTTCTTCCTTGTTAGAAAACTGCGACAACACATGATGGTTTTCAGTTGTGCAGACTAAAGATTTGATGTTCAACTTTTTTCTTTTTTCCATGAATAGAGTGCAGAGTAGGATTATCTTCTTATCTTAAATGGCTTTACAAAAGTGGTGGTTCTTGCAGCAGAAGTGTGGTTTAAAAAATTTTTTTTTTCATTTAAAAAAAAGTTCTATCTTTAAAATATTTTTTATATTCTATTTCTTTTTTAAATTCGCTTATTTCGAGGATAGTAGAATAAGCAGTCATGTGCTTTTATACATCCAGTCCCCATGTGTATGGAGTTTTTGAAATTTTTTATCATCTGTTCCCACCGGCACACAATGGCTACTCTTCTGAAAAGCGGAACGGGTTTTAACGCACATTAAAGAGCCTTTTAGCCGCAAAAGATGTTTGAATCAAACTGGCAATTTTTGTTTTCCAGGTAGGAGCATCACCTGCCAATCCACCTCAGTGACATCAGCACCAGTGTGAAGGGCAGCGTTCCTCACAGGGCGGCAAAGATTTGAACCCTTTCCTTCAGCTACATCACAGCACCAGTTCCACGCTGGGTTTTACCGTTAGTAAAGCAAAGCTGTTGTTTTTCTATTTTACTTTGGCAGTTTTCCTCCTTGTTAGAAAACACTGACAACTCATGATGGTTTCTAGTTGTGCAGACAAAAGATTTCATTTTCAACTTTTTTTTTTTCATTTTAATTAAAAAAAATGTGTCTATGTTTAAAATATTTTTTATATTCTATTTCTTTTTTAAATTCTTTTATTTCGAGGATAGTAGAATAAGCAATCGTGCTTTTATACATCCAGTCCCCATGTGTATGGAGTTTTGGACATTTTTTATCATCTGTTCCCACCGGCACACAATGGCTACTCTTCTGAAAAGCGGAAAGGGTTTTAGCGCACGTAAAAGAGCCTTTAGCCGCAAAAAATGTTTGAATCAAACGGGGATCAAACTGGCATTTTTTGTTTTCCAGGTAGGAGCGTCACCTGCCAATCCACCTCAGTGACATCAGCACCAGTGTGAAGGGCAGCGTTCCTCACAGGGCGGCAAAGATTTGAACCCTTTCCTTCAGCTACATCACAGCACCAGTTCCACGCTGGGTTTTACCGTTAGTAAAGCAAAGCTGTTGTTTTTCTATTTTACTTTGGGTTTTTTCTTCCTTGTTAGAAAACAGCAACACGTGATGGTTTTCAGTTGTGCAGACTAAAGATTTGATGTTCAACTTTTTTCTTTTTTCCTTGAGTAGAGTGCAGAGTAGGATTATCTTCTTATCTTAAATGGCTTTACAAAAGTGGTGGTTCTTGCAGCAGAAGTGTGGTTTAATTTTTTTTTTTTTCAATGAAAAAAAAAGTTCTATCTTTAAAATATTTTTTATATTCTATTTCTTTTTAAAATTTGCTTATTTTGAGGATAGTAGAATAAGCAGTCATGTGCTTTTATACATCCAGTCCCCATGTGTATGGAGTTTTAAAAATTTTTTATCATCTGTTCCCAACAGCATGGCTACTCTTCTGAAAAGCAGAACAGGTTTTAGTGCAAGTAAAAGAGCCTTTAGCCGAAAAAATGTTTGAATCAAAGGGGGATCAGACTGGCAATTTTTGTTTTCCAGGTAGGAGCGTCACCTGCCAATCCACCTCAGTGACATCAGCACCAGTGTGAAGGGCAGCGTTCCTCACAGGGCGGCAAAGATTTGAACCCTTTCCTTCAGCTACATCACAGCACCAGTTCCACGCTCGGTTTTATCGTTAGTAAAGCAAAGCTGTTGTTTTTCTATTTTACTTTGGGTTTATTTTCCTTGTTAGAAAATAGCGACGAGACATGATGGTTTCTAGTTGTGCAGACAAAAGATTTGATTTTCAACTTTCTATTTATTCATGAGTAGAGTGCAGAGTAATCTTATTTTCTTATTTTAAATGACTTTAGAAAAGTGCTACTTTTTGCAGCAGTCGTGTGGTTTTTTTTTTTTTTTTTAAATTTTAATTAAATTTATTTTCTTTCTTTAAAATATTTTTTATATTCTATTTCTTCTTTTAATTCGTTTATATCGAGGATAGTAGAATAAGCAATCATGTGCTTTTATACAACCAGTCCCCATGTGTATGGAGTTTTAAACATTTTTTTTATCATCTGTTCCCACTGGCACACAATGGCTACTCTTCTGAAAAGCAGAAAGGGTTTTAGCGCACATAAAAGAGCCTTTAGCCACAAAAAATGTTTGAATCAAACAGGGATCAAACTGGCCTTTTTTGTTTTGCAGGTAGGAGCGTCACCTGCCAATCCACCTCAGTGACATCAGCACCAGTGTGAAGGGCAGCGTTCCTCACAGGGCGGCAAAGATTTGAACCCTTTCCTTCAGTTACATCACAGCACCAGTTCCACGCTGGGTTTTACCGTTAGTAAAGCAAAGCTTTACTAACAGCAAGGCGATTCACAGAACTTTGTCAGAAGATCCACGACACCAAAGAATGGCCAAAAGAGTGGACACAGTCTCTTGTAATACCCCTGCCAAAGAAAGGAAACCTCAAACAATGCCAGAACTACAGAACCATCAGTCTCATAAGTCATCCTAGCAAGATCATGCTGCAGGTAGTCCTCAACAGACTGAAAAACCAAGCGGAAAAACTCCTGGCAGAAGAACAAGCGGGCTTTAGACCAAAACGCAGCACAATGGAACAAATTTTCAATCTGAGAATTCTGATAGAGAAGCATCTCCAACACCAAAAAGACTTGTACCACAATTTCATAGACTTTAAAAAGGCCTTTGACAGGGTATGGCATGACGGCCTCTGGCAAGTACTCAGGCACTTCAACATTGACAGCTGTCTAATTGAAGTCATCAAAGCTCTGTACAAGAACGCAGAAAGTGCAGTTTTTATGAATAATCACGTGGGCGAGTTCTTCAAGACCACGGTTGGGGTTCGCCAGGGCTGCCTTCTCTCACCTGTACTCTTCAACCTCTTCCTCGAAAACATCATGACAGAGACACTGCAAAACCACCACACTTCCATCTCCATTGGTGGAAGACCCCTTTGCAACCTCAGGTTTGCAGATGACATTGACCTCATGGGCAGCAGCAAACAAGAACTGCAAATCCTCACAGACAATTTAACAGATCGAGCGAGCGCATACGGCATGGAGGTCAGTACAGAGAAATCAAAGATCATGGTCAACAACGCGAGTAATGACATCACGGAAATAAAGATGAATGGAGAAACACTAGAAGAGGTGAGCCAATTCAAATACTTAGGCTCCATCCTAACAAAAGATGGCACATCAAACAATGAAGTGAAAGCTCGCATTGCAACAGCAACATCTGCTCTAGTCAGACTCGAGAAGATCATCAGAAGCAACAACATCAGCTTCTGCACCAAATACCACCTTTACAAATCCCTCGTGATATCTATCCTCCTATATGGCTGTGAATCATGGACTCTGACAGCAGAGTTAGAGAGGAGAATCCAAGCATTCGAGAACAAGTGCCACAGAAGACTCCTCAAAATATCATACAAAGAACACAAGACCAATAACTATGTGATAGAAGAAATCAAAAAGCGTGTGGGCCCCCAAGAGCCTTTGCTCTCCACCATAAAGAGGAGAAAGCTGATGTGGTTTGGTCACACCACAAGACACAACACCCTAGCAAAAACCATCCTGCAAGGAACAGTCGAGGGCAAGAGAAGAAGAGGCCGCCAAAAGAAATCATGGGTTGACAACATCAAAGACTGGACCGCCCAACCCCTGCAACACCTCCTACTAGCCACGCAGGATCGTGAAGCATGGAAAAAGATCTCTGTTGCGTCTTCTCTCATGTCCCCCTACGTCCCTTGGGACATGGGACTGAGTGAGTGAGTGAGTGAGTGAAAGCAAAGCTGTTGTTTTTCTATTTTACTTTGGCAGTTTTCCTCCTTGTTAGAAAACAGCGACAACACACGATGGTTTCCAGTTAGAGATTTGATTTTCAACTTTTTTCTTTTTTTTCATGAATAGAGTGCAGAGTAGGATTATCTTCTTATCTTAAATGGCTTTACAAAAGTGGTGGTTCTTGCAGCAGTAGTGTGGTTTATAAAAAAAAAATTTTCAATTTTAAAAAATGTTTTATCTGTAAAATATTTTTTATATTCTATTTCTTTTTTAAATTTGCTCATTTCGAGGATAGTAGAATAAGCAGTCATGTGCTTTTATACATCCAGTCCTCATGTGTATGGAGTTTTTTAAATTTTTTATCATCTGTTCCCCAGGCACGGCTACTCTTCTGAAAAGCAGAACAGGTTTTAGCGCAAGTAAAAGAGCCTTTAGCCGTAAAAAATGTTTGAATCAAACGGGGATCAGACTGGCATTTTTTGTTTTCCAGGTAGGAGCGTCACCTGCCAATCCACCTCAGTGACATCAGCACCAGTGTGAAGGGCAGCGTTCCTCACAGGGCGGCAAAGATTTGAACCCTTTCCTTCAGCTACATCACAGCACCAGTTCCACTCTGGGTTTTACCGTTAGTAAAGCAAAGCTGTTGTTTTTCTATTTTATTTTGGGTTTTTTCTTCCTTGTTAGAAAACAGTGACAACACATGATGGTTTCTAGTTGTGCAGACAAAAGATATGATTTTCAACTTTCTCTTTTTTCATTTTAAGTTTTAAAAATATGTCTATGTTTAAAATATTTTTTGTATTCTATTTCTTTTTTAAATTCTTTTCTTTCGAGGATAGTAGAATAAACAATCATGTACTTTTATACATCCTGTCCCCATGTGTATGGAGTTTTGGAAATTTTTTATCATCTGTTCCCACCGGCACACAATGGCTACTCTTCTGAAAAGCGGAAAGGGTTTTAGCGCACATGAAAGAGCTTTTAGCCACAAAAAATGTTTGAATCAAACGGGGATCAAACTGGCCTTTTTTGTTTTCCAGGTAGGAGCGTCACCTGCCAATCCACCTCAGTGACATCAGCACCAGTGTGAAGGGCAGCGTTCCTCACAGGGCGGCAAAGATTTGAACCCTTTCCTTCAGCTACATCACAGCACCAGTTCCACGCTGGGTTTTACCGTTAGTAAAGCAAAGCTGTTGTTTTTCTATTTTACTTTGGGTTTTTTCTTCCTTGTTAGAAAACAGCAACAACACATGATTGTTTTCAGTTGTGCAGACTAAAGATTTGATGTTCAACTTTTTTCTTTTTTCCATGAATAGAGTGCAGAGTAGGATTATCTTCTTATCTTAAATGGCTTTACAAAAGTGGTGGTTCTTGCAGCAGTAGTGTGGTTTAACAATTTTTTTTTTCAATTTAAAAAAATGGTTTATCTGTAAAATATTTTTTATATTCTATTTCTTTTTAAAATTTGCTTATTTCGAGGATAGTAGAATAAGCAGTCGTGTGCTTTTATACATCCAGTCCCCATGTGTATGGAGTTTTTTTAATTTTTTATCATCTGTTCCCCTGGCACGGCTACTCTTCTGAAAAGCAGAACAGGTTTTAGCGCACATAAAAGAGCCTTTAGCCGAAAAAATGTTTGAATCAAATGGGGATCAGACTGGCAATTTTTGTTTTGCAGGTAGGAGCGTCACCTGCCAATCCACCTCAGTGACATCAGCACCAGTGCGAAGGGCAGCGTTCCTCACAGGGCGGCAAAGATTTGAACCCTTTCCTTCAGCTACATCACAGCACCAGTTCCACGCTGGGTTTTACCGTTAGTAAAGCAAAGCTGTTGTTTTTCTATTTTACTTTGGGTTTTTTCTTCCTTGTTAGAAAACAGTGACAACACATGATGGTTTCTAGTTGTGCAGACAAAAGATTTGATTTTCAACTTTCTCTTTTTTCATTTTAAGTTTTAAAAATGTATTTATGTTTAAAATATTTTTTATATTCTATTTCTTTTTTAAATTCGTTTATTTCAAGGATAGTAGAATAAGCAATCATGTGCTTTTACACGTCCAGTCCCCATATGTGTGGAGTTTTGGAAACAATTTTATCATCTGTTCCCACCGGCACACAATGGCTACTCTTCTGAAAAGCAGAATGGGTTTTAGCGCACGTAAAAGAGCCTTTAGCCACAAAAAATGTTTGAATCAAACAGGGATCAAACTGGCAATTTTTGTTTTCCAGGTAGGAGCGTCACCTGCCAATCCACCTCAGTGACATCAGCACCAGTGTGAAGGGCAGCGTTCCTCACAGGGCGGCAAAGATTTGAACCCTTTCCTTCAGCTACATCACAGCACCAGTTCCACGCTGGGTTTTACCGTTAGTAAAGCAAAGCTGTTGTTTTTCTATTTTATTTTGGCAGTTTTCCTCCTTGTTAGAAAACAGCGACAACACACGATGGTTTCCAGTTGTGCCGACTAGAGATTTGATGTTCAACTTTTTTCTTTTTTTCATGAATAGAGTGCAGAGTAGGATTATCTTCTTGTCTTAAATGGCTTTAGGAAAGGGGTAGTAGTTGTAGCAGTAGTGTGGTTTTTAAATTTTTCTTTTCAATTTTTAAAAATGTTCTATCTTTAAAATATTTTTAAAATTCTTTTTCTTTTTTAATTTATTTCGAGGATAATAGAATAGGCAGTCATGTGCTTTTATACATCCAGTCCTCATGTGTATGGAGTTTTTGAAATTTTTTATCATCTGTTCCCACTGGCACACAATGGCTACTCTTCTGAAAAGGGGAACGGGTTTTAACATGTAAGCAAGATATTCTGTATCCATTCGCGCACAAGACTTCAGATTATAGTCTCATCCGAAGGACTTTAGGGGGTATGGAGTTGGCACTGATGGTAACTCCAGACGAAAAATCCTCTCGAACAAGATTTGAACCTGGGTCGGCAGATCACAAGTGCGCAATGTGCATCACTCTAACCACCAGGCTGTCCCGTCCCCCATGTGTGTGTTTGTGCATGCATGCATGTGTTGTTTTCTGTATTCTGTGCTTTTTGGGGGTAGAGATTGTTATTAAAAAAAAACACCATCACCACCTTCATCATCATCAACATCATCATCATCATCATCATCATAATCATCATCATCAACATTATCGTTGTTATTGTGTCCACAGCCTCAGACTGCACAGTCCCCACAAGTGTCAGAGCAACAGCGGTTACTGCCTGGCCTCTGAGTACTGACCACTGAGATGGATGGATGGATGGATGGATGGATGGCATCAGTCAACTACTAGTGGCTTTGAGGAGGAGTCCCTTCAACTCGGTTCATTTCTTTGTGGCTGTCTCTCTGTCTCTGTCTGTCTGTTCGTCTGTATCTCTGGTCTCTGTGTGGTTGTGTGTGTGTGCGTGTGTGTGTGTGTGCGTGTGTGTGTACGCGCATGCGCGCTTTGTTTTCTGTCTAGTTTTTGCTTCTGGTTGTTAGATTAACTTTGCTGCATAGTAGATTTAGTTTTTGTGGTTTTAGACTCTAGCCATCGAAAGATTGCTAACAAGTGTAAAGTAGCAGCCTGTTGATGATTATGTAATAGCAACATTGTAATTGGTGAAAACAAGTGTAAAGTAGCAGCCTGTTGATGATTATGTAATAGCAACGTTGTAGTTGGGAAAACAAGTGTAAAGTAGCAGCCTGTTGATGATTATGTAATAGCAACATTGTAGTTGGGAAAACAAGTGCAGGTAGCCAGTTAGAATATCATCATCATCATGAAAATGCTTTATCAAAGACTTCACAAAACTCCAGATGAAATCTTTAAATGACCTATGTGTGTGTATCGATTTTTCCCCTTCGGGCCGGGCAACCAGAGAGTTTCAATAAAAAAAAAAACAAACCCTGCAGAAATGAAGCTGGTCTTGTAGAGGAACAGATCTAATTCAGGCAACTGTGGTTACAGATGGTGCTGGACTGTGGTGAGCCGCACTGAGGGGAAAGCAGCCTGAAGATCACACACACACAGACCTGCCATGACTGAGGGGAAAGCTGCCTGAAGATCACACACACACACCAGCCATGACTGTGACTGTTGCACAGGGCAGCAGAAAGAGACCGCAGAGAGGCTGGACCCATGAACTGCAGGTTTGTCCAGATTTCCTGTCTTGGTCTGTTCTTAACCTCGGTAGCGCTGAATTAACGGCAGTGGTACTCAGTGCTGCTGATGGAATTAACATCAGCCAGTGTTGTTTTGAAGCAGGGTTGGGTCAAAAAACCCTTGATATTGATATGTAAAGCTGAAATAAGTGTGTTAAGTTGTAAATCACTGGAAAGCTTTGATAACAAGCTTTTAAAAAAGTGAAATTTTATAGCAGCATGTAGTGTTTATGATAATGTATAAAGTAATGTTTTGTTTGTTTTTTTGATTTAAAAACTGCATGTGTACTACCAATCACTGTCGTGACGTCAGAACCCCAGGGTGGTTTTAACACGATATGCAATTTTGTTGTGGTGCAAAAATGTCATGATTCAGTAAATGCTCTCTCTTGACTTTAGTTTTGAAAAAAATAAGGAGCTTGTGTAGCTTTATCGGTCATCAGAGTCCAGCGAAACAGTTGACACCATCGCAATTGTCACGGTAGTGAACACTCATTTCACGCAAAGTGGTTGTGTTCTACGACAAAAATAAGATGATCGCTTTATTTTGTGCAATGCAAAGTACTCAGCAGCATATCAAGAACTTTTTGAAGCCTTGTTGCATCAAAATAAAGTAAAACAATGTATGACGTTGAAATCGCCAAGTAGCCAAGAAGTGCATCAGGCAAAATTTGTCTCTGCTCGCTTCAGTTAGATCACAATCAATTTTTCTGAAGTTTTTCAAAATTGTTCCAGAACCCTTACCTCATTGTCTCTGTCATTGTTTAATTCAACCAAATCCAGCCCCTAAAACTTGTATTATTCATGCATTGTTCTGTTTGGGGTGTTACATAGAAACATAATTCATGCATTGTTTTATTTGGTGTGTTACATAGAAACATTATTCATGCATTGTTTTATTTGGTGTTACATAGAAGCATTATTCATGCATTGTTTTATTTGGTGTGTTACATAGCAACATTATTCATGCATTGTTTTATTTGGTGTTACATAGCAACATTATTCATGCATTGTTTTTGGTGTGTTTAGACCTGTGCACCTTCCGTATTTTTCCGTATTTGTTCCGGAAAAAGTTGGTAAATACAGAAATACGATTTTATTAATCAAAATCCGATTTTTGTCAACAAAAAATCCGGAAATTGAAAACGTCTTCTATCGTTCAGCGATTCCGTTCATCTCTCGTAACGTCGTCTGCTAGGAACAATCGCTCAGTTAGGCTACTTGTCTCCCTTTATGACGCATGCGCAAAGCATGATTTTCAAAACAAAATGGCGGATAGTGGTGTAGACTTTCGCAGAAAAACAGAGCAAACTGACACGCTTACAAGCAAAGAAAGATGTGGAGAAAACGCAAAATGACGCTAACAGGCCAGGGTGGGGCTAGAAGAGGTACAGATGCAGATATTTATGCGCAAACAGAAAAATTGGCTGTTCTTTTTGCCGAGTAATGTTTGAAACTTGCCTTCGTCTCTCGCATTGGGCTGCTCGCTAGCGAAAGTTGGGCTTTCATTTGCAAGTGGTGTTGGAAATTCGAACAGGGTCGGAAAATAACAAACCACGGCACTAAGGTTACAAAGCGCTGATTTCTTGGCAAATCATGGAACAGTAAACCTGTCGCATCTTCGGGAAATCAGTTGATCACTTGATTGTTAAAATGGCAGAGCCACTCGTTCTGAAGTTACATCGCGTTGAACATGGTCTCACTCTGCTGCTGTACTGGACAGAAGCAAAACACACACACACTCCGGACTTGTTTTCTGGCCATGCAAACTGTCATGGTGAGTCCACTCCGAAATCAGATGAATTTTTAATCTGCTTTTGTACGGGGGCTTCAGTATGATATTAAAATGAGAAAGGCATAGGACCTTCATCAATCTTCACAAGAGAGCACCCTCTCTCTCTCTCTCTCTCTCTCTCTCTCTCTCTCTCTCTCTCTCTCTCTCTCTCTCTCTCTCTCTCTCTCTCTCTCTTTCACATACTAGGGCTATCTGAATCAAGACTTTCGAAGCACATAGTTGACACTGATTTATATATCCCTGGATATAAATTCATACGAAAGGATCCACAAAAGCAAAAAGAAACAGGAATCATCATATACATTAGTGAATCTATAACATTCAAGCGTCTAATCCATCTAGAACATTATGATGTAGAATCTGTCTGGTTTGAAGTGTCCATAAAAGGTTCACCACCTATTGCAATGGGATTCAGCTATAGGAATCCAGCAGAAAGAAAAAATTGGATTGACAAGTTTGATGCAATGATGAACGTAGTCTTATTAGAATCCAGGGAAGTAATACTACTAGGTGATTTTAATATCGATCTAACAAAAGTAAATAATGCATGGACGCAAATTACTAATTCATTCAACCTTCACCAACTAGTTAGTTTACCCACGAGAGTCACACAAAACTCAAGCACAATAATTGATCACATCTACGTATCAAATCCTAAAAACATCATAGAAACATGTGTCCCTGTCTATAACTGCAGTGATCACTACCCAGTATGTACTACATGGTCAAAAAAAGGAACAAAAATTCCCAAACCTGGCCATAAAAACATAACATATCGTTCCTTTGCGAAATTTAATGAAAAGCTTTTCCTTCTCGAACTAAGTAACTCGATGCTCTCAGAAACATTCAACATTACTGATCCAGACTCGGCCATCGAGTTTTGGATAAAAACTTTCACTGAAATTTACAATAAACATGCTCCACTTAAAACCATAAGGGTCAAACATGTCCCCAAACCGCCTTGGCTCACAAAAGAACTAGAAGAAGCATGCTATCTTAGAGATTTCTTAAAAAAACATAAATACCATGAAGAGTCAAAAAGATTACGAAACGCCATAAACTCACAGAAACGTCGAGAAAAAAAGAAATATTTCCAAGATTTACTATCCTCCAAACAAAACTCAAAAATCATTTGGAGGGCCATTAATCAAATAACAAACAAACAATCATCTTCCAAATCAAATGTAATCAAAGATGTTACTGCTGAACAACTCAACAATCACTTCATAAATGTTTCTACTAATGTTATTAGCAATGACAATTCAAAATCCAATAACCTAAACACATTAAAACAATACTGCCAAGAAAAGCATATTCCCTCAAAACTCCACATACCATTTATTTCTGTTTTTGAGGTCCATAATTACATGATTCACCTCAAACAGTCAAGGACACGAGGTCTTGATGGAATAGACAGCAGAATTCTAAAACTTTCAGCTCCAGTTATCACAGACACTCTCACATATATATATAACCAATGTCTTGAAAAGAACTATTTTCCCAATGCCTTCAAAACTGCTAAAGTGATCCCCATCTACAAATCTGGTGACACTTCAGATCCCTCAAATTATAGGCCAATCTCTATTATATCCCTTCTTTCAAAACCCCTGGAAAAACATATAAATAAACACTTAGTCAGTCATATAGAAACTAACAACCTACTCCACCCTAATCAGTCAGGATTCAGACAAAATCACTCGTGTCATACTGCACTGACTAGTCTCATAGACAATTGGCTAACAAACATTAATGAAAATAAATTTTGTGGAGTATTATTTGTAGATTTCAAAAAAGCATTTGATACAATTGACCACACACTTCTCATCAGAAAGCTAGACCTGTACAATATATCGTCAAATAGTCTAGAACTACTTGCTTCTTATCTCAAGAACAGACAACAGTGTGTTTCAACAACTACATCCACATCCAATCTAAAACCTATTCATTATGGAGTACCACAGGGATCTATACTAGGACCAATTCTCTTTTCTTTATACATAAATGACCTTCCTCTACATATTGCATCCAAATGTGAACTATTTGCTGATGACACAACCATACATACAAGCCATAATGACATTGACTCTCTTGCAACCATATTACAACAAAGCTGTAATGATCTTGTCAAATGGACAGATCTGAACCACATGTCTATTCACCCCAAAAAAACAAAATGCATGCTTATCACCACCAGACAAAAGCGACAAAATTTACCTCATAATCAGTTTCCAATACATATAAAAAAGGAAGCAATCGAACAAACCTCTCATCACAAAGTTCTAGGAGTGACAATTGATGAAAATCTCAGCTGGTTCTACCACATATCTCACCTATGCAAATACTTGTCCCAAAGAGTATACCAGTTGACTAAAATTAAACACTTCCTTGACTACCATTCAAGGAAATTATTC
>CM060344.1:22860608-22943108 GCA_030674155.1 Stramonita haemastoma | reverse complement strand
CTCACCTCCTTGTCTCTTTCCCTTTTCACTAGTCTTGCCCTACCCACTACCCCCTCCCTTCTCCCTCACACAGTTTCTTCCCCTCTCCTCCTCACTAGTTTCCCCACCCTATCTGAGTATCTCCCTCTCTTGTCTTTCCCCCCCCCCTCTCCCCTCTTCATTAGCATACACTCACACTCACACACACATACAAAGATACACACAAGTACACACACACACACACACACACACACACACACACACACACACACACACACACACACACACACACACACCTCTTATGGTATTCTTTTTATGATAGCTTTAAAAAGAAATGACAATTTTGAACAGCATCCAGGACAATTCCATAAGATCACATAAGTTATCAGACCTGTCCATATTTGCTTGTTGATAAAAAAAACCCACCCAAACCTATGAGCTTTTGTACAATGGAAAGAAATTAGAAGGGGGATGAGCAAACAAATTAAGAGGGGGGAAAAAGCCAATAAGAAAATAGAAAATAAAAGACGTTTATTCTTCACGATCAAAGAAGTGTGTCACAACATTGGGCAAAAATACTGAAATTCGGTGAAAAATACTGAAAATTGCCATGAAAATACTGAAATCTGTAGTAAGGGTGCACAGGTCTGTGTGTTACATAGAAATATTATTCATTGTTTTATTTGGTGTTACAGGGCTGATAAACCCACAACAGCTGAAGATGACATGGCTGGATGTCCGTCCGTCCGTCAGTCCGTCCCTGTCATCCGTCCCTGTCGTCAGTCCCTGTCGTCCATCCGTCCCTGTCGTCCGTCCCTGTCGTCCATCCGTCCCTGTCGTCAGTCCCTGTCATCCATCCATCCCTGTCATCCGTCCCTGTCATCCGTCCCTGTCGTCCATCCGTCCCTGTCATCCGTCCCTGTCGTCCATCCGTCCCTGTCATCCGTCCCTGTCGTCAGTCCCTGTCGTCCGTCCCTGTCGTCAGTCCCTGTCGTCCATCCGTCCCTGTCATCCGTCCCTGTCGTCAGTCCCTGTCGTCCATCCGTCCCTGTCGTCGTCCGTCCGTCCCTGTCGTCCATCCGTCCCTGTCATCCGTCCCTGTCGTCTGTCCCTGTCGTCAGTCCCTGTCGTCCATCCGTCTCTGTCGTCTGTCCCTGTCGTCCGTCCCTTCCTGTCGTCTGTCTGTCCCTGTCGTCCGTCCCTGTCATCCGTCCCTTCCTGTCGTCCATCCGTCCCTGTCGTCCGTCTCTGTCGTCTGTCCGTCCCTGTCGTCCGTCTCTGTCGTCTGTCCGTCCCTGTCGTCCCTCCCTGTTGTCCGTCCGTCCCTGTTGTCTGTCCGTCCCTGTTGTCCGTCCATCCATGTTGCCCGTCCCTGTCTTCCGTCCGTCCCTGTCTTCCATCCGTCCCTGTCTTCCGTCCGTCCCTGTCTTCCGTCCGTCCCTGTCTTCCGTCCGTCCCTGTCATCCATCCGTCCCTGTCATCCGTCTCTGTCGTCTGTCCCTGTCGTCTGTTCCTGTCGCCCATCCATCCTTGTCATCCGTCCCTGTCATCTGTCCCTGTCGTCCATCCGTCCCTGTCGTCCGTCCCTGTTGTCCGTCCCTGTCGTCCATCCGTCCCTGTCATCTGTCCCTGTTGTCCATCCGTCCCTGTCATCCGTCCCTGTCGTCCATCTGTCCCTGTTGTCCGTCCGTCCCTGTCGTCCGTCCCTGTTGTCCGTCCCTGTCGTCCATCCGTCCCTGTCGTCCGTCCCTGTTGTCCGTCCCTGTTGTCCATCCGTCCCTGTCGTCCGTCCCTGTCGTCCATCCGTCCCTGTCGTCTGTCCCTGTCATCCGTCCCTGTCGTCCATCCGTCCCTGTCATCCGTCCCTGTCATCCGTCCCTGTCGTCCGTCCGTCCCTGTCATCCGTCCCTGTCGTCCGTCCCTGTCGTCCGTCCCTGTTGTCTGTCCCTGTCGTCCGTCCCTGTCGTCTGTCCCCGTTGTCCATCCCTGTCGTCCATCCGTCCCTGTCATCCGTCCCTGTCGTCTGTCCCTGTCATTCGTCCGTCCCTGTCATTCGTCCGTCCCTGTCATCAGTCCCTGTCGTCCGTCCCTGTCGTCCGTCCAACCGCTTTGAAATAACTTGTTAAGTCATTTTGATATGCTACTGAGTACTTTGCATCACATGAAATCAAGCAATTGTCGTTTTTTCATAGAGTGCGACCACTTTGCACAGAATAAGTGTTTACTGCCATGATGATTGCGATAGCATTGATTGTTTCGCTGGACTTTTCAGAGTATTTGACAACTGATAAAGCAACTCAAGCTCCTTTTTTTTTTTTTTTCAAAACTAATGTCAAGAGATAATATTTACCTCATGACATTTTTGCACCGCAACAACATTGCATATCGTGTATATCATATCAATCTGGAGCTCTGATGTCGCGACAGTGATCGGTAGTGTACACGCAATTAAAAAAATATATATATTTTTTAAATTATCATAAACACTACCAGTTGCTATAACGTTTTGCTCATTTGAAAGCTTGTTATTTAAGCTTTCCAGTGATTTACAACTTTACACACTAAGTTCAGTTTTACATGTCAATATCAAGGGTTGTTTGACCCCACCCGGCTTCAAAACAACACTGGCCGCTGTTCATTCCGCCTGCGGTACTGAGTACTGCTGCCGTTAATTCAGTGCCACCAGGGTTAAAAACCCATACACTTTTCATGCAAGACTAGGCCAGATACGGCCTGTGGTGTGGATGACACTGCATACCTAGCATGCACCCTGCCACCAGGAGAGGGATGGGCTCCGCCAGGTTCAACTTGCCCACTACAGCCCAAAGACTGACCCAGGAGTTGTTGTCCCCTCAAATCCTGGGGCAGTAGTTGGGGCGCTGCCTGACTGACGTCCTCAGGCAGTGTGTGGTGGGCAAGTAGGGCCTGGCGGAGCCCATCCCTCTCCAGGTTGCCAGGTGCATGCTGGCTATAGAGTTTCATCACACCGCTAGCCCTTTCTGACCATGTCTTCCATGAGCATGGTTCCCGGAATACGGAACGACCTTCTACCGCTATGCCCTACATTGCGGATTCTGAAATATTCCGGGATGACGTAGGTGGTCGTAATTGAAGGCTCGCGTTCACGCCAGAATTACTGAAGGTGTTAGGCCCGATTTGGTCAAATCGAACAATGACGGAGACGATGAGATAAGGGCCGTGGAACTTTTTTTTAAGTTAGGAAAAATGATCACGATCCAACCGAATTGAACAGTGCTAAGTTTTTGAGGAGAGGGGAGTCAGCAGCTTGGTTGATGGTCTGATGTGAAAGATGTCGAGGAGAGGGGAGTTAGCACCTTGGTTCATGTGTTGAGGAGAGGGGAGTCAGCGCCTTGGTTCATGGGAAAGACTTTCAGGAGTGGGTAGTCAGCAGCATTCCTCACTGCAGGAGGAATGCCAGGAATGGAGATGTAGGTCAGGGGAGACAACCCCAGGCCTGAGGGATTGTCAGTCAGGAGAAGGAGACTGTGACCACACGGCTGGTGTGCTCCTGCTGAAGGAGAAGTTGGCAGGGGTGAGTTTTTTAAATATTTTTTTTATTTTTAAAAAATTCTTTTATATCAAGGATAATCATGGAATATGCACTCTTGTGCTCTTAAACATCCAGTCCCCATGTGTATGTAGTTATCGTAAATCTTGTCATCTGTTCCCACGAGCACACAATGGCCTACTCTTACGAAAAACGGAACAGGATTTACCGTGTGCCCAAGATGTTTTGCGTGTGTTTTGCACACAGGGCCTTGGTTTATAGTCTCATGTTGTGTGGTCTGTTATGGTGTGTGTGTGTGTGGTATGGTAGAATGTGTGTGTGTGTGTTATTTTATTTATATTTTATTCTTTTATATCGATAATGGAATAAGCACTCGTGTGCTTTTTTACATCCAGTTCCTTTGTGTATGCAGTTTTGTATATTTTGTCATCTGTTCCCACTGGCACACAATGGCCTACTCTTATGAAAAGTGGAACAGGATTTAACGTGTGTCGCAAGATGTTTGCGTGTGTTTTGCACACGGTGACTCAGTTTATAGTCTCATCTGAAGGACTTTTGGGGGGGAGTGGAGTCAGCACTGATGTTAACTGGTTTATAGTCTCATCTGAAGGACTTTTGGGGGGGAGTGGAGTCAGCACTGATGTTAACTGGTTTATAGTCTCGTCTGAAGGACTTTTGGGGGGGAGTGGAGTCAGCACTGATGTTAACTGGTTTATAGTCTCATCTGAAGGACTTTTGGGGGGGAGTGGAGTCAGCACTGATGTTAACTGGTTTATAGTCTCATCTGAAGGACTTTTGGGGGTGGGGAGTGGAGTCAGCACTGATGTGAACTCCAGCCAGTCCAGGAGAAAAATCCCCTTGAACAGGAGTCGAACTCGGGGGGGGGGGGGGGGGGGGGGGGGAGTGTGCTCGCATGTGAGTTCATATGTGTCAGAGTGTGTGAGTGTGCATGCTTGTGTATTGGTGGGTGTGCGCATGTGGGTATGTGTGGGTGTGTGCATGTGTGTCTGTGTGTGTGTGTTTATTTAATTTTATTTGTTAATTTATTCTTTTCAGCACAGCAGCAGAGACGAAGGCAGCCAGAATGACGTGGGCCGAGCTGAAGAAGATCTCCCAGAACGCAGTCTGTTGGAGGGGTGTTGTTGCAGCCCATTGTTCCCCAGGGAATTCATAGGCATAAGTCAAGTAAGTCAAATCATTTGTTCTTTTACATCGAGGATAATGGATTAAACATTAATGTGCTTTTTTTTTTAGAGCCAGTCCGTGTGTGCATGCAATTTTGTCAATTTTGTCATCTGTTGCCACCGGCACACAAGGGCCTACTCTTTGTAAAAGTGGAAGAGGATTTAATGCGTGCACAAGATGATCTGTGTGCGTTCGCACATTGGCCTCGGTTTATTGTCTCATGTGAAGGACTTTAGGGGAGAGTGGAGTCTGCACTGATGTTCACTCCAGAGGAAAAATCCCTTGAATAGTTGTGAGTGAGTGTGTTTTTATTTTTTACTTATTTCTTTTTCTTTATTATTTAATATCAAGGATACCGTAAAATCCCTAGCATACGCCCACCCCCCCTGTCCACTGATCTAGGACAAAATTTGGGGGTGGGTTTGCTAGGGATAGACCCCCTTGCACAAAGTGATTTTTGTGCTCAACCGTGTTATTGAGTGAATACAAACCCCGAAAGCATGTAAGTTAGGTCGTGTGAGTAGAAGTGAAGGAAAATAGAAAAAAGGGACTTTGAGGCAAAGAAGGCCAACGAGTTCCATTGCTTTCCGTTGTAGGTCTGTTTTGCAATACCCTGCCTTCAGAACTTTCATCTTACAGATAATACAGCACACCTTGATCGACATGTTCAGATCTAACTCAGTAGCTGCTGGTCCTTTTGACAGTTTCCGCTTTTCTTTTTCTTTTCCATACTGCTGTTCAAGTCTATCTCTGTTTTCACTCCATTCCCTGAGCCTCTTCCTATCCACAGAAAAATTCACGGGGATACCCCGAAGCATTCCCACCTGCTTTATTATCCAGATACTGGAGGGCTTCCAATTTGAAAGATACAGTGTAAGACTGTCGCTTCGGCGTTTTGCAAAAATGGCACAGAGAGATTCAAGAGCCAACTTCCGACCATCAGGAAGCATCGTCAAAGTACCCGTACGTCAGTGACAGACAAAAGACGTCAGTGGAAAAAGCATGACGTAATTTTAATTCTGGGGATGGGTGGGAGTGAGGAGAGGGGACAAAGAATAAGAAAAAAGGAAAGAAACACAAAAAGGTAAAGAAGGGGGAAAAGATGACTTATAGAACAGTCTGCACAAATCCTAGTGAAAGTGAGTATAGTCTCTTTGAAAAAAGTAGGGTGGGCGTTTGCAAGGTAGTTACCCCTGTGCACAACTTTTGGCCCAAAGTGGGGGGTGGGCATTTGCTAGATGGTGGGCTTATGCTAGGGATTTTACGGTAATAGAATAAGAACTTATGTGCTTTTTTACATCCAGTCCTTGTGTGTATGCAGTTTTGTAAATTTTGTCATCCAACGCCACTCGCACACAGTGGCGTACTGTTTCAAACAGCAGAACAGGTTTTAACATGTGTACAAGATGTTCTGCATGCATTCGCACACTGGGCCTCAGTTTATAGTCTCATCTGAAAGACTTTGGGGGGAGTGGAGTTCGTACTGATGTTAACTCCAGGGGAAAATATCTCCTTGAACAGGATTGGAACCCAGGTTGTCAGATTGCGAGCACAATGTTCTAACCACTATGCTATCCTGTCCTCCCCGTGTGTGCTTATTTATTTATTTATTTATTCTTTTATATCGAGGATAACAGAATAAGCAATCATGTGCTTTTTTTCATCTGGTCCCCGTGTGTATGCAGTTTTTGTAAATATTGTCATCTGTTCCCACTGGCACACGATGGCCTACTCTTACGAAAAGCGGAACAGGATTTAACGTGTGCGCAAGATGTTCTGCGTGTGTTTGCACACGGGGCCTCGGTTTATAGTCTCATCCGAAGGACTTTTGGGGAGAGTGGAGTCAGCACTGATGTTAACTCCAGGAGAAAAATTTCCTCGACCGGACTCGAACCCGGGTCGTCAAATTGCGAGCACAATGTTCTGACCACTAGGCTATCCGTCCCCCATGTGTATATGTGTGTGTGTGTGTGTATGTATGTGTGTGTGTGTGTGTGTGTGTGTGTGTGTGTGTGTGTGTGTGTGTGTGTGTGTGTGTGTGTGTATGTATGTGTGTGTTGATTGATTTTTAAAATTTATTTTTTCTTTTCAGCACAGCAGCAGAGACGAAGACAGCCAGAATGACGTGGGCCGAGCTGAAGAGGATCTCCCAGAACGCAGTCTGTTGGAGGGGTGTTGTTGCAGCCCATTGTTCCCCAGGGAATTCATAGGCATAAGTCAAGTAAGTCAAGTCATTTATTCTTTTACTTCGAGTATAATGGATTAAGCACTCGTGTGCTTTCTTTACATCAAATCCCTGTGTGTGTACAGTTTTGTCAATTTTGTCATTTGTTCCCACCGGCACACATTGGCCTACGCTTACAAAAAGTGGAACAGGATTTAATGTGTGCGCAAGATGTTCTACGTGCATTCGCACATGGGGCCTTTGTTTATAGTCTAATCTGAAGGACTTTAGGGGAGAGTGAAGTCTGCACTGATATCTCTAGAGGAAAAATCTCCTTGAATGGTTGTGAGTGAATGTGTGTGTTGTGTGTTTTTTTTTTTTTTATTAATTCTTTTTTTTATCAAGGATAATAGAATAAGAACTTATGTGTGTTTTTTACATCCAGTCCCTGTGTGTATGCTGTTTTGTAAATTTTGTCATCCAATCCCCTGGCACACAATGGCCTACTCTTTCAAAAAGCAAAACAGGTTTGAATGTGTGCACAAGATGTTCTGCATGCATTCGCACACTGGGCTTCAGTTTATAACCTCATTTGAAAGACTTTTGGGGGGAGTGGAGTCTGCACTGATGTAAACTCCTGGGGAAAATATGCCCTTGAACGGGATTCGAACCCAGGTTGTCAGATTGCGAGCACAATGTTCTGACAACTAGGTTATGCGCAAGATGTTGTGCGTGCGTTCGCTTACAGACCTCAGTTTATAGACTCATCTGAAGGACTTTAGGGAGAGTGGAGTTTGCCCTGATGTTCACTTTTGAGGAAAAATCCCTTGAATGGTTGTGAGTGAGTGTGTCTGTGTGTGTGTGTTTTTTTTTTTTAATTCTTTTTTTTATCAAGGATAATAGAATAAGAACTTATGCGCTTATTTTTACATCAAGTCCCCATGAGTATGCAGTTTTATAAATTTTGTCATCCTTCCCCACTGGCACACAATGGCCCTACTCTTTCGAAAAGTGGAAGAGGATTAAATGCGTGTGCAAGATGTTCTGCGTGCATTCGCACATTGGCCTCGGTTTATAGTCTCATCTGAAGGACTTTAGGGGAGAGTGGAGTCTGTTCTCTTGTCATTTATGTGTGATTGATGAAAGCTTAATTTTGATATACAGTTGCTTCTGTGTGTTTGATGTTTGTATATTTGTGATGTGTAGTGGTGTGTGTGTTTGATAGAAGTGTGTTTCTGATGCCTGTTTCTGTGTGTGCAGAGGGGGGTGAAGACATCTCTAAAGGGAAGCATGATGGATGTTGCTGAGTTGCTACACCACTGGACGGGAAGCATCATTTGTCGATATTTTTCTAAGGTACAAAAGTCACTGCTGTTCTCCTCACACGTGATTGAAATTTGTTAGAGGAGAGTAATTTTATCATGGTTTTTAAAAGGAATAGTTAAGTATTTTTTTATGATTTAAGTGAAGAATTTGCCTGTGCATTTTCCTAGTGTATATTGTTTGTTTGTGGATTGTTTGGCATTATCATTTAAGAAAACAAAAACAAAACTTTTATGTAGAGGGTATTAGAATGAGCACTCATGTGCTTTTTTTCTTCCACTTCCAGTCCCCGTGTGTATGCAGTTTTGTAAATATTATCTGTTCCCACAGGCACACAATGGCCTACTCTTATGAAAAGCGGAACAAAATTTAATGTGTGTGCAAGATGTTCTGCGTGCATTCGCACACAGGCCTCAGTTTATAGTCTCATCCGAAAGACTATTGGGGAGAGCAGAGTCAGCACTGATTTTAACTCCAGGGGGGAATTCCCTCGAACGGGAATCAAACTCGGGTCATCAAATTGCGAGCGCAATGTTCTGACCACTAGAATATCATGTGCCCTATCATGAGTGTTGTTGGTGTGCACAAGTGTTATAAGTATACAGATCCAGTCCCAAACCACAGTTCTTTCCTGTTTAAGATCTTCCCCCTCATAATCTGCCGATAGACTTCAAAAGCCACCCCCAGTTTCATCACCCTGCCTCTGAGTGCTGTGTTTTAGGATGCGCGTGCGCACATCAGTGTATGTTTGTGTTTGTGTGTGTGAGTGTGTAAATTTGATGGGTTAATCTTGTTCATCGATGATTGCATGCGTGTAAAGGGTTTGAATATAAGGGCTTTGATTTGCTCCTTTCCAAGAGTCAGTGCTACATAAATTCCATACACCAGTAGTAGTAGTATAAATGAAATAGGAAGAGGGATGGACATGCGTGTACAGACTTGATTGATGTATGTTCAATATCTGTATTCACAGGGCTTGTGTACCCAATAGCTGGAGATGCTGTCAGCAGTGCCAAGAGTTAAGTACTTTTTCTCTGTGTGTGTGTGTTTGTGTTTGTGTGTGGTGTGTTTGTGTCTCTGTGTGTGTGTATTTTTAGTGGGTTTGTGCTTAGTGCATGCGTGCGTGCGAGCATGTGTGTGTTTTTTTCCATTGCCTGTAATGTGATGTTTGTTGTGCTCTTCTTTGATGATGCAGACATTGTCACAGCTGTTTTGCCGTAATGTTGCCTGGTTGTATTGCCCTGATACACTGATCCCTTGTTGATTGTTGTTTCTTTGTTGTTTCTAATATTTTAACAAGCTTTAAACACATTCACTCAGTTATCCTTTTTATTTTTCATCTTTTTGACATGATGTTGAGCTCTAACTCATTTTTGTTTCTTCAATTTAACGTCTGTTCACTCTCAGTAATATTAGATACACTTGTTTCTGTGTGTTTGACTTTTGCATTTTTCTGATGTGTACAAGTGTGTGTGTTTGATAGAAGTGTGTTTCTGATGCCTGTTTCTGTGTGTACAGAGGGGGGTGAAGACATCTCTGAAGGGAAGCAGGATGGATGTTTCAGAGTTTCTACACCAGTGGACGGGAGGCATCAGTCGTGGATACTTTGTTCAAGAAGGTACAAAAGTCACTGCGATTTTCCCCACACATAATTCAGAGTTGTTAGAGAAAAATTTTTTTTTATTATGGTTTTTAAAAGAAATAGTTTGTAACTTTTTATGATTAAGAATTCGCCTGTGCATTTGCTAGTGTAAATTGTTTTTTTATGGGTTGTTTTTGTATTATCATGAATGATGTTGGTGTACACAAGTGCGATGTGTATGTAAACAAACCCTCCTCAAACCACATTTATTTCCTACCTAAGGTCTTCCCCCTCACAATCTGCCCGAACTCTTCAAAATCCACCCCATCTTTATCACCCTGCCTACGCATGCTGTGCTTGCACATTTCATTTGTGTATTTAAGAATTTTGTATTTGTTCATTTGAATCATGGACTGTTATGTGCATGTAAATGATTTGAATGTAAGGGCTTTGATGAGTTGCTTTTCAAGAGTTGGCGCTATATAAATTCCATACTGTAGAAGTAGTAGTAGTAGTATTTAATTTCATTGACGTTTGTTTAATCATATAACATATAACAGTTTTGGTGTATGTCATAGAAATGTGAGCGTGTGTGTGGTGGGTTTTTTTTTCCTTAAGACCATTTTGAATATCTTAATAGGATACAGTACTATATTTGTCTTATCGTATAATATGTTAGAACAATTTGGTTTATTAGATAAAAATGCGTGGGCATTTGTGCAAATGTTTCCAGTGTGTGTAAGTTCAAGGTGGCATGCATGCAAGCCATATGCCAGTGTGTGCATGCGTTGGCATACTAGCGTGCTCAGAATTGTTTGTGAATCTACTACTTGGGTGAGTTTATAACTAGCTGAGGTATTGCTGATTTGTGGGTGCTATTTTTATTATGATGGTCGAGTGCTGATGTTTGAAACCTCTGTTGTGGTGTATATAGATATCTGTGATATTATGTTCAGATGTTTACTGTTTTTATGTTTTGATGTTTGTATATGTGTGATGTGTACTGGTGTGTGTGTTTGATAGAAGTGTGTTTCTGATGCCTGTTTCTGTGTGTGCAGAGGGGGATGAAGACATCTCTGAAGGGAAGCAGGATGGATGTTTCAGAGTGTCTACACAAGTGGATAGGAGGCATCAGTCATGGATATTTTTTTTTCTAGGTACTAAAGTCACTGCAATTTTCCTCACACATCATGTTCCAGTCATTGCCAATAGCAAATTTCAACTGTGCTCCATCCATAGCATAGTATCTAGAACAATAAACTAGAATAGTTTATCAAACCAATATCCCACCTACTTCCTTTCAATCTGATTTGTACACATCAACTTACAACATTGTCTTACTCCGCTATAATGTGAATATCACCAAACAGTGATAAATTAGATTGATTGATTTATTCTTTTTTTTTTTTTATTGATTTATTCTTTTATATTGAGGATAATGGGATAAGCACTCTTGTGCTTTTTTACACCCAGTCCCCTTGTGTGTGCAGTTTTGTAAATGTCATCTGTTCCCACCGGTACACGATGGCCTACTCTTACGAATATCGGAATAGGATTTAACGTGTGCGCAAGATGTTCTGCATGCGTTCACACACGGGGCCTCGGTTTAAAGTCTCATCTGAAGGACTTTTGGGGAGAGTGGAGTCAGCACTGATGTTAACTCCAGGAGAAAAATCTCCTCGACCGGACTGGAACCCGGGTCTTCAAATAGCCAGCGCAATGTTCTGACCACATGCATAAGTGAACAATGACAAATACAAGTGACTCTAGAATGTGATTTATAACTCTTTTTGTGGGCTTGGATTATTTCATCATAAAATAAGATCTTTCAGAAAGAGAAAGAGAGATGTTTCCAACAGGATGAAGACAGAGAAAGAGAGATGTTTCCAACAGGATGAAGACAGAGAGAGAGAGATGTTTCCAACAGGATGAAGACAGAGAAAGAGAGATGTTTCCAACAGGATGAAGACAGAGAAAGAGAGATGTTTCCAACAGGATGAAGACAGAGAAAGAGAGATGTTTCCAACAGGATGAAGACAGAGAAAGAGAGATGTTTCCAACAGGATGAAGACAGAGAAAGAGAGATGTTTCCAACAGGATGAAGACAGAGAGAGAGAGATGTTTCCAACAGGATGAAGGCAGAGAAAGAGAGATGTTTCCAACAGGATGAAGACAGAGAGAGAGATGTTTCCAACAGGATGAAGACAGAGAGAGAGAGATGTTTCCAACAGGATGAAGACAGAGAGAGAGAGAGTTATAGTTCAGTGTGACAGCTGTGTTGTGATTGTTCAGTGTTATGATAGTTCAGGGATTGACGTGTGTCTCTTATGATTCTGATAGTTCAGTGACTGACGTGTGTCTCTTATGATTCTGATAGTTCAGTGACTGACATGGGTCTCTTATGATTCTGATAGTAGGTAGGACCACGGCAGCCGCTAACGAGTAAAGCGTAGTGGAAAGTGGCAAATTCGATCCACTTTGCACCCAAATTTCTCCATCCAAATCTAAAAGAAAGCTAAATAAAAATATACTAGTAAAAAGTTTAATGCATTAACTTAACGTCTGTAATATCATTTTGCAAGAATGATGACTGGATAAGTGCGAGCAATGCATTTAATATCGGTAATAAACTTAAAAACTCGCAGCTACGGGAGCCTCACTGGCTGAAAACGTGACTTGGTGAATTTTCGTGCTTCGTCTTCCAACACGATCTGTTACCCCTTCACTACACAAACCTATTCATAGCGCATACCATTGGAAAGAAGAAACTCTCCACTAACCGATTATATGAGAGAAATTTTAGTGAAGTTTTTTTAAAATACAGTATAATGCGTTTAAAAATTCCCTACATTTTTCGGAAGTCGTAGAAATTTCCCTATTAATCGTACAAAAAATCCCAACACAGCATTAAAAAGCTCGTTTTTTCAAGAACAAAAACCTTATTTCAGTTTATCAGTTAGTTCCGTTAAATGACGTCTGAGTCTCATTTGCATACAGCACCCCCCTTTTCTAACTGACCAAAATGGCGGCCTTAGCGAGTCTACACATCGATGCTTCAGACTTGCGAACGTCGATAGAGATTTTCGATGTGTACAGCGCATTTACACTCACATCTGAAGAAGTAAATGCTGTGCTTTTATTTTGTACATAGTTACTATCGGATCTCGATGATTTTAGATTTAAAAACTTATCGTTGATCGCAAGTTTATCCCGGACTGGGATCGCAGGGAGCGAAGAACTAGGTCATCGAAGGGTGCTGTCAGAATTTATGAGCTCCCGTGAAATTTTTCTATTATAACAATAAATGTGACGCTCCACCACATAATGAGACGGAGTGCACCTGAGGTCAATTTTAAGTTATTGACATGTTATTAATGTGCAATAAAGTGCCTATCAAATACAAAAAACAGATTGAAAATCAGACAATTCTGTGCAACATTATTACAAATTGAAATGATAGACTGCAGGATGGGACAAAATGAGAAACGGGCAAGTTTATTTTAGTAACAGGTTGTCAGAATTAGTGCTTTGGTATTTTCAAAACACATTTAAAAGCAAAAGGAATAAAAATCATGCCTTGATATTTCATTATAAGGTAAATAAACAGATCTAGTTTAATAATCAATCAAAATCTCAAAATTGACAACTTGACCCCCACCTGCCTTTAAAGGCTCCTAGCGCAAAATTGGGTAATGTGCTAAGCGACTCATTTCGTGGTGGAGCCCACAAAAGAGGGTGATGACTCTGTTCAAAATAGTTTCTAGTAGTGTTTGTTTTTTTCTTAGGATCTGTACTTTGTTATATCGTGCCGAAATGTTTGACGAAACATTGTGAAAACAAAGGCAAGAATGATAACTCTTGCCTGGATCTAATTTCTAATAGAGATTTGACCGATTTTGTTTACCGTTTGTTGTGTCTGTGTGCATGTAAGACCGCATTTTAAACAGAAATAGTGATTTAACAATTAGAAAACACTCCTGAATGCATCCATTTAAATTGATGCAAAACAAAACTTTTTTTTTTTTTTTTTTTGAATCAGAGCATACAAGTGCTAATCAAATTGAGTAAAACTTTGTTCTCTCTGTTGGTTTCACATTTTAAACAGTGCATGAACTTTCTTCACTTCTTTTTCATTAAGTTGTTTTATTTCACCAAACATGTAGTTAGAAGAAAAAAAACACAAGAAAAACTGAAAACTTTGTTATGATTTTATTGTGCACAAAGAAGCCTATTCTATACTAATTTTTATCACACACACACACACACACACACACACACACACACACACACACACACACACACACACACACAGAGTCACACACACACACACACACACACACACACACAAATACAATCAATATATATATATATATATATACACACACACACACACACATAAGGTTCACGTAACACACACACACACACACACACACACACACACACACACACACACACACACACACCACACTCATACCTCTACAATTCATACTTGCATGTATGCACACTTAAATAAAATGTACAGAAACTAAGAATACACACAGACAAGGCAACTCACAAAAATGTTCAAATTTGCATTTTTAATTGTACAAGAAAAATGTTAAAAAAATACAACACTAATAAGTCTATATCATACAGGCATTGCAACAGTATGTCACACAGTGAAAGATATTTTGGCAGAGGTCTAGGAGGTCTGTGATATATTTAGGAAGAAACTATGCAAAGGTTAAAATCACTGGGCACAAAAAAGATACATGCAACATCACAATGCAACATGTAAGCTCACCAGAAACCTAAAATTTTTTTTTAAAAAAGAACACAGATGATCACATGAGTACACCTACGATATATTGATTATTGTACAGAAGATGCTTGACGAGGGAAGGGGGGGGGATAGGGGAAAAAACAAACAGAATCACTTGGAATGGCCTTATAAAGACACATCGTTTCAAGACAAACATTTTGACAGGTGTACCATTTTTGTCAGTCAATTAGAAACTTAGATATGATGTTAATGCCTACGGGCAAGTTGGGGGGGGGGGGGCAGAATAACTTGGAATGCTCTTTAAAAAGACTCACTGTTTAAAGACAAATATTTTGATAGGTGTACCATTTCTATCAGTCAATTAGAAACTGAGATATGATGTTAATAATGCCTATGGGTGGGGGGGAACCAGAATCACTTGGAATGCCCTTTAAAAAGACTCATCGTTTCAAGACAAACATATTGACATATGTACCATTTTTGTCAGTCAATTAGAAACTTAGATATGATGTTAATGCCTACGGGCAAGTTGGGAGGGGAGGGCAGAATAACTTGGAATGCTCTTTAAAAAGACTCACTGTTAAAAGACAAATATTTTGATAGGTGTACCATTTCTATCAGTCAATTAGAAGCTGAGATATGATGATATGCCTATGGGCTGGTTTTGTGTTATTATTTGGACAGGTTTTATGCTTCACAAATTGCTGTCATAGGGGTGTTTTGGATGATTGCAGTTTGCCTCTACATGATTTTTAGCTTCTAGAAAAAAAATACATAGCATCTGAGTAATAAGTACAAGCTGTAATATAGATCTTAGACACTTTTAGGCATTCTTGAGATTTTTACAGGAGGGTAATGTACCAATTTCAGCTCAATTCGCGAGCTATTTTGAAAAATTTTCTCTGATTTTGATGTAAAATTCCATTTGTTTCCTTTGACTTATTTTTCTGCTTTTTAGATATTTGTTTCTTCAAAGTAACATAAAACAATATAAAACTAGTTTCAGCACTGTCAGGTTCATAATAAGCATGAGGGAGATGTCCAAATAAGGCTTTATATAACAAAATGGCATTTTTATCCCATCTGAAATTTTTTTAAGTGGTATATCTCAAAAACCGTCTAAGATAATCATATGAAATTTTGCATGCTTCTTGATCTTGTTACTAGCTTTCATTTGAGATAACAAACATCAAATTCTATGATGTTTGAAAAAATGAGTGGTCCTACCTATCTGATAGTTCAGTGACTGACGTGTGTCTCTTATGATTCTGATAGTTCAGTGACTGACGTGTGTCTCTTATGATTCTGATAGTTCAGTGACTGACGTGTGTCTCTTATGATTCTGATAGTTCAGTGATTGTCTCTTATGATTCTGATAGTTCAGTGACTGACGTGTGTCTCTTATGATTCTGATAGTTCAGTGACTGACGTGTGTCTCTTATGATTCTGATAGTTCAGTGACTGATGTGTCTCTCTTATGATTCTGTGTGCAGAATGTCCATGTTGAAAGAGACCCAGGCTTTGGCAGCCACCGACCACAAGAACGGATGTTCACATTGTGCCCCGATCTCACCCCGCAGTGAAATGAACTGATGCAGTGGTGTGTAGTGTACTTTGCGGCACAGTGCAGTGTTGTCTATACCCTCCTCCCTCCATACCTACTGTTGAAATAAAAGCTCTTCTTCAAAACCACAACCACACCTCCCCCCCTCTCCCTTCACTTGATGTAATGTAGGCGGACAACTTTGTTTTTTCAGTTTCTGTACAGGGGGTTCATGCACACACATTTGACATGCGTTATTGTGTTGACTTGCGCTTGTGTTCCTGAGTGAAAGTGTGGGTTTTGTGTGTGTGTGATTGTGTCTGTGATTGTGTGTGTGTGAGAGATAGAGAGAGAGAGTGAGAATCGGGAAATTCCTACATGTAGATTTTCCACATCAGAATGAAAAAATGGTCACACCAATCCATCACAACCACCTGCATTCTACTGCTGTTCTTCAGCTCCCTGTATCCAGATGTCTATTTCAAAAGTGGAGAATTGGAAAAAAAAGGGGGGGGGGGGGGGGGGGGTTAGGTGTGTTTTTTTTCTGTCCTCAATGGTCCGTTGGTGACATTTCATATTTGAGCATTTGCCCACCAGTAAAGGTTTTTTGTTGTTGTTTTTTAATCAAAAAAAAAAAATTGCCCACTAGTAAGTTAGCCGCATTACGCTTTGCATTATGACTTAAGGGACGATGTTAAAATATACCATTGCATGTTTTCTATATTTTGTTCATACATGCACGCAATGGCCTACCCACTCTTTCAAAAGATGGAACAGGTTTTCATGTGGGGTGCAATCTGTTCTGCATGTGTTTGTACACATGACTTTAGAAAGACATTATTCCCTAGAATTTATTTTCATTTCATTTTTTGTTTGTTTGTTTGAATCTTTGATGTCATTTTCAAAATGATTGAGAAGTTGGTACCTGCACTTGTCTTTCCTCACTCCTTTTTCCTCAATATGACTTTAGTGTATAGTCTCGTCGGAAAGAGTTTTGGGGAGTGGAGTCTGTTAACTCCAGAAGGAAATCCCCAGGAACTGGCATCTGTTTCTCTCAATTTGACGACCCTGGTTCCAGTCCGGTCTAGGAGATTTTTCTCCTGGAGTTAACATCAGTGCTGACTCCACTCTCCCCAAAAGTCCTTCGGATGAGACTTTAAACCAAGGCCCCATGTGCAAACACACGCAGAATATCTTGCACACATGTTAAATCCTGTTCCGCTTTTTGTAAGAGTAGGCCAACGTGTGCCGGTGGGAACAGATGACATTTACAAAACTGCATAAACACGGGGATGGGATATAAAAAAGCACAAGAGTGCTTATTCCATTATCCTTGATATAAAATAATAAAATTAAATCAAATCCAATCCAGTTAATTCACCCTAGGCTGCCCTGCCCTGCCCTGCCCTGCACTGTTCGAAGAGTGGTGGAGCAGTGTATGTGTGGGGAATTTATAAAAATCTGTAGTTCTGTCATATTATTGCCCACCTGTAACCAGGGCACATTTCTCTGCAGGAAATTTGGGCTGTTCCCCCTGGGAACAAAAAGTACACAGGGACTGGATGTAGAAAGCACAAGGGTGCTAATTCCACTATCTGTGAAATGAAAGATTTAGAAGAAACGAAGTATAAGCTTAAAATATACAGACATCTGAATACAGGCTTCTGAAATGCAGCCACATGAATACAGGTTTCTAAAATAAACATTCATATTTTGATAATAATATAGACAAAAATATTTTTAAATATCAAGTGTAAACATGAAATGGGTGTATAAATAAAAACATGCTTCTAAAATACAGCAATCCAAAATAAATGAAAAGCAAGTATGAACATTAAGTAGGGTGTACAAATATGGAAAAAAACTTTGTCAATTATTTAAAATATATTCAATTGTCTAAAATACATGAAAATAAAGGTATTACCATAGGCATGTCATTACTGATATGCGTAAAATATCAGAAATATACTACTACAGGTATGAATAAAGGATAAGGCTATTAAAAAAAACATCTAGACATCAACAATAAATTGGCATACAGCCATTCCAAACTGAGTTTTTGAACAACCGCCAAGATACTGATTGAGGTCCTCCCACTTAACATATATTTTGCACAATATTGATATAGACATTTTAAAGCCACAGCATCAAAGTAGAAATGTGCAATTCCTCTATTAAGAGGCAAGTTCAACTGCCAAACAAAGAAAGGTTCAGGGTTTGATTCCCAACCTTGCCCTTCCTAATTTGATGAGAAAAACGATATCAAAACCCAGAGTATGCAATGACAATTTACGCCCTGTGTGGAAATGCACACAGAACATCTTGTGTGCTCACAAACAACACACTCCACCCCTCTTGAAGAAGAGGCTGTTTTTGAGTGGGTAGGAACAGATGATAAACTTTCTTACTTGGATGCCTATATACCATATATACACGCTATTCCTTCATTCTGCTACCTAAAATGAGGGGCAAGTGTGAGTTGATTATGCTTAAAATATTGTTAAACCTTGGAGCTCTAGCTGAGGACTAAGCAAATGAAGAACCGATACTGCATGAGCAGAACATTGGAATTCAGGCAGTGTATATATGGACTTAGGAAATGCATGCAAGGGGCATTAGGAATACATATACTCCTACGCTCTGCATGTCGGTAGGAACATGGACTTTCGGATGAGACTGTAAACCGAGGCTGTGTGCTGCGAACGCATGCAGAACATCTTAAGCATATACACAGGGACTGGATGGAAATTTTTTTTTTATATAAGTGCTTATCCCATTATTCCCGGTATTAAAGAATAAAATAGATTTTTAAAAAAACGTAGATGATAAACCCGTGTGCGAACGCGCTAAACATCTTAAGCAAAAGTTGTGCTATTCGTAAGAGAAGGCCATCGTGTGCCGGTGGGAACAGATGACGTAATGATGATGTAAAAAAAAAAAAAGCGCATGAGTACTTATTCCATTATCCTCGATATCAAAGGATTAGATAAATAAAAACGTGTCTGATAACACTGTCTTACGATCGTTACAGGCACTGATCAACCGACATTCTATAACAAACTCGTCAGACCTACAGATATCTACACACAGACGCGGAACACATCTATATACATCGATTCCCAGTGGAGGAGATTTTTCTTCTGGGGTTAACATCAGTGCTGACTCCACCCTCCCAAATAGTCCTTCGGATGTGACCATAAACTGAGGCCCCGTATGCGAACGCAGGCAGATCATTTTTGCGCACACGTTAAATCCTTTTAAATCCTTTTCCGCTTTTCGTATGAGTTGGCCATAGTGTGTCGGTGGGAACAGATGACAAGATTTACAAAACTGAATACACACGGGGATTTGATGTAAAAAAACAACAAAAAAATCAATACACGAGTGCTTATTCCATTGTCGATATAAAAGGATAAATAAATATAATAGACACTGAATAACATGACTACAAACTCCATATAACGGACACTGAATAATACATTATATCACGTAAACAGACAAACGCGTCCAAACACACACACACACACACACACACACACATATATATATATATATATATATATATATATATATATATATATATATATATATATATATAAACCGAGGCCCCTGTGCGAACCTACCCAGAACATCTTGCACACATGTGAAATGCGGTTCTGCTTTCCGTAAGAGTAGACCATTGTGTGCCGGTGAGAACAGATGACATTTACAAAACTGCATACACACTAGTAGTAAAAAAAAGTATGCGAGTGATTATTCCATAATCCTTGAAGTAAAAGGGGGAAAAAAAACCCTAACAAAAACAAACTGCAGACTCAAACAAAGATCTAACGGACATTACAGACACAGACTGACAAGTCTAAACAGATTCTATAAGCATGTATTCTCTGCCGATAGGAACAGATGACATTTATAAATCTGCATACACACGGGGACTGGACGAAAAAAGCACAAGAGTGCTTATTCCATTATCTTCGATTTAAAAAGAATAAATAAAAAATATAGACCTAGTGGTTATTAGTCTACAGGAAAACTGGCCAGCATTCACTGTAGCTCATTAAGAAGTCAATGAGATAATATATTAACTTTGCTTAAAATAAAGGCAAGAGAATAGGCTGTTTAGGCAGAAATTTAGCTAAAGGGTGTCGGAAATGAGAACATTCATAGCACACTATTTCCAGAAAACTGGGATGCTACTTGCAGTATGAGAGCCCCCAGCTCGGAAAGAAACTTTGGGGGGAGTAGGATACACTTGATGAAAAATTGTTTGTAAACTGTGGGATATATGTATCAATTCAGTCCCTAAATCGGAAATCTCCGCTGGGACGTTAATTTAATCACATCAACAAGATGTATCGATAAGTAAATTTTGAAAGAATGCTCTCTGTTTAAAATTTTCTGGGGCAGATTTTGCTTCAAACTTGCCTAAAAGAACGTTTTTTGGAAGGAGGCAGTGTAAAAAAAAAAAAAGATTGATTCACAATATTGACTATTTTCTGCCCCTTTGTAACAATCGTTTTGCTTCTACTTACAGTGGAGTGCAACCACGCTTTCGGTAAACTTTCAATTTCAACTTTTCTTAGCATCGAAAATAGCCCAAATTGATCAGTCTCTTGAACTATATCAACCTCATTTGCTTCAGGGATGAAAAAATGGTATTTTCATCTAAGAAGAAAGCGTATATGACTCGGTAAAGAAGAACCAGAGCCCAGTATAATAATAAAGTGAAGATAAAACACACACACACACACACACACACACACACACACACACACACACAAATCGAAGAAGTGATGATGATCTAGACTTCATCCTTCCAATGAGAGACTCGGCCTATAGGCCTATAAACCGAGGTGTGATGTGCAAACACACGCAGAACATCTTCCGCACACGTTTAAACCTGTTCCGCTTTTCGGAAGAGTAGGCCATTGTGTGCTGATGGGAACAGATGACAAAGTTTACAAAACCGCATACACACGGGGACTGGATGTTCCATTATCCTCGATATGAAAGAAAAACAAATAGTGTCCACTGCACCGACACTGGTGACAAGGCCACAGTGTCGAGAATATACAACCAGTAAACTATTATGCCTAGTTATTATTTTTGTTGTTGTTCGGTTTTCAACTGACCTTACCTCTCTCTCCCTGTGAATGATTTTTTTCTGTGACTTTTTTTCCTGTGACTTTTTTTCCAATTACCTAGCCTACTGGGCCCAATTTTAAACCTTTGCACAAGGTTCTCAGGTGTGTGTATGTGTGTGTATGTGTCCGCGCGCGTGTATGTGTGTGTATGTGTCCGCGCGCGTGTATGTGTGTGTATGTGTGTGTGCATGTGTGCATATGTGTGTGTGTGTGTGTGCGCGCGCACGTGCGTGCACGTGTGTGTGGTGCGTGCGTGCGTGCCTGAATGTGTGTGCGTGCGTGCGTGCGCGTGTGTGTGTGCGTGTGTGTGTGTGCGCGTGCGTGCGCGCGCGCGTGTGTGTGTGCATTTATGGAAGCCTCTGCTGAGTTGCACATGTCTAGGTCTAATATCCGACCACAGGTTTTCACAATTGAAAGAAAAAACCGGAAAGTATAAAAGTGCCGCTGCCTACCGAAGAAATAGCAACGCGAAACTAATTTGAGCAGACACCCCTAGCTAGTCCAATGATAAAAATAGAAATTGCATCCGGCCGTACATCTTGTCAAATGAAAAAAAGTTATAGAGAAAAAACACATTGGAATATTTTATGACGCCAAGAATAAATTCGAAAAAACAAAATAATCAGAGTTTTCATACATGAAACATAAAGACTTATCCATGAGCAACAACAACAACAACAACAACACACACACACACACACACACACACACACACACACACACACACACACCACGCACGCACGCACGCACGCACGCACGCACGCACGCACGCACGCACGCTCACATGGACGCACGCACTCGTATATGGAAACTCGTCTATTAGAGTAGTATAGGATTATTTGTAGCAGAATAATAAATACGATTGATAGACAAACACAATCCAAAATATTCTTTGTGCAATGGATTCCAACATGTATGGGGAAAGCAGAGTACTCTTGCTGTGCATCTACTGAGCTCTGTAGCTCATAGAAACCTGGAGGATAGATCTGTTGAAAACATTGTGGGTTTGTCCGAAAAATGTTCCCCACACTAAGATTCCGTGACTTAACTAGTTACAAAGGAATATAAACTAGAACAATATAAATAAACTGCCATGATAGCAACCTTAAGACTTGCTGTAGATTTCACATAGTATGCCATGATTTCGTGATAGAGAGACAGACACCAAAATATATCCAGAGGACAGAAAATGTCAATATCTCCCTCAACAAATCGGAAGATGAATTTCACTTCTTGGATGAATGTGTCTTATAATTACGATAAACTCAGAGAGAATTTGCAAAAAAAAAAAAATTAGACCAATTATTGAGAACTAGCAGATAAGATCTCTCTCTCTCTCTCTCTCTCTCTCTCTCTCTCTCTCTCTCTCTCTCTCTCTCTCTCTCTCTCTCTCTCTCTCTCTCTCTCTCTCTGTGTGCGTGTGTGTGTGTGTGTGTGTGTGTGTGTGTGTGTGTGTGTGTGTGTGTGTGTGTGTGTGTGTGTGTGTTTAAATGTATCTTATATGTATCTTATCTTTGTGCACTTGTAACTGATTTCAAAGAGTAAATTTTTAATATTTTATTTTCATGTCACATTTATCATATAGTATATTCTTTATATATGCATAAGTAAAAGATAGGGAGTGTTAAGTGATGATATTATTGGTCAGTTGAAAATTGTGCGCAATACTACCTGGCTAAAAATGTACTGTGTACTCTCTCTCTCTCTCTCTCTCTCTCTCTCTCTCTCTCTCTCTCTCTCTCTCTCTCTCTCTCTCTCTCTCTCTCTCTCTCTCTCTCTCTCTCTCTCTCTCTCTCGTTGCCTAAACATGTTATCATCCATATTGAGAAATACTTTATTCACTTTTTGTACTATTTAATAATCACGTGTTGAATGCAGTTGATTTTGTATAATTTTTTAATTCTCAAGTAAGCTGAATAATTATGTTCATTATGATTACAAAATGGTTATGAACGCGATTTCTATGACCATAAATACATAATCATAAGATTCAGGTATTAGAATATGTATGTTTTAATATATATGCCTTACAGCGGATGGATTCTTTTTGTGTTCCGTTACATGACTTGATTAAAATTAGGCATATATTTCTTTTAAAATGAAGTTTATTGATGACATGAGCGCGAAATTGTGTGTGTGTGTGTGTGTGTGTGTGTGTGTGTGTGTGTGTGTGTGTGTGTGTGTGTGTGTGTTGTGTGTGTGTGTGTGTGTGTGTGTGGTGAGTGTGTGTTTGGGTGTTGTGTGTGTGTGTGTGTGTGTGGGGGGGGGGGGGTGGATAATTGTTTTTATTTGTCGTCTCCCCTTGTATTAAAATATTATGATTTGCATGACTTTTTGTTGTTGTTGTTGATGGGTCCTACCTCAAGTTTTTGATGTCTTGTTCTTGTTTATTTTCTGTTTTAACTTTGCTGCTTGCTTTTGTTTCTTCTTTTTTATATGAAGTATGAATGTAAAAGAAAGGATAATATTGTCACCTGATATGATTGTTTGACTTGTATCATTCTTCTTTTTTCTATGACTAATTTTTTTTTTTTAAAGAAAAAAAAAACAAACACACAAAAAACACAAAAAAACCTACCACCTCAAGTACATGTGCGCCTGCGGATATGTGCTTATAAATATAAGTGTGAGTGTGTGTGTGTGTGTGTGTGTGTGTGTGTGTGTGTGGGTGTGGGTGTGTGTGTGTATGTATGTGTGTGTGTGCATTTGTGTGTGTGTGTGTGTGTGATTTGTATGTGCATTTGCCTGCGAGCGTGCATGCGTGAGTGAGTTGTATGTATGTATGTATGTATGTATGTATGTATGTATGTATGTATGTATGTATGTATGTATGTATGTATGTATGTATGTATGTATGTATGTATGTATGTATGTATGTATGTATGTATGTATGTATGTATGTATGTATGTATGTATGTATGTATGTATGTATGTATGTATGTATGAATGAATGTATGTATGTATGTATGTATGTATGTATGTATGTATGTATGTATGTATGTATGTATTTTGTGTGTGTGTGTGTGTGTGTGTGTGTGTGTGTGTGTGTGTGTGTGTGTGTGTGTGTGTGTGTGTGTGTGTGTGACCTACGTGTAGGAGTGAGTTTTACGTGTATTATTATCATACTATTATCACTATTGTTGATATTATTCTTATTGTCATCATTATAATCATTGTATTATCTTTAGTTCCTTCTGAGTTCATTTTGTTGTTATGAGTTGTAACAATGTTGTAGCTAAGTATTTTTGGGTGGACTTTTCTTGGTTGCTAAGTTGTTTATTTCATTATGTTTCTTTGGTTGCTCTTTATCTATTAACGCTTCTCTTTTCTTTTATAATCAAAATCATTTTATTGTGGCTTCTGATTTTCGTCTTCTGAAAGTGTGCATTTTTATTATCTTATTATGTATAATGTCCTTATTCCTTTATGTTGTTTGGTACTGCATATAAATTTACTGTTTAGTATCTTTTTATCTTGATGTTTTCCCTGAAAAGGGCGGGGACTGGATGTAAAAAAGCACATGAGTGCTTATCTATTATCCTCGAATAAAAGAATTTTGCCTTGCCTTGCCTTGCCTTGCCTTGCCTTGCCTTCTCTCTCTCTCTCTCTCTCTCTCTCTCTCTCTCTCTCTCTCTCTCTCTCTCTCTCTCTCTCTCTCTCTCTCTCTCTCTCTCTCTCTCTCTCTCCCCTCCATCCCCCTTGTTACTTTGTTATATCTCCCTCTTTCTCTTCCCCCTTTCTTTTTTCTTTTTTTTTATATCGAGGATAATGGAATAAGCACTCGTGTGCTTAACATTTTTTTTTTAACATCCAGTCCCTGTGTGTATGCAGTTTTGTAAATCTTGTCATCTGTTCCCACCGGCACACGATGGCCTACTCTTACGAAAAGCGGAACAGGATTTAACGTGTGCGCAAGATGTTCTGCGTACGTTCCTGTTTACTTTTGGGGAGAGTGGAGTCAGCGCTGATGTTAACTCCAGGAAAGAAATCTCCTCGAACGGGAATCGAATGGTTCGTCAAATTGCGAGCGCAATGTTCTGACCACTAGGCTATCCCGTCCCCATTGTCAATCTTAGAAGTCTAGTCGTTCTCTGCAGTACACAGTTGTTTATATAATTCCTCAAGATTCATGTGCAATGTGATTTCAATTCCAGTATGAACGAGCATAATATGCGTGTGTGTGTTTGTAGGCAATTATTAGCAGGGTGGGGAAGGGGGGGGGGGGGGGGGGGGGGGGGGGGGGGGGGGGGTTAGTGGTACCGGCATCTGCGTTAGGTCTAGATCCGACATTCTGTTTTAATTGCATTGGCGAGCGTACACACACTCACAGCCAGAAAATTATTTTGCATCTCCGTGTTTGCTGCATCCAGTTTGTGAATGGTTAACAGACGCTTACAATGTTCAATGTTCAGGCATAATAATCTCTATTTTCACTGATTTTTGTAGGAATATAAAAAATTAAGAAGTTAAAAAAAGGTATGGTCATTGGATATCTAGAACCAGAATAATAATTTTATCTGGTTTAAATGATGTAACATGTGCAAAATATAGATCGATACAGAAGAATTCGTCATCGAGTAGTTGCTTTGGGGGTGTTTCTAATTAACTCCCTTGAAGCAGCCCTCCGTTATGAATTTTAGTAATAACAAAGAAGGCAACTGTGTTCTTTGAAGGGGAGGCCACTCCAAGCTCCTAGCCCCGAGCCCTTATGAAATTTAGTAGTTTTAAAGAAGGCAATCGTGTTTTTTCAGGTCAGGGGAGAGAATGCAAAGCGTCGCTCGTTAGCACGAAGTGTACCGCTGGGTACAAAAATAAGATTTTGTTTTCTTTTTTTGCTTTTTCTGGGCTACTACGGGCTAATAGTTTTGAGATATTGTTGATTGTAGTTCTAATTGGCGTTGTAGATATATTACTGTCGTTAATATCTCGATGTGAGTGAGGTTAAAGGGAGAGATGGCCAGTTAGGTAGACGTCCAACACACCGAGTACTTAAATTGATCAAAATATTAGCAGGTAATATATATGAACATTCAATTCCCCGCGCCGCTGTACGTGCTTTCGGTTTGTTCTCCCGAAAACTATGGATTATTTTTTGAGAGAAGATAGGAGAGAGTGTGCACCTGCAATGAGTTGCATCTTTGCATGTCACTTAAAAGATCGTTGTGTCTGTAGCATGCAGGCTTGAGTGTGTCTTGTTTCAACATCTTTCCACAAAAAAGTAACAGTAGATAGGCAATGAGGATGGGAAAAAAAGAGATGAAAAGTTAAGGTCAGCATGTTTGTTTGGACAGTTGAATAAAGGCGTAAAGGAAAAAACAGATATAACTACCACAAACTCGTTGAATCATACACACAAAAAGAAAGCAAAGGAAAACAGATAAACGAGTATCCGACTTTAGAGAGTGGAGTCTGTGCTGACTTTAACTCAAGGGGAAAATATTTCCTTGAAGGAGATTGGAACCTGGGTCGTCAGATTGCAAGTGCACTGTTCTGACCACAAGGCTAAACTGTCCGTTCCTGCTGTGTGTGCATGCATGTGTAAAAGAGGGAATGTGCTACAATATATCTGTGCCCCTGTGTGTAAAGTGCTATTAGGTGTCTTTTAAAATTTTTTATTTATTCTCTTATTTCGAGGATAACGTAATAAGCACCATGTGCTTTTTTTTACATCCAGACCCTGTGTGTATATAATTGCGTAAATTTTGTCATCCATTCCCACCGGCACACATTGGCCTGCTCTTTTGAAAAGTGGAACAGGTTTTAAGGTATGCGCAAGGTGCTCTTCATGCGTTCGCACATGGGACCTCGGTTTATAGTCTCATCCGAAGTCTGTACATGTGTGCGTGCGTGCGTGCGTGTGTGCGTGCGTGTGTGTGAGTCATCAGTTAATGACTGCAGATTTCTTGGTTCATCTACAGACTAGTTGCCAACTTGTATGCACACTTAAAAAAACAAGCAGGCAATCAAACAAAAAAAAAAAGGGGGGAACAAAACAGAGTGCAGTAAGATATGAAAGGGAGGGACAGACAGGAGAAAGACGGAACAACAGAGAGAGAGAGAGAGAGAGAGAGAGAGAGAGAGAGAGAGAGAGAGAGAGAGGAGAGAGAGAGAGAGAGAGAGAGAGAGAGAGAGAGATGAAAGGGGGAGACAGACAGGAGAAAGACAGAACAGAGAAAAGGATGAAAGAGAGGGACAGACAGGAGAAGAGAGAAAGGAAGAAGGGATAGAGACCTGGTCTCACAGAAAAAAAGCACAGGTTAAAATCCACAGACACATGTAAAACAAGGTTTATTTCTTTTATCAGCAAGCAAAGAACATGTCAAAAATTATAACATTGTGAAAGAAAAACAAAAAAACTCTGAAGTTTATTTTTTTCATCAGCAAAAGGTTGTGTAAAAATAATAGCACTGTGAATGAAAACACAAAGAGTTTATTTCTTTCATCAGCAAAGCACTCATGCAATAATATTACAAATGAAAAAAATGGTGTTCTTATTAAAAGAAAAAAAAAAGATGATAATAATAAAAATCAAAGATAAACAATGTCACTGTGTTTAAGTCTTCATCACAACAGCCACATAAAAATTCTCATAAAAAAATACAATATTTTAGGGACTGGTGTCACACACCGCTGACAATCATATTCATAGACTTCATCAACAATACCAGAAAACAGATTGATGTCACACTTTTCTCTGTAGCACCACTTTGAGTGTGTGTGTGTGTGTGTGTGTGTGTGTGTGTGTGTGTGTGGTGTGTGTGTGTGTGTGTGTGTGGTGTGTGTGTGTGTGTGTGTGTGTGTGTGTGTGTGTGTGTGTGTCCCATCAAAGTGGCTTTCTCTACAGACTTTTTCCAAGGACAGCTTTCCTAGAACTGTGGGTTGTTTTACATGCGCTTAGTGTATGCAGCTCACGGACCTCCATTTACCCTCTCATCTCACTCAGATAGACGATAAATAGATGACCCATGTGCAACACAAATTTAAGTAAAAGACCTCCATTTATCTTCTCATCTCACTCAGATAGACGATAAATAGATGACTCATGTACAACACACATTTAGAGCAAATAAAGACCTCCATTTACCTTCTCATCTCACTCAGATAGACGATAAATAGATGACTCATGTGCAACACACATTTAGAGCAAATAAAGACCTCCATTTACCTTCTCATCTCACTCAGATAGACGATAAATAGATGACTCATGTGCAACACACATTTAGAGCAAATAAAGACCTCCATTTACCTTCTCATCTCACTCAGATAGACGATAAATAGATGACTCATGTGCAACACACATTTAAGTAAAAGACCTCCATTTACCTTCTCATCTCACTCAGATAGACGACAAATAGATGACTCATGTGCAACACACATTTAGAGCAAATAAAGACCTCCATTTACCTTCTCATCTCACTCAGATAGACGACAAATAGATGACCCATGTACAACACACATTTAGAGCAAATAAAAGAACCCACGATCACAGGAGAGCTGAAGTCTGTAGAGAACGCCACCTTCATGGGGAAACACACACACATGTACACATCACACACACACACACACACACACACACACACACACACACACACACACCACACACACACACATGCACACACACACACATGCTGACAGGAAGAAAAAAAGTGGTGCCACTCCAGCGCTGATGCTCTCTCCCTGGGGAGAGCAGCCAGACTTGGACACAGAGAAGACTGTTGTGACCCCCAGGGGTAGACAACCCAAGGCAACGAACACAGCAACAGGCAACACAACTAGCTCACTACACTACACTATATCCACATCCCATGTGAAACGCCATTCACACCAGCTGTTGAGGACTGGTGTACAAATCACTCCAGCACTGAAAACTTCCCGAATTGAAGAAGACATGGACACAGAAATAATTCCTCCCTTGAATTACTCGGCTGTTTGATTCGTAAACTTCAAGACCAACACTTTGTTGTGAAGCACTGGAGGATGACCTCACAGCTGCCTTGCTCTCTGTGGACAGACAACAAGACTGGTCAGGAGAAGGCTGACACCACAGCGCCGTCACTTCAACAGCAAGTGAAACACACCTCACACAACCCACACTGGTTTAACACTAAGTTGACCAACACTGCCAACCATTTCTTTCTTTTTATCTTAGGGCAAACCCAGACAATTTTCAAACCACCAAAGCAATAAATTCCTTATGGTTAATCACCCCTACCCTGCCCCTGCTATGAAAGAAAAAAGATAAATTAAAAAAAATCTATTCTTTTACTTAGAGGATATTGGACATGTCATCAAAATAAAAGAATACATTCTGGGACTGCATTCTGAACTTCAGTCACTGAAGTCTTCCCTGAAAAAGGGGTACATCTACAATATCCTACATTAGAGAACACAATACACTACACTGCATAGACAACAGTACAGCACAATACCATACACTACATGATCCTATACTACAGTACACCACACTACAGTACACCACACCACAGTAACTACAATATCAGGCAGTACAGTACAGCACTATACTACAATGTTATACACTACACTACAATACTATACACTACACTACAATATAGACCACAATACACTACCAAAACACTAATATTAAAGACCACAAATACAGATACATTAAAATCACTGACTGCAATATCATAGACCACAATACACTACACCAAAATACACTACAATATCATTTGAACACAATACACTACATACACAATACACACATACCTACATATCATAGACCACTACAGTACATCCACAATACACTACAACTACAATATCATAGACCACAATACAGTACATCACAATACACTACACTACATTACAATAATACACACAATACAGTAATCACAATATACACCACATACACTACAATATCATAGACCACAATACATACATCACAATACACTACACTACAATATCATAGACCACAATACATCATAATACACATCAATTCATAGACCACAATACACTACAATATCATAAACTACAGTACAGCACAAGACACAATACTAACCTGCATAGAAAGTGCCATTCTCCAATGTTCTTCTGTCTGTCTGTCTGTCTGTCTGTCCTGTCTCTCTCTGCAGTCTTCCTTCCTTCCTTCAGCTGTGCTGATGTCAGTAATCGCCTGCCAGCCCTGTGACCAGACAGCAAACACACAGCACTCACATGCCCATCACACACCCCTCCCCACCCCCTCCCCCCAAAACACACGGATCAAAGACAACTTCTTTCAGGTCCCTGCATGGACAAAGAGGCCAAGTACAAACGAAATGAACCCAACACTCACAAATTCCCTACAATCACAACAATGACAAGTACACCTTACATTTATTCCGTATTGTACATTACCCTGACACATACACGCTTCTTTAATTCCACTCTCAATCACCAATGCACACTTCTCTAACTGCCGTTCTGCCACTTAGCCCCCAGACTGGCCTCTGTGTTGGTTAGTAAAAACACCCCCAACAATATTCATGATGTTAGTGAAAAAGCTTGGAACAGTGACATGCTGTTTGGTGCAGAGAAAATACCACTTACTTCATCTTTCAATGAAAAAATACATATTTTTGCAGAGTTCTAAATTCATACATACTGATAAAGATATGACCAGTATAAAGAATTATCATTATCAGAATTTATACACACTGATGATCACTGTTTGTTATAACACAATCTATGCCACTCTAAAAATTCAGAACTGTTGAAAACCCTGATTGGGGACATTTTGTTTGGAAAGGATGTACTCTGAAGGCCTGTGTTTGTCTGGAAAAAGCGAAGACAAGGCACCACAAATATCAGCATTTAAAACATACAGACATATATTCACTACAATATTTAACCAGAAAAAGTGAACATATGGCATCCATAAATATCAACACTTACACACACTGACCAAATTGACTACGACAATACTTAACTGAAATGGGCACCTCAATGGCTTCCATGTCTTCAGCTGTCTTGGTGTTTACACCAGTCCTGTCAACACACACAAAATAAACATGTACATGTTCAATCTTTCCTACTCCTCCTCCCCATTTCCCTTCCCTCCTACCCCCTTCTGCAACAATCTGATAATCATCACCTTTTGACAACACCTTCAAATGCGCCAACATCACACTGTAGACAGGATCTAGGTTGTAAGAACCACATATGTTACAAAATCTCTTTCTTATTTTTTCAAATTCCCTTTTGATTTGCAAGTAAAATTTCAAAGGTAACTACAAGTCTGATTTTTAGTCAAACTGAGAAGTAACAACAGGACTGAATGTAATCTATAACACTCTGCGCAATACACCAACATTTATCCTCCCCTCTTTTAAAAATACAACAACAACAAAAAAACCAAAATAAACTGAACTCATCTTATTCCACAGCATTTCAGATAATGTTAAAGAGATCAACCAAGGTGACACTTGTGTCAGCACACTTCAAATCTAACACAGCACACTACTCCAGCACAACACTCACACATCACAGATCATCAGCAAGCAGTCTGTGTGCACCATCCACAGCCTGTGCACCACACACCCCCAGGTCTGTCAACACAAAACAATCAACATTATTTACACTTCACAACAACTCCCCCCCCTCCCCCCAAAAACCCCAACTGCAAACAAAACAAAAAACACACAAAACGATCACACACAGAGGAAGAATACTTACATGAAAACTTCTTGGAGTTTCCACACACCACAATCACCACCATCCCCAGGCCTGTCAACACAAACAACACACATTATTGACACTGTCCACAACAAGGCCCCCCCTCCTCCCCCAAAACACAGACAAAGAATACTTACAAAAAAAATTTGGGCAGTTTCTGTGCAACACCACCAACACCATCACCACTCCCAGATCTGTCAACACAAACAATAAACAGGCCAAGTATAGATGAAATGAACACAACACTCACAAGTGCACACTTCACTAATTCCACACTGAACACAATTACAACTTCCACTTATTCAATATTGTATATTATCCTCAAACATGCATTCTAAACTTATTCCACACTCAACACAACACACACACACACACACACACACACACACACACACACACAAAGCCTGATCCCACACACACACACACAGGCAGTCCAAAAAATCTTTATGACTCAACACACACACACACACACACACACACACACACACATGCGCACGAGCGTGGGTGTCGTGCGCACACACGCGCACACACACATGCACACACACGCACGCACACACACACATGCACACAGACAGACAGACACACACACACGTGCACACACACATGCACACACACAAACATGCACACACATGCATGTGCACACACACACACACACACGCACGCAGACAGACAGACAGACAGACAGACAGACAGACAGACAGACAGACACACACACACATGCATGTACACACATAGTCTGAAAAATCCCTGTCTCTCATGGGATTCAAACCTGCGACCTTCCAGTCTGAAATCCAAGGCCACTCCGCCCTGGGGCTGATCTAACTTTTGCTGTTTTCTCTTTGATCTCCTCAGATATCTGCTACTCACTCACTCACTCTGGCCGCTTGGGGGGGGGGGGGGGGGGGGGGGGGGGGAATAAGGCACAGATAAGGGGCCTCCAGGCAGTCCTATCTTGGGCAAGCCACCACAACTCAATCCAGGTCTTTCCCATTATCTTCATTTCCCCCTTCTCCAGGTCCCCGTCGGCCTTCCTAGGAGGTGCCCAGGACAAGGCCTCAAGGGGGTGTCTGCCTTTCTTCATGCGCAAGACATGGCCAAGCCAGGTCCAGCGCCGTTGCCTCACCTGCAGCACAATGTTGTTGAAGCCTGTCCTCCTCCACATTTCCTCTTTCCTCGCTCTCTGCTCCCACCTAATCTTAAGAATCCTCCTCAGGCACCTCCCCTCAAAGCCTCTCAACCTGCTCTCCAACTTCTTGTTCACGTTTCTGCACCGTATAGAAGAGTCAAGCCCACGTAGGCCCTAGGCCTATCTGCATACTGCCTAAAGTGATCAAGTAATTAGCAGACTTTTCGGTCAGGTATAAGGGAAACAACTCTATATGGCTTTTTTATTTTCTAGCAGGCAGCAGTTATCTTCCGTAGACTGTTGAGAGTATGACTTACTTGACTTGTGCCTGTGAATTCCCTTGGGAACAAAGGTCCACAATAAACACTCCTCCAATGGACTCAGTTCTGGGAGATCCTCTTCAGCTCGGCCCACGTCATTCCGGCTGCCTTCATCTCTGCTTCCAATGCTTCTGGGCCAGGTCTGTTTTGGTCGACCTACTTTCTGCTTCCTTTGCGGGTTCCAGTCCAGGGCCTGCCTGGTGACATTTGAAGAGAGTGTGGGAATTATTTATTCTTGAACGATTGTATTATTCTTCATGTTTAGCCTTAGCTTTTTCATTTAGTCTGATCCATGATGCTGATGTCTTTTCAGTTATTGGCTCAATTTTCCCTATCATCTATGCCACTTTTTGTTGTTGCTCTCTCTCTTTTATCCCTTCAGATACCTGTACTGAAAGTACATGAACAATAAATTATTTACCATCTACATAGGATCATCACCCCTAACAGCCTATAGCCATGTCTAATTCATTTTCATTATTAGTGTTTTTTGTGTACTTGCGTTTTGCTCTTCCTCTTTATACCCGTCATTCATTTATTGATATTTATGTATGTTTTTTGTTTCTCTATAGCTAACAAAAATTCACGGGAATAAACTATTGTGAATTCTAAAATGAGATTTAAATCCAAATCATTTGTTTATCTGGCATTTTATACTTTTTTTAGCCTAAAAAAAAAATGTGTGCACGCACGTGTGTGTACGTGCTTGTGTGTGGGCGCGTGCGCGTGTATGTGTGCTTGCGCGTGTGTGTGTGCTTGCGTGTGTGTGTGCTTGCGCATGTGTGTGTGCGCGCGTGCACGCACGTGTGTGTGTGTGTGATAGGGATTTTTTCCGACTTTGTGTACGAGTGCGTGTGTGTGACATACCAACAAATAGGCCTACCTGCACACACAAACACTTAACACACATACAAACAGAAATACAAGCAAACACAAGCAAACATGGATGCATGCACACTTCACTTACACGCAGAGAGAGAAATAAACAAACCGTGACACAGAGACACATGTATGGTTACTTGTACAGTGAGAGATTGATTGACTGATTTATTCTGTTATATAGAGGATAATGGAATAAGCACTCTTGTACTTTTTTACATCCAGTCCCCGTGTGTATGCAGTTTTGTAAATGTCATCTGTTCCCACCGGCACACGATGGCCTACTCTTACGAAAAGCGGAACAGGATTTAACGTGTGCGCAAGATGTTCTGCATGCGTTCGCACACAGGGCCTTGGTTGGGGAGGGTGGAGTCAGCACTGCTGTTAACTCAAGTGCTGACTCCAGAGAGAGGAGAGAGAGAGAGAGAGGAGAGAGAGAGGAGAGAGAGAGAGAGAGAGAGAGAGAGAGAGAGAAGAGAGAGAGAGAGAGAGAGAGACAGACAGACAGACAGACAGACAGACACACACACAGAGCCAAGTAGTCAGAACATTGCGCTCGCAATTTGACGACCCGGGTTCGATTCCCGTTCGAGATTTTTCTCCTGGAGTTCACATCAGTGCTAGCTCCACTCTCCCCAAAAGTCCTTCGGATGAGACTATAAACCGAGACCCCGTGTGTGAACGCGCGCACACGTTAAATCCTGTTCCGCTTTTCGTAAGAGTAGGCCATCGTGTGCCGGTGGGAACAGATGACATTTACAAAACTGTATACACACGGGGACTGGATGTAAAAAAGCACAAGAGTGCTTATCCCATTATCCTCGTATAACAGAATAACAACACACACACACACACACACACACACACACACACACACACACACACACACACATGTACATGTACACATATTCACAGCCATACAAATGCAGACGCTTAACTCACCAGCATTTTCTCCTTCCTGTACTCATTGTTCTCTTCCTTCTCCTTCTTCTTTTCTCCCCCTCCTTCTCATCTTCATCCCCCTCTTCCTCCTCCTTATCTCCTCTTCCTCGTCCTCTTCTTCCTCCTCCTCTTCCACCTCCTCCTTCTCTTCCACCTCCTCCTTCCTTCCTCCCTCTCCTTCTCTTCCTCCTCCTTCTCTTCCTCCTCCTCCTCTTCCTTCTCCTCGAGGCCTCCTTCTCTTCTCCCTTCCTTCTCTTTCTCCTCTCCTTCTCTTCCTCCTCCTCCTTCTCTTCCTCCTATCCTTCTCTTTTCCCTTCTTCTCGCTTCTCTTCCTCCATCCCCTTCACCTCCTCTTCCTCCTTCTTTTACCTCCTATTCCTCCACTCCCCTTCTTCCTCCATCCTATTCCTCCCTCCTCTTCCTGCTACTACCTTCTCTTCCTCCTCCTCCTCTTCTTCTTCCTCTACTCCTCCTCTTCTTCCTCCACCTCCTCCTCTTCTTCCTCCCTCCTCACTTCTTCCTCCACCTTCTCTCTTCCTCTTCTTCACCTCTCTTCTTCCTCACCTCTTCCTCACACTTTCTTTCTCCTCCACCTCCTCCTCTTCCTCCACCTGCTCCTCTTTTTCACCTTCTCTTCCTCTTCTCTTCCTCTTCTCCACCTCACCTCCTCTTCCTTCACCTCATCCTCACTTTTCTTCCTCCTCCACCTCTCTTCCTCCTCCCCACTCCTCTTTTCTTCCTCCTCACCTCTCTTCCCCACCTCCTCTTCCTCCACCTCCTCCCTTCCTCCACTTTCTGTTCCTACTCTCTTCCTCCACCTTCTCTTCCTCCACCTCCTCCTCATCCTCCTCCTCCTCTTCCTCCATCACCTCCTCCTCTTCTCCATCACCTCCTCCTCTTCCTCCATCACCTCCTCCTCTTCCTCCACCACCTCCTCCTCTTCCTCCTCACCTCCTCCTCTTCTCCATCACCTCCTCCTCTTCCCCCATCACCTCCTCTTCCTCCATCACCTCTTCTTCCTCCATCACTCTTCTTCCTCTTCCTCCTCACCTCTCTCTCTTCCTCCATCACCTCTTCTTCCTCTCACCTCTTCTTCCTCCATCACCTCTCCTCTTCCTCCATCACCTCTCCTCTTCCTCATCACTCCTCCTCTTCCTCCATCACCTTCTTCTCCATCCCTCCTCCTCCACCTCCTCCTTCCTCCATCACTCTTCTTCCTCCATCACCTCTTCCTCCATCACTCTCCTCTTTCTCCATACCTCCTCCTCTTTCTCCATCACCTCCTCTTCTTCCTCCATCACTCTTCCTCCAGCACTCCTCCTCTTCTCAGCACCTCCGCTCTTCTCCATACCTCTTCCTCCCCTCCTCCTCTTCCTCCATCACTCCTCCTCTTCCTCCCTCACCTCTTCCTCCATCACCTCCTCCTCCTCACCTCCTCTTCCTCCTACTCCTCTTCCTCCCTCACCTCCTTCCTCCATACCTCCTCCTCTTCCTCCTCACCTCCTCCTTTCCTCCATCACCTCCTCCTCTTCCTCCATCCCCCTCCTCTTCTCCATCCCCCTCCTTTCCTCCTCACCTCTCTTCCTCCCTCCCTCCTCTACATCACCTCCTCCTCTTCCTACATCACTCCTCCCCATCACTCCTCTTCTCATCACCTCCTCTCTCTTCTCACCTCCTCTCTTTCTCTTCTCTTCCTCCATCACTCCTCTCTTCTCCACCTCCTCCTCACCTCTCTTCCTGCCTGTCATAGAGAAGAAGTATGTCATCCGTCGCCATCCCAAAGCCATAGACATTCAAGCTTTCTCTCCACAAGCTGCTTACGCCTATCACAAACCACTGACTACACTGACCCCTCTAAACATTACACAACATTGTTCTCAGCTTGACGAGCACACACCTCCCACTGACCATTTCCTGCCTGACAGGCCTTACACACTATGACATCCTCCAATCCAATCCAATCCAATCCTGTTGTTTACAGCCCTGCCGACCACACAGACCATATCAGGGCTGTCACCTCCAATCCAATCCAACCAATGCAACCCAGTCATGTTGTTTATAGCCCTGACGACCACACAGGCCATATTGGGGCTGTCACCACGTCATATTTAAAACTCAAATTACAACTGTACAATTATATACAGATTAAAACGGGGTATAAAACCAACTCGACTGTCCTTGCCTGTATCAACGCCCTGGTCAACCATAAGGGTCAACCCAGGATGGCCATCGCGTTGTGGGAAAACCCACATTGATCACACATAAAATGAGATAAATCAAAACCAGGTTCCTTAAAACAACCTTATCCTTAGAGACCGACTATACCACTTTTACCCATATCAGACGGAAAAAGGCCTACTGCTTCAAGATATCCAAATCTGGATGAGATAGAACAAGCTACAGCTAAACACAAATAAAACTGAAGCCATGCTTGTAGAGACCAAACACAAACTGTCTCCATCACAACAGCTTCAATAGAATTGCTGTCAAGTATCTAGGAGTGGTAATCGACAACACACTCACTATGGAAAATTATATCACCCAGACCACCACCACCACCACCACCACCATCACGATCATGATCATCATCTTCTTCTTTTCCTTCTTCTTCTTTTTCTCACCACCACCACCACCACCACCACCACCACCACCACCACCACCACCACCACCATCATTTCTTCTTCTTCCTCTTCTTCTTCTTCTTACCACCACCACCACCACCACCACCACCATCATCATCATCCTCCTCATCCTCATCATTATTTCTTCTTCTTCTTCTTCTTCTTCTTCTTTCTTCTTCTTCTTCTTCACAATTCTTCTTCTTTTCCGCTATTCTTCTTCTTTGCAATTCTTCTCAATTCTTCGTAAGTCGCGTTAGGTTTTTCAACCCACTCACAAACGGGTAGATGGGGGAACTTCGTGAGTGGTAACCAAACCGCGGTATTGTTTACACAAAGTTTATATGAATGTCACTGGTAATAACTGGCTGATAACCGATGTCGTAGTAGGGACGGAGGAACTGTCACAGAGCGGCATTAGCGGTGTGGTTGTACTGCTGGCTGGTCACTGGACGTGTCAGGAATATTCCCGTCTTCAGCTGCTTTCATTATTGACGGAAGCCCTGGTCCATTGTGTTTGCAAGTTTTTGTGTATGTTCCATCAACATCCTGCAATCTTCACTGGACACAGTGGTGCTGTCTCTTGCTTCCTTGACGGCAGCTGTACTTTCTGTATTCGTTTGGAAGGGTTTCACTCTCTTGCTGTTCTCTGTCCCATCTTCAGTAGAGCTGTTCTCTGTCAGAGTCACAGGCGGTATTGTTGGTGCGTGACAACACACAGTCATGACACCTTCATTGTCAGTATCCTTGTCAGTGTCAGAGTCGTAACTCCAGTCTTCAAGCGTCAATTCGCACTGTCACTGACACTGGGTCAACACCACACAAGCTTGACGGAGACAGACGGCTGGCCGTGTTGCACGTGCGAATTGAACAGCGCAGCGAGGAGTGCCAGTGGGCGTGTCATCTTTTAATGTGGCCATGGCAATTTCATTTTCAGTATATAAAATAAACTAGGGGGTGTCGGGAAAAACAAACCTGCGGGAAGAAAGAAAGAAAGAAAGAAAGAAAGAGAGAGAGAGAGAGAGAGAGAGAGAGAGAGAGAGAGAGAGAGAGAGAGAGGAGAGAGAGAGAGAGGAGGAGAGAGAGAGAGAGAGAGAAACTGTACAGTGAAAAGATTTTGTTCTTCGGCATATGGCCACAATACAATTAAAATGGAAGAAGAAAAACATGAAAAAAAGAAAAAGGATAAAAAATAAATTCATGTAATCTTTGATAGACTTTGCCATAATTGTACACCTTGGCATGTACAAAAACAGAACAGCTGAATATGCATATTCCAAAATCATGAATAAAGTGCTGCCTTAAACCAAACAATTCAAACAGTTCTTAGCTCAAGGCTACAGAACGAAACACAGCTCAAAGCACACCTGGGACCAAAGTTGATCATAGAGTTATAACTGACAATGTCAACACAAGCATTCAAAATACAAACATCAAGTGCAGCATACAGCTAATAGCTGAAATCCTTTACAAACTATTGTATTTTCAGAACAGCTCTATCTATCTATCTATCTATCTATCTATCTATCTATCTATCTATCTATCTATCTATCTATACCTTAGTCTGGCGACCGTGGGGGTACCCCTGAAGACTTGACAACCAGTTCCCTCCATTCCTTTTCTGTTCTGCCTTTCTCAGGGTTTTGTTGAATTCTAGGCCTGTCCATCGCTGATGTTGTCCTCCCATATCTTCCTTGGTCAGCTTCTTTTTCTTCCTCCTTGGACAGCGCCTTGCAGTATTGTTTTTTAAAAGTCTTTTTAATTCGTGACATGCCCGTACATTTAAGTTTACGCTTCTTTACGATTGATAGGTTTCCATAGGGACCAATGGTTTGCTGGATTCTGTTATGCACGTTTTCGTTGCTTATGTGGTCTCTGTAGGAGATGCCAAGGAGTCTCCGGAAGCAACTCATCTCTACCGCCTGTACTCTTCTCTCCAAATCTGCAGTCAGGGTCCACGATTCATAGGCATACAAAAATATGGATATGACAAGGGTGGCATTAGTCTGATCTTGGAGTTGAGTGAACTTTTTTTTATCTTTCCAGATGGTGTTCAGTCTTGACAGTGCTGCTATTGTCTGTGCAATCCTGCTTACTACCTCTGGCTGGGACCCCTTGTCTGATACAAAGGCTCTCAAGTACTTAAAGCTTTGAACCGTTTCCAGCTTCGGGTCATTGACCCTGATATCAGTGCCGATACCCTTGGCGTTATTGGTCATCAGTTTGGTCTTCTCTGCACTGATTTCCATGCCATATGTTTTAGAGGCCTTGTTCAGGTGTTCTGTTAGGCTGGCAAGCTCTTGTTCTGATCCTGTCAGTCCGTCAACAGTTACCACATTAAAACAAACTGTGCCTACTGATTATGATTATGTCAGTCCTAGGTTAGCGCAATGTGCACAGTGTTGTGTGCAAGAATAATGAATTACACTGTGCTCATTCAAGGCAAACAACATTTCATGTCATAAAAAGGTGAATGCGGTGATAATGAAAACAGTGGAAGGGACATCATTTCAGAAACAGTCACTGGTCACCTGCACAATAGATTAATGTCCTTTGATAAAGAAAACACTGCAAGACATCACTTCAGAAACAGCCTCTCGTCACCTGCACAATGGATCCATGTCCTTTGAATTGAATTTGAATGCAAAACATTCCTTCAACTGCCGTCACACACACATGCGTTTGTGGGCCCACCCATACACTTACACTCATCTCTCCCCTCCCTACACACACAACATACATACACAGATACAGATACATAGACACAAAGACACAGACACACATACACACATAAACACACACACACACACATACACAGACACAAACACATAAACATACACACGCATGCTCGCAAACACGCCCACAGAGAGTGGGGGGGGGGGGGGGGGTGGAGGAGGAGGAAAGGGGCAGAATGGGAGAAGGGAGGGAGGGAGGGCGGGGAGACAAAGAGAGGAGAGAGAAGAGAGGGAGGAGAGAGGAGGAAAAAGAAGGAAACAGAGAAGAGAGAAGAGGAGAGGGAGGAGAAAGGAAAGAGAAAAGAAAGAAAGGAGAGGAGAGGGGAGGAGAAAGAAGCAGAAAAGAAGGAAACAGAGAAGAGCGAAGGAGAGAGAGAAGAGGAGAGGGAGGAGAAAGAAGAGGAGAGGGAGGAGAAAGGAAGGAGAAAGAAGGAAACAGAGAAGAGCGAAGGAGAGAGAGAAGGGAGAGGAGAGGAGAAAGAAAGAAGAATAGAGCGAAAGAGAAGAGGAGAGGAGAGGGAAGAGAGGAAAAAGAAGGAAGAGGGAGAGAAGAGGACGAAAAGGAGGGACAGGAAGAAGGGAGAGGAGGAGAAAGGAAGGAAAAAGGAAGGAGAAAAGAGAACAGGAAGAGGAAGGAGAGGAGATGGGGGAGAAGGAGAAGAAGAAAGGAAGGAACAGAGAAGAGCGAAGGAGAGAGGAGAGGAGAGGGAGGGAAAAGAAGGAAACAGAGAAGAGCGAAGAGGAGAGGGGAGAGAAGGAAGAGAGAAAGAAGGAAACAGAGAAGAGCGAAGGAGAGAGAAGAGGAGAGGGAGGAGAAAGGAAAGGAGAAAAGAAGGAACAGAGAAGGCGAAGGAGAGAGAAGAGAAGGAGAAAGGAGAGAGAAGGAAGAAAAGAAGGAAAACAGAGAAAGAGAAGGAGAGGAAGAGAGAGAGAGGGGAGGAGAAAGGAAGGAGAAAAGAAGGAAACAGAGAAGAGCGAAGGAGAGAGAGAGAAGAGGAAGGAGAAAGGAAGGAGAAAGAGGAAAGAGAAACAAGAGAAGAGGAGAGAGAGGAAGGAGAAAGGGAGAGAAGAGAAAGGAGAAAAGAAGGAAACAGAGAAGAGAAGAGAAGGGAGAGGGGAGGAGGAGAGAGGAAAGGAAGGAGAAAGAAGAGAAGAAGAGAAGAGGAAGAGAGAGAGAGGAGAGAGGAGAGAAGGAAGGAGAAAGAAGGAACAGAGAGAGCGAAGGAGAGAAGAGAGAAGAGAAAGAAGGAAGAGAGAGAAAGAGAAAAGAGAGGAGGAGAACAAGAAGGAAGAGAGAAGAGCGAAGGGAGAAGAGGAAGGAGAGAGGAGGAGAAAGGAGAAGAGAAGGGGTCTGCCAAAGCAAGAAAGGGGAGGGAGGGAAAAAGAGAGAGAGAGGAAAGCTTGAAGCACAATGCGTCAGAAGGACACGGGAGGAACCGAAACCGCGGCACTGAACACAAACACCACTTTTTGGAACGCGGTGCACCGCAACACAACGCAACGCAAGCAACGTGACGCGACGTGACGCAACACACCACAAGGGAATTGAGTGGCGGAAGAATGGAACGGCATGAGTAGCAACGGAATGAAAGAGAGAAAAATAAAGGAGGGAGGTGAAGTGTTGAAGAAAGAGGGAGAGTAGAGAGGAATGGGAAGAACAAAAGGAGGAGGGGGGGAGGTGGGGGTGAGGGGCAGGGCAGATGACGTGGAAGGAGGAGAAAGAAAGGGAAGGGGTGGATAGGAAGAGGAGGAAGGGTGGAGAGAAAGAAAGAGGAATGGTGGATAGGAAGAGAGAGGAAGGGAGGAGAGAAAGAAAGAGGAAGTAGTAGAGAAAGAAAAGGAAGGTGGAGAGAAAGAAGAGAGGGAAGGCTGGAGAGAAAGAAAGAGGAAGGCTGGAGAGAAGAAAGAAGAAGGAAGGTGAGAGAAAGAATGAGGAAGGATGGAGAGAAAGAAAGAGGGAAGGCTGGAGAGAAAGAACAGAGAAAGAAGAGAACGGAGAAAAGGAAAGGGGCTGGAGGAAAGAGTAGAGAAGAAGAGAAGGAGAAAAGGAAGGAGAGGAGAGGAGAGAGAGAGAGAGAGAGAGAGAGAGAGAGAGAGAGAGAGAGAGAGAGAGAGAGAGAGAGAGAGAGAGAAGAGAGAGGAGAGAAGAGAGAGAGAGGAGAGAGGAGAGAGAGAGAGAAGAAGAGAGACAGAGAGACAGAGACAGAGAGAGGTGCAGATGGAGAGCAGGTTGAGTGTTTCAGGTCCACTTCTTCTTCTTGTCTTTCTGGAGCTCTTTCGTGTCTATTTTCCTGTCTTTATTTTCCTTCTTTTTTTTTCTCTCCTCTTCTTCTTTCTTTCCATCTCCTTCTACTTCTAGGATTCCTTCTTTTTTCTCTCCTCTTCTTTTTTCTTTTCCTCTTTTTCTACTTCTAAGATTCCTTCTTTTTTTCTTCTCCTCTTCTTCTTTCTTTTCCTCTTCTTCTCCTTCGAAGATTCCTTCTTTTCTTTCTTTTTTCTCCTCTTCTTCTTTCTTTCCATCTTCTTCTCCTTCAAAGATTCCTTCTTTTGTTTCTTTTTTCTTGTCCTCTTTTTCTTTCTTTTCTTCTTCTTCTAAGATTCCGTCTTTTTCTTCTGTTTTTTCCTCTTCTTTTTTCTCATCTTCTTCTACTTCTAAGATTCGTTCTTTCTTTTTCTCTTATCTTCTTTCTTTTCATCGTCTACTTTGAAGATTCCTCCTTTTCCTTCTTTTTTCTCCTCTTCTTCGTTCTTTTCCTCTTCCTCTTCTAAGATTTTTTCTTTTCCTTCGTGTTTCTTCTTCTTTCTTTTCCTCTTTTTCTACTTCTAAGAGTCCTTCTTTTCCTCTCCTTCTCCTTCTAAGATGTCTTCTTTCTCTTCCTTTTTTTCTCCTCTTCTTCTTTCTTTTCTTCTACTTCTAAGACTGATTCTTTTCCTTCTCCTTTTGCTTGTTGTTGATGTCTTTGTTTTTTTTCTTCTTTGTTTTTTTTCTTCTTTGTTTTTCTTCTTCTTTGTTTTTTTTTCTCCTTTTTATATCTTTGTCTTTTCTTCTTTGCTTCCTTCTTCTTCTTTTTTTGTCTTCATCCCCTCTGAACGTGTCTCCTCATGTTGTTTCTTCCTGGTGTCCTGGAGGGCTTTCTTTGGCGCCGTAGAGTTTTTTTTTTCTTCATTCTCTTTGTCAGGAGAGTTTTCCTCTTGTCCCCTCCTCCTTTGTCTTTGTCTTTGTGTTGTCTTTAATTTCTTTGTTTCAGTTCTCTTTTATTTCTTTTTTTTTTCTGTCGTCTTTTATTTCTTTGTGATGTCTTTTACTTTGTTTTCTCCTTGCTTGGTTCAGGTTGATTTTAAATCGTCTTCTTTGGTAATGTCTTCTTCGGCACTGTCTTCTTTAGCACTGTTTTCTTTGGCACTGTCTTCTTTGGTTCTGTCTTCTTTGGCATTGTCTTCTTTGGCATTGTCTTCTTTGGCACTGTCTTCTTTGGCACAGTCTTCTTTGGCATTGTCTTCTTTGGCACAGTCTTCATTGGCATCGTCTTCTTTGTCATTTTCCTCCTTTGTTGTCGCCTATCTCTTCACAGACATCTTCTTTGTTGTCGCCTATTTCTTCACAAACATCTTCCTTGTTGTCGCGTATTTCTTCACAAACACCTTCTTCGTTGTCGCCTATTTCTTCATATAAATCTTCTTTGTTGTCGCCTATTTCTTCACAGACATATGTGTCGTGGCCTATTTCTTCACAGACATATGTGTCGTGGCCTATTTCTTCACAGACATATGTGTCGTGGCCTATTTCTTCACAGACATATGTGTCGTGGCCTATTTCTTCACATACATATGTGTCGTGGCCTATTTCTTCACAGGCATATGTGTCGTAGCCTATTTCTTCACAGACATATGTGTCGTGGCCTATTTCTTCACAGACATATGTGTCGTGGCCTATTTCTTCATAGAAATCTTCTTTGTCGTCTTCAATGTCTTCTGCATGCTCCTCTTTGACTTCGTTTTTCTTAGTTAATTTCTCGCTCTTCTTTTTCTTCTGGTTGTTCTTCAATCTGCTGCTGCTGCTGCTGCTGCTGCTGCTGCTGCTGTTGTTGTTGTTGTTGTTGTTGTTGTTGTTGATCTTCTTCTTCTTCTATCTTCATCATCCTCGTCTTCCCTTCACATTTAATCTTTCTTCCATTGTTGTCCTTGTAATAAACATCTGTTGTTTTCTTTTCTGCTCTCTTTCTTGTCGTCACTTGTTTCATCGTTTGCTGCTTTGCCTTGCGTCCTTTCTTCTTTTTCTTCTTTTCTCCATGTCCTCGTCTTTCATGTCTTTGTTCTATTGTGCAATAATGTAAAACAAAATGATGCATTAGCAAGTCCATGGGTAGTGCTCAAATCACTGGCCTAGCATATGAATAGGATGACACATAGGCACAATAGACATACACGTAGGAACACACACACATGCACGTACACTTGTACCTACATAAGCATGTACACACAGATTATACTTCTTTGTTTGTCCGTCGCGTTCGACAATGACCTCCAAAACAGCAGAGGAGGCAGCTGCTGTTTCGGAAAGTGGGCAGAAATTTATTTATAGTGGAGATGTCTTGCTCACAGCACACCCCCACTCTCGCGGCCAAGAGGGCATAGGGACAGTCAGTGTTGGAGATGTTCTCCGAAGGCCAACTAGCCCTCTGGGCTGCAGCACATAAGGACTATGCAAAGTCCAGCCTCCTAGTCAGAGTCATAGTCGATCACTAAAGACTAAGCTGTAAAGTGGAATTCCATGAGTGGGAAAGCCACTGATCATACAGCCTCTCACTTTGTTGTTGCCCCCTGGTATCAATGGATTAATCGAGAACTGTGATAAAGCCTAGATGCTGAGGGCACATTGTGCACATACAGAGATGCGCGCGCGCGCACACACACACACACACATACACAGTCCTTCGGATGAGACTAAAAACCGAGGCCCCGTGTGCGTCTCCTCCTCTTCTCCTTTCTCTCTCTCCTCCTCTTCTCCTTTCTCTCCTCTCCTCTCTCTCCTCCTCCTCTTCTCTCTCTCTCTTCTCCTTCCTCTCCTCCTCCTTCCTCTCCTCCTCCTTCCTCCTTCCCCTCATCAGAGTGGTCAGAGTGATAAGTCAATCGGATGAGACTATAAACCGAGGCCCGTGTGCGAACGAATGCAGACTGGATGTAATACAGCACATACGTATATAAGTGCTTATTCAATTATCGTCGAAATAAAAGAATAGATAAACAAATAAATAAAGAAAGAAAGAAACAAAAAACAAACAAATTTTTAAAAAATCTTTCTTCCCATCCTCTTTCCTCTCCTCCTCCTCTTTCCTCTCCTCCTCCCTTCCTCCTCCTCCTTCCCCTCATCACAGTGGTCAGAGTGATGCGCTCGTGATCTGCTGACCCAGGTTCGAATCTCGTTCAAGAGAATTTTCCCCCTGGAGTTAACATCAGTGCCAACTCCACTCTCCCTTAAGTCCTTCAAATGAGACCCTAAACCGAGACCCCGTGTGCGAACGTTCGCAGAACATCTTGCGCACATGTTAAATTCTGTTCCGCTTTTCAGAAGAGTAGGCCATTGAGCGCCAGTGGGAATGGATGACAAATTTGAAAAAACTGCAAACACAGGGACCTCCTCCTCACCACCACCTCCTCCTCCTCACCTCCTCCTCCTCACCACCTCCTCCTCCTCACCTCCTCCTCACCACCTCCTCCTCCTCACCACCACATCCTCCTCCTCCTTCCCACCTCCTCCTTCCCACCTCCTCCCCACCACCACCTCCTCCTCCTTCCCACCTCCTCCTCCTCCTTCCCACCTCCTCCTTCCCACCTCCTCCTTCCCACCTCCTCCTTCCCACCTCCTCCTCCTCCTCTTTCCCACCTCCTCTTCCTCCCCACCTCCTCTTCCTCCCCACCACCTCCTCCCCACCACCTCCTCCTTCCCTCCTCCTCCTCACCACCACCTCCTCCTCCTTCCCACCTCCTCTTCCTCCCACCTCCTCTTCTTCCTCACCACCTTCTCCTCCCCCAACTCCTCCTCACCACCTCCTCCTTCCCATCTCCTCCTTCCCAAAACTGCTTCTTTTGCGTTTTATTGTTTATCTTGTTGTTGTTGTTGTTGTTGTTGTTGTTGTTCGCCTTTTTCCCCTCTTGATTTGTTTTTGACTTGACTTGACTTGTTGTTTTTGCTCTTGTTGTTGTTCTTTTTCTTCTTCTTGTTGATATGGTTTTTGTTTTTCTCGCTCTTCTTGGTCTTGATGATTTTCTTGTTTCGCTTGCTCTTATTGTTGTTGTTTTTCTTGCCCTTGTTGTTGTTGTTGTTGTTGTTGTTGTTGCTGCTGCTTCTGCTATATTTCTTCTTCTTTTGTTCATTGTAGACATACTAGTTTTAAAAATCTTTGGGTTTTTCCCGTTCTGTCTTCTTTGTCGTCGTCTGTTTCTTCGTCTGCTGCTTTGTCCTCTGTTCTTTCTTCTTTCTCTGTTTTCCATACTCTGTTCTGTAGAGTCTTGGTTCTATTGTGCTGTAATGTAAAAGCAAAATTATAAATTTGGAAGTCCATGTTTACTGATCATATCATTGGCCTAGCATATGAAATTAATGGTGCAACACACACACACACACACACACACACACACACACACACACACACACACACACACACACACACACACACACACACACACACACACACACACACACACACCCATCCACACACTGGAGCTCTGGCCCAGCACAAAAAAATCCTCCCAAAGATGTGTAACTCAGTCCATGTCATTTCTAGCTCAGACGACAACGAAGGCCATATCTAGTCTGTCATCCCGTTCACTTAAAAAAAGGAAAAGTTGCTTTAGCAATTAATTCTAGTTCACTCAGAACATACTGATCCTCCCATGTACACATGAAACAATGTTATTCTTGTTAAAGAAATTTATCATTAACATACTTGGCCCAGGGCACTAACTGAGTTATTGTTGTCAGCAAAGCACCAATGCTGATATACAAGTGTTGAGATTGTCTGAGTTAGTGATGTCAGCAAAGCACCAATGCTGATATACAAAAGTGTTTGTCCTCAACAACATCTTTGCATGAAGTGTACTCTTCATGACATGAGAACAAATCTTCTGAAGCCAGAGTGCAGCTGCCTATTCATGGAGCACATTCTAGAAAACACTCAAAATAAGTCACATGGACAAGATTGTAAATGGAGGTTGTGTGTGAGAACGCACACGGAACATCTTGCGCACATGTTAAAACCTGTTCTGCCTTTCGGAGGATTAGGCCATCGTGTGCCGGTGAGAACAGATGACAAAATGTACTAAACTGTATGCACATGGTCACTGTTCGTAAAAGAAAAGTACACAAATGCTTATTTCGCTATCCTGGAAATAAAAGACTAGATAAAGACTAAATCAGCTGCTAAACCAACAACAACACACAGTACCTTATTTCAGGTTTCCACTTGCTCGTGCCGCATCCTCAGGCATTGAAGTACCTAGGACGGGAACAGTGCCGACAGCAGAATAAACCTACACAAAAAATTGAGATACATATTCCAAAATCAAATATATACAGACAGACAGACAGACAGACATACAATCAGACAGACAGAAACAGACAGAGACAGAGAGGGAGAGAGACACAGGCAGGCAGGCAGGCAGGCAGGCAGGCAGGCAGGCAGCAGGCAGGCAGAGAGAGAGAATGAATGAATGAATAATCTTTATTTTTCAAGAGAGAGAGATAGAGATAGAGATAGAGATAGAGAGAGAGAGAGAGAGAGTGAGAGAGAGAGAGAGAGAGAGAGAGAGAGAGAGAGAGAGAGAGAGAGAGAGAGAGAGACAGACAGACAGACAGACAGACAGACAGACAGACAGACAGACAGACATTTAATGTTGTAAAAATAATTATGTGAAAGCACATGTTCAAACCTATGCTGTTTCATGATAACAATAGTTATGATATTAGAAATGATGATGATGATGATGATGATGATGATGATGATAATAATGATAATAATAGAAATCATAATAGCTTTTGTGGCCATGGTGTGTAGCTTAAGTGGTCCTCTTCGTAGAGAAGAAAAAAAATCAACAGAAACCAAAGTATAGCTGCCTATATTAATATATCGCTAGGTAGCCTACTAGAGAAATGGGCCATATATGCAAACACGATGGGGACGGGATAGCTCAGTGGTCAGAGCACTCGCATTTCCCAAGCTAAGGTTAAGCAGCATCGAGGGTGATTACCAATTGGATGGGTGACTGTTTGCGTGCTTTGGCCTTAGTACAATCCCGAGTCCACCCAGCTGTAAATGAGTGCCTGCCCTTTTAAGGGTAAGAGAAGATTAAGCAGCGAGGGAGAGATGGGTGCCGCCCTCAATATGCTGGCACCTAGAGAAGCTGAGGTCTCTGATGCCTTGCACATATAGGTTATGGGACACCGTTACCTTTTTCTTTGATATGCAAGCTTCTTACTTACAGCCTGTGTTCTCACAGTTTCAGCGATTCTTGAGTATTATGTGTGAGATCCAGTGCATATTCTTGAGGATTGTTAATGTTAAGATGTAAAACACCCAACAACAATAGGTAGCACTGGTATTACCTTATTGGGTGCTTCCACTTGCTCGTGCCGCATCCTCAGGCATTGAAGTACCTAGGACGGGAACAGTCTTCCGGGGTCTTTTTTGTATGGTGTCCAGCAGGGTGTCGTCTTGCAGGGTGTAGTCAACTAAACATAGCAACAGTTACGGAAACATATATAGGAACAGATTTAAACAGCCATAAACACGTCTACGCACACACTGGCATCCTTGTTCGAGATCAACACATAACCATACTATATAGATATTAAAAAGCAATATCTTGGTAAAAGAAACATTTTAACAAACACAGCAAGGTCCAATAGTCATTTGCGACACTGATGCTGGCAAAGAACCATTGTTGATGTGAAAATCTTATGCTTTTTGATGTTTTCATCAATGAATTTTTTTCCCTTCCATGGAGTGTACAGGTCATACTAAAAGTTTGTCATTGATGAAAACATCTAAAAGCATTAAAGGAAAAAAAAAAACTCTTCTAAAGCCAGAATACGCAGACAGTTCCAGCCAAGTTCTTTATCTAAAAAAGAAAGGCCAATTACGCAAACTGCTCACTGCACTCTCAGATTTTAACTCTCAGTGATTCTTAAATATCTTGTGTAAGAAATTATGCATGTTCTTAAAAGCTCTCCGAATATTAAAATGTGGATTGGCCAACAACAACGACAGATGACATTATGAACATACCTTACTGGGTGCTTCCACCTGCTCGTGCCGCATCCTCAGGCATTGAATTACCTAGGACGGGAACAGTCTTCCAGGGCCTTCTTTTCTATGGTGTCCAGCAGGCTGTAGTCTTGCACTATGTTGTCTTCTATGGCGGGCACACAAAAACTTAGATTAAGACATATAGATGGACTCAGATAGAAAGAAAGAAACAGCTAGCCAATTATACAATTTAGCAGTTACACATACATGTACCGTACAGATTTAAATAGCCATGTTACCCTACTCACACTTGCATCCTTGTTCCGACTCAACACATAACGATACTCTCAAAATATTAAAAAGGTTACACATCAGAGGTAGTTTCCGGGGTAAAGTAGTATATTCTATAGCGTGCCAGTCAGAAACATGCTTGCTGGTTTTCACAGATTTTTCAAAGTATGAAAAAATAAACTGTAACACGCACACACACACACACACACACACACACACACACACACACACACACACACACACACACACAGGGGGACGGATAGCCTAGTGGTCAGAACATTGCGCTCGCAATTTGATGACCCAGGTTCGAGTCCGGTCGAGGAAATTTTTCTCCTGGAGTTAACATCAGTGCTGACTCCACTCTCCCCAAAAGTCCTTCGGATGAGACTTTAAACCGAGGCCCCGTGTGCGAACGCACACAGAACATCTTGCGCACACGTTAAATCCTGTTCCACTTTTCGTAAGAGTAGGCCATTGTGTGCCGGTGGGAACAGATGACAATATTTACAAAACTGCATACACACGGGGACCGGATGAAAAAAGCACATGATTGCTTATTCTGTTATCCTCGATATAAAAGAATAAATAAATAAATAATAAAATAACACACACACACACACACACACACACACACACACACACACAGAAACACATACATAAACACACACAGACAGGAAGACTCACGCACACATACATACATACACACACACACACACAGATACAGACACAGACACAGACACAAACACGCGCGCGTGCGCATGCTCACGCAAACACACTCACAGCCATCTACATGAAGATGTTTAACTCACCAGCATATTCTGCTTCTTGTCTGATCTGTCCTCCTCCTCCTTTTCTTCTCCCTCCTCCTCCTCCTTTTCCCCTCTGCTTCTTGTTTTTGACAGGTTGTCTTCATCTGCTTTTTTCCCTTCTTCCTTTTCTTCTCTTTGTTTTTGTTCTTGTTCTTGTTGATTTTCTTGCAGGTGCTCTTGTTGTTGTTTTGTTGCTGTTCTTGTTCTTTTCTTGTCGTTCTTTTTTCTTCTTCTTGTTGTTCCTGTCGTTCTTGTTCTGGTTGTTCTTTCTTGCTGTTGTTCTTGTTCGTGACCTCGTTGTTGTTCAATTTGCTTGTTCTTGTTTTTTTTTTCTTGCTTTTCTTGGTCTTGATGCTTTTTTTCTGTTGTTTTTGTGATCGTTGTTGTTTTTTGTTGTTCAGTTGCTGCTCTTCTCCCTCTTGCTGTTTTGTTTGTTGTTCGTTTGATTGTGTTGTACTTTTTTTTCTTGCTCTTTTTTCTCCCTTCTTGTTTTGTTCTTGTTTTGTTCTTGTTTGTTGTTGTTCTTCTTCTTTTGTTGTTGTTATTCTTGTTGTTGTTGTTCTTCTCCTTTTTGTTTTCTTGTTGTTGTTGCTCTTCTTCTTTTGTTGATATCATTCTACTTGTTGTTGTTGTTGTTGTTCTTGCACTCCTTGTTGTTGTTGTATTCTTGTTGTCGTTCTCCTTAATATTCTTCTTCTTCTTTTTTGTTTGTCCTTCATCTTGTTGTTGTTCATATTCTTCTTGGACTTCTTGCTGTCCTTGTAAATGTTGTTCTCCTTCTTCAGCATGTTGTTGATGTTGTCATCGTCGTTCTTTTTCTTCTTCTTTTTCAGAATGTTTTGTTGTTATTGCTGTTATTCTTCTTTTCCTTCTTCTTCTGTGTGTTGTTGTTGCTGTTGTTGTTCTTGTTACTGTTGTTGTTGTTCTTTTTGTTGTTGTGGTACATATTGTTCTTTTTCTGTTTCTTGTTTTTTTTCTTTTTGTTCTTCTGATATTTGTTGATCTTCTTGTTGTTGTTTGTCTTGTTGATGTTGTTCTTTATCGTCTTGTTGTTCCTGTTTGTTTTTTTCTCCTTCTTGTTCCTCTTGTTGTTGTATTCCTCCTCCTCCTCTTCCTTTTTCTTCTTCAGCTTCTTGTTGTTGTTCTGCTCCTTGTTATTGTTGTTCTTTTTCTTGTTCATGTTGTTGTTCTTCTTCTTCTTTGTGTTGTTCTTGCTGTTGTTGTTTTTCGTCCTGTTGTTGTTGTTGCTCATTTTGTTGTTGTTCTGCTTTTTCTTCTTGCTGTTGTTCTTTTCGTTGTCTTGTTGTTGTTCTTTTTCTTGTTTTCTTCTAGTAGTTCTTTTTTTCTCTCCTTTGTTGTCGTTGTTGTTGTTCTTCTTTTTCTTGTTGTTGATGTTCTTTTTGCTGTTGTTGTTAATCTTGTTGTTGTATTTTCTTCTTCTTCTGTTTGTTCTTGTTGCTTTTTTTCTTTTTCTTGTTATTATTCTTGTTGATCTTCTTGATCTCGTTCTTGTTTTCTTTTCTTGTTTTTATGTTCTTGTCGTTGTTGTTCTTCTTCATACGGTTGTTCTTTTTCTAGTTGTTGTTGTTGTTGCTGTTGTTTTTCTTGTTGTTGTTCTTAATCTTCTTCTTCGTGTGGTTGCTGTTTTTTGTTGTTGTCTTTTTGTATTTGTTTTTATTCTTGTTGTTTTTGTTCTTCCTCTTCATTTTCGTCTTCTTGTTATTATTGTTGTTCTTTTTTTGTAGTTGTTCTTCTCCTTGTTCATGTTGTTGTTCTTCTTCTTATTGTTTGTTGTCGTCGTCGTCGTCGTCTTCTTCTGCTTCTTCTTCGTGTTGCTGCCGTTGTTGTTTCTCTTGATGTGGTTCTGTTTCTTATTGTTGTTGGTCATGTTGTTGTTCTTGTTGTTGGTCTTTTTTGATGTTGTTCGTCTTGTTGTTCTTTTTGTTGCTTTTGTTGTTGTTCTTTTTCTTATGGCTGTTGTTCTTGTTCTTGTCTTGTTGCTCTTTTCCTTCTTCGTCTTCTTTTTGTTGTTGCGGTTGTTCTTTGTCATTTTGTAGTTGGTGCGTCTTTTTGTTGTTTGTCTTCTTCTCCTTTATGTTGTAGTTCTTGTTATTGCTATTGTTCTTGTTGTTCACCTTCTTGTTGTTCTTGTTATTGGTCATCTTCTTTTTATTTCTATTATTGTTCTCCTTGTTGCTGATGTTTTTTTTTCTTCTTGTTCTTGTGGTTCCTCTTCTTGTTCTTATCTTTGTCGTGTTGTTTTCTGTCTTTTCTACTTCTTTTTTCTTCTTTCTTGGTCTCTTTTGTTCTTGGGCTGTTTAGTATTTCATTCCTCTTCTCCTTTCTGTCCATTCTGTTTCCAGCCTTGTCTTTGTCGCCCTCATCTTTGCTGGGGTCTTCATCTTCTTTGCCACGTGTTGTCTCCCTTCTCCTTAGTGTTCATCTTTTGTGCTGATCTTTGTTTTCTTTTTCACCTCGTCTTTTTTTTTCTTCTTGTTGATGTCTTGCGTTTTCCTTTATAGTCGTCTTTTTTGTTTTGTTTTTTAAAAATCTTTTTCCTCAGCTTATTTTTTCTCTTTTCTCGTTTTCTTTCAGGATTTTCTGTGTTGGATGTTTGCTTCTGCGTTTTCTACATGTACAAAGTCCTTGTTATTTTGATGTCTTTCTTTTCTTCATCAGTGTTGCCAACTTTTCCTTTTAGTCGTCATTTTCATCATCAACTACAATCTCGTCTGCTCAGTTTCTTCTTCTTCCTCTCTTTTTTTTGTTTCTGATGTTTTTTTTCTTGTTGGTCGACATTGCTGTGTTTTTCTTCAAAGTTAACGGTTTTTTTGTTTTTTCTTTTTATTATTAAGTTTTTTCTTCTTCTTTGTTCTCTTTTTGGGGGAGTTCTTCTTCATGTCTTCTTGGTTTTTGTTGCTCTTTTTTCCCTTTTTCTTCTTCTTTTTTCCCCTTGTTCTTCGCCAATTCTTGTTTTTCACAATTCTTCTTCGCAATTCCTCTTCTTGTTCTTCGCAATTCTTCTTGGTCTTGTTGTTGTTGTTCTTGTTGTTGTGTTTCTTCTTCTTCTTTGTTGTTTCCGTTTCTTTTTTGTCGCGTTTGTTCCGTCCTCTGTTGCTCTGTCCTGTGTCTTTGTTTCTGGCTTCTTCTGTTCCCCCTCCACCAATTCTTCTTTCTTTTTTCTTTCTTTTTTTTATTTTTATAACTTTTCCTCCTCCTTTGTTGTCGTCACTTTATCAGCAACTACAGTCTTGTCTGCACAGTTTCTTCTTCTTCCTCTCTTTTTTCTGTTTTTGATGTTGGTCTTTCCTTGTTGGTCGACATTGTCTTTGTTTTTCTTTATAATTAAAGGGTTTTTGTTTTCGTTTTTCTTTCTTTGTCTTCATCATTGTTCTCCTCCTCTTTTTGTTCCTTTTTCATGGTCTTCTTGGTTTTCTTGCTGTTGTTGTTGCTCTTCTTCTTCTTTTCTTCATCTTCTCTTCCTCCTCCTCCTCTTCTTCTTCTCCTTCTCCTCTTCTTTTTCTCCTCTTCTTCTTCCTCTTCGCAATTCTTCTTTCAATTCTTGTCTTCACAATTCTTCGCAATTCCTCTTCTTGTTCTTCGCAATTCTTCTTGTTCTTGTATTGTTGTTGTTTTTCTTCTTCCTCTTCTTCTTTGTTGTTTTCCGTTTCTTTTTTGTCGTCGTTTGTTCCTTCTTCTGCTGTTCTGTGCTGTGTCTTTATTTTCTGGTTTCTTCTGTTCCCCTCCACCATTTAAATTTTTTTTTTTTTTTATACTTTTCCTCATCTTCCTTCCTCTCTCCTCCCTCTCCTCTCATCTTCCCACTCTCCCCCTCCTCCTCTTTCCTCTTCCCCTCTCCCTCCTCTCCCTCTCCTCCTCCTCCCTCTCCTCTTCCTCCCCTCTCCTCTCTCCTCCTCTTTCCCACTCTCTTCCTCCCCCCTCTCCTCTCCTCCTCTCTTTCCTCTTCCCACTCTCCTCCTCCTCTTCCCACTCTCCTCCTCCTTCCTCTTCCCACTCTCCCCCCCTCTTCCCACTCTCCTCCTCTCCTTCCTCTCCTTCCCTCTTCCCACTCTCCCCCTCCTCTTCCCACTCTCCTCCTCCTCTTCCTCTTCCCAATCTCCTTCCTCCTCTTCCCACTCTCCTCCTCCTCTCCTCTTCCACTCTCCCCCCTCCTCTTCCCACTCTCCTCCTCCTCTCCCACTCTCCTCTCTTTCCCCCTCCTCCCTCCTCTTCCCATCTCCTTCTCCTCCTTCCTCTCCTCTTCCCACTCTCCTCCTCCTCTTCCACTTCCTCCCCCTCTTCCCACTCTCCTCTCCTCCTTCTCTCCTCTACCTACTCTCCTCCTCCTCTTCCCACTCTCCTCCTCCTCCTTCCTCTCCTCTACCTACTCTCCTCCCTCTCCTCCTCCTTTTCCCCACTCTCCTCCTCCTCCCTCTCCTCTACCCACTCTCCTCCTCTTCCCACTCTCCTCTTCCTCCCCTCTACCCACTCTCCTCCCTCTCCTCCTCCTCTTCCCACTCTCCCCCCCTCTCCTCCTCTTCCCACTCTCCTCCTCCTCTTCCCACTCTCCTCCTCCTCTCCTCTACCCACTCTCCTCCCTCTCCTCCTCCTTTCCACTCTCCTCCTCCTCTCCTCTACCCACTCCCTCCCTCTCCTCCTCCTCTTCCCACTCTCCTCCTCCTCTCCTCACCCACTCTCTCCCTCTCCTCCTCCTCTTCCCACTCTCCTCCTCCTCTCCTCTACCCACTCTCCTCCCTCTCCTCCTCCTCCTTCTCCCACTCTCCTCCTCCTCTCCTTCCCACTTCCTCCCTTCCTCCTCCTCTTCCACTCTCCTCCTCCTTTCCTTCATCAGAGTGGTCAAGTGATGCACTCGGGATCTGTTGACCCGCATTCGATCTCGTTTAAGAGGATTTTTCGCCTGCAGTTAACATCAGTGCTGACTCCACTCCCCTAAAGTCCTTCAAATGAGACTATAAACCGAAGTCCTATTGCAAACGCACGCAGAACATCCTGCACACACGTCAAATCTCGTTCCACTTTTCGGAAGAGTAGGCCGTGAGTGCCGGGGAATGGATGACAAATTTGACAAAACGAATACACACGGGGACCTCCTCCTCCTCCCCACCTCCTCCTCCTTCTCACCACCACCTCCTCCTCTCCACCCCTCCTCTCCACCTCCTCCTCACCACCTCCTCCCCACCACCTCCCCTCACCACCTCCTCCCCACCACCTCCTCCTGCTCCTCACCACCTCCTCCTGGTCCTCACCACCACTACCTCCTCCTCCTCCTCAACCACCTCCTCCTCCACCACCACTACCTCCTCCTCCTCACCACCACCTCCTCCATTACGAAACTGTTTCTTTTGCATTTTGCTGTTGATCTTGTTATTGTTATTCTTGTTGTTGTCATTGTTCTTGTTGTTGTTCGGGCTTCCTTTTTTTCCTGTTGTTGTTTTTTTTTCTCTTTGTTATTTTTCTTCTTGTTGTTCTTCTTGTTGTTGATATTGTTCTTGTTCTTCTTGGTCTTGATGATTTCCTTGTTTCTCTTGCTGTTATTGTTGTTGTTTTTTTGTCCTTGTTGTCGGTGTTGTTGTTGTTCTTGTTGCTGTATTTTTTCTCTTTTGTTCATTGTGAACATACTAGTCTTAAAAATCTTTGGGTTTTTCCCGTTCTGTCTACTTTGGGCGTCGTCTGTTTCTTCGTTGCTGCTTTGTCCTCTGTCCTTTCTTCCTTTCTCTGTTTTCCATGCTCTGTTCTGTAGAGTCTTGGTTCTGTTGTGCTGTAAAATAAAAGCAAAATTATAAATTTGCAAGTCCATGTTTACTGATCATATCATTACTTAGCATATGAAATTAATGGTGCAACACAAAGATGCCTAACTCAGTCCATGTCATTTCTAGCTCAGCCGACAACGAAGGCCATAAACTAGTCTGTCATCCCGTTTTACTTAAAAAAAGGAAAGGTTGTTTTAGCATTCATTTCTAGTTCACACTCAGAACATACTGATCCTCTCTGTATACACGAAACAATGTTTATTCTTGTAAAAGAAACCTATCAGTAACATACATGGCCCAAGGCACTAGCGGTTTTTTGATGTTAGCAAAGCACCAATGCTGATATACAAGTGTTGAGATTGTCTCGTTATTGATGTCAGCAAAGCACCAATGCTGATATACAAGTGTTGAGATTGTCTCAGTTATTGATGTCAGCAAAGCACCAATGCTGATAGACAATTGTTTCATCCTCAACAAAATTTTAGCATGAAATGGAATCTGGCATGAAAGCAGAACAAGTCTTCTGAAGCCAAAGTGCAGGTGCCTATTCATGGAGCACATTTTTCAGAACACTCAAAATAAGTCCAATGGATAAGACTTTTAATGGCTGTGTGTGGGAACGCAACAGAACATCTTGCACACATGTTAAAACACGTTCTGCCTTTCGGAGGATTAGGACACTGTGTGCCAGTGAGAACAGATGAACAAATTTACTAAACTGTATGCACATAGGCACTATATGTAAAACAAAGTACAGAACTGCTTATTCAACTCTCCTGGAAATAATGGAATAGATAAAGACTAAATCAGCTGCAAAACCAACAACACCACACAGTACCTTATTTCAGGTTTTCACTTGCTCGTGCTGCATCCTCAGGCATTGAAGTACCTAGGACGGGAACAGTCCCCACAGCAGAATAAACCTACACAAAAAATTGAGATATATATTTCAAAATCAAATACCTGCAGACAGACAGACAGACAGACAGACAGACAGACAGACAGACAGACAGACAGCAACAGACAGAGACAGAGAGAGGGACACACAGAGGCAGACAGACAGAAAGAGAGAGGAGAGAGAGAGAGAGAGAGAGAGAGAGAGGAGAGAGAGAGAGAGAGAGAGAGAGAAGAGAGAGAGAGAGAGATAGAGAGAGACAGAGACAGAGACAGAGACAGAGAGAGAGAGGAAGACACCAGACAGACAAACAAACAATAATGTTGTACAAATTATGTAAAAGCACATATCCAAACCAATGCTGTTTAAGTTATAATAATAGTGAACATATTAGAGATGATGAAAATAATAAAAATAATAGAAATGATGATAACTTTTGTGGCCATGGAGTTTAGCTTAAGTGGTCCTCTTTGTAAAGAAGAAAAAAATCCTCTGAAACCAGAGTATAGCTGCCTATATTAGTATATCGCTAGGCACTTGATAAAAGGCCATATCTGCAAACTGGATGGGGACGGGATAGCTCAGTGGTCTGAGCACTCGCTTTTCCCCAGCTAAGGTTAAGCAGCATGGAGCCTGGTTGCCAAGTGGATGGGTGACTGTTTGCTTGCCTTGGCCTTAGTACAATCTCCGAGTCCACCCAACTGTAAATGAGTGCCTGCCTTTTTAAGGGTGAGAGAAGGTTAAGCAGCGAGGGAGAGATGGGCGCCGCCCTTAATATGCTGGCCCCTAAAGAAGCTGAGGTCTCTGACGCGTAGCTCCCCTACGACCACATAGGTTATGAGACACCTTTTTCTTTTATATGCAAACTTCTTACTTACAGCCAGTGTGCTTACAGTTTCAGCGAGTGTTGAGTAGGATGTGTGAAGTCCAGTGCATATTCTTGAGGACTGTTAATGTTAAGATGTAAAACACCCAAGAACAACAGATAGCACTGGTATTACCTTTTTGGGTGCTTCCACTTGCTCGTGCCGCATCCTCAGGCATTGAAGTACCTAGGACGGGAAGTCTTCCAGGGTCTTCTTTTCTATGGTGTCCAGCAGGGTGTAGTCCTGCAGGGTGTAGTCTTGCAGGGTGTCGTCTTGCAGGGTGTAGTCTCTTACGATGTCTTGCAGGATGTAATCAACTAAACATAGCAACAGTTACATAAACATATACAGACTTAGATTTAAATATCCATAAACACCCCTACTCACACACTTGCATCCTTGTTCGAACTGAACACATAGCCATACTTTCTAGATATTAAAAAGCACTATTCTGGTAAAAGAAACATTTAAAAAACATAGCAAGGTCCAATAATTTTGCACGGTACAGATGCAAGCAAAGCACCAATGTTGATATGAAAATCTGACGCTGTTAGATATTTTCAAAATGTTTTAATCAATGAAAAAACTCTTAACATGACCTGTACTCTCCATGGAAGGAGAACAAATCTTCTAAAGCCAGAGTAGGCAGATAGTTAGTCAAGATTTTAGGAGAGAAAGAAAGAAAACCTATTTACTCAACCTGCTCACTCACAAGAGACTTTTAAAGTCTCCCTAATTCTTTAATGTGTAAGAAAGTACACATGTTCTTAAAACACTTAGAAAATTAACTTGTGAACCCCCAAAAATAACTACAGATGACAATGTAAACATACCTCATTGGGCGCTTCCACTTGCTCGTGCCGCATCCTCAGGCATTGAAGTACCTAGGACGGGAACAGTCTTCCAGGGTCTTCTTTTCTATGGTGTGCAGCAGGCTGTAGTCTTGCACGATGTTGTCTTCTGTGGAGGGCACACACACAGAGAATGAGATACACATAAACGGAAACAGACAGATACAAAGAAACAGCAAACTATACAATTTAGCAGTTACACACATAGACACTGACACAGACACACTTAAACACACACACACCTCATCCATATTCACGCACACACATACACACACTCACACACACATACGAGCACACACGCGCCCATGCGTGCACGTATGTATATGCAAACACACTCACAGCCATCTACATGAAGACGTTTAACTCACCAGCATGTTCTACTTGTTCTTGTCCTGCCTGTCCTCCTCCTCCTCCAATTCCTCCTCCTCTTTCTCCTCCTGCTCCGGATTTGTGAAAGGTTGTTTTCATCTGCCTTTTTCATCTTTCTTTTCTTCTCTTTGTTTCTGTTGTTTTTGTTCTTACGGTTCTTGTCGTTAATGAATTTCTTGTTGGTCTTGTTGTTGTTCGTTCTGTTTTGTTTTTTTTTGCTGTTCTTGTTCTTTTCTTGTCATTCTTGTTCTAGCCATTCTTGTTCTTGTTTTCTTCTTCACAATTCTTCTTCTTCTCCTTCTTTTTGTTCTTCTTCACAATTCTTCTCCTTCCTGTTTTGTTGTTTTTTGTTTTTCTTCTTCATCTTTTTCTCTTTTTTAATTCTTGTTGCTGTTGTTGTTTATAGGTTGCTCTGTTGTTCTTTTTCTTGCTGTTGTTCTCGTTGTTCTTTTTGTAATGTTTTGTTCTTGTTTTTGTTGTTCTCCTTATTCCTGTTGCTGTTGTTCTTGTTGTTTTTGTTATTGTTCTTGTTGTTGGTGGTGTTTTTGTCTTTTCTGTTCTTTATTCATCTTGTTTTTCTTCTTCGTGTTCTTGTTCCTCTTGTTGTTGTTCTTCTTCTTGTCGTATTGTTGTTTTTTGGTTGTTCTCCTCCTTTTTCGTTATTGTTGTCTTTGTGTTTTTCTTCTGCGTCTTTCTGTTGTTCTTTTCTTTTTCTTCTGCGTCTTTCTGTTGTTCTTTTCTTTTTCTTTGCGTCTTTCTGTTGTTCTTTTCTTTTTCTTCTTGCGTCTTTCTGTTGTTCTTTTCTTTTCTTCTGCGTTTTCTGTGTCTTTTTTTCTGGTTTTTGTTGTTTTTCTTTCTTCTGCGTCTTTCTGTTGTTCTTTTTTTTCTTCTGCGTCTTTTTCTGATTGTTTCTTTTTTGTGCTTTTCTATTTTTGTTTTTCTTCTTTCTTCGTCTTGTCTTCGTGAGTTAGTTTTTTCTTCTCGTCTTTCCGTTGTTTTTTCTTCGCGTCTTTCCGTGGTTTTTTTCTTCTTCGTCTTCCGTTGTTTTTTCTTCTGCGTCTTTCCGTTGTTGTATTTCTTCTGCGTATTTCCGTTGGTTTTTTCCGTTGTTTATATTTTTTTCTTCAGCGTCTTTCTGTTATTTTTTCTTCTACGTCTTTCTGCTGTTTTTCCTTTTCTTCTGCGTCTTTTTCGATTTTTCTTCTGCATTTTTTTTTGTTTTTTTCTCTCTGCGTCTTTTTTTTGTTTTTCTGTCTGTTTGTTGTTGTTTTTTCTTCTGCCTCTTTCCGTTGTTATTTTTCTTCTGAGTCTTTCCGGTTTTTTTTTTCTTTGCGTCTTTCCTTTGATATTTTTTTCCCTTCTGTATCTTTCTGTTTTTTCTTTTTCTTCTGTATCATTCTGTTGTTCTTTTCTTTTTTATTCTGCGTCTTTCTGTGGTTGTTTTTTCTTCTGCGTCTTTCTGCTCTTCTTCCTTTTTTTCTGCGTCTTTTTCTGTGTTTTCTTCTACCTGTTTCTGTTTTTTCTTCTGCAAATTTTCGCTGCTGCTTTTTCTTCTGTGTCTTTCCGTTGTTTTTTTTTCCTTCTGCATCTTTCTGTTCTGTTCTTTTTCTCCTCCGTCTTTTTATTGTTCTCTCTTTTTCTTTCTTTCTGCGTCTTTTTCTTCTGCGTCTTCTGATGTTTTCTTCCGTAGTTATTTTTTCCCTTTTGTGTCTTTCTGTTTTATTCTCCCCTGTGTCTTTCTGTTGTTAATTTCTTTTTCTTCTGCGTCTTTCTGTTGATGTTTTTGTTTTTTCATCTACATCTTTCCGTTGTTCTTCCTTTTCTTCTGTGTCTTTTTCTGTTTTTGTTTTTCTTCTGCATCTTTCTGTTTTGTTTTTTCTTCTGCTTCTTTTTCTGTTAACTCTTATTGTTCTTCTGTCTTTGTGTTTTTTTCTTTCGTCTTTTTATCTGTCGTCTCTTCTCTCTGTATGTTTTTTCTTCGCGTATCTTCGTTGTTTTTTTTCACGTCCTTGTTCGTCTTCCTTTTCTTCTGCGTCTTTTTCTGCTTTTGTTTTCTTCTGCGTTTTTTCTGATGTTTTTTCGTCCGCGTCTTTCCGTGGTTGTTTTTCTTCTGAGCTTTTCCGTTATTTTTTCCCTTCTGCATCTTTTTTGTTTTTTCTTTTTCATTCTGCGTCTTTCTATTGTCCTTTTCTTTTTCTTCTCTCGCTTTCTATTGTCCTTTTTTTTTCTCTGCGTCTTTCTATTGTCCTTTTCTTTTTCTTCTCCGGCTTTCTGTTGGTTTTTCTTTCACGGCTTTCCATTGTTCATTTTTTTTCATCTGCGCTTTCTGGTTGTTTTTTTTCTTGTACGTCTTTGCTTCCTTTTCTTCTCTTCCGTTTTTGTTTTTCTGCGTTTCTGTTTTTTTTCTTGCGTCTTTCTTTGTTTTTCTTGTATTTCCTTTTTTTCTTCGTCTTGTGTTTTCTTCTCATATTCCGTTTTTCTCTGCGTCTTCGTTGTTTTTCTCTCTTCTGCGTCTTTCCGCTGTTGTTTTTTCTTCTGCATCTTTCGTGCTTGTTTTTTCTTCTGCGTATTTGCTTGTTGTTTTTCTTCTGCATCTTTCCGTGCTTGTTTTTTCTTCTCCGTCTTTCGTTGTTGTTTTTTCTTCTGCTCTTTCCTGTCTTTTTTTTTCTGCGTCTTTCTGTTCTTTTTTTTTCTTCTGCGTCATTCAGTTGTTCTTTCTTTCTCTTCTGCGTCTTTTTTTGTTGTTTTCTTCTGCGTCTTTGTGTTGTTTTTCTTTTTCTTCTGCGTCTTTCTGTTGTTGTTTTTTCTTCTGCCTTTTCTGTTTTTTCCTTTTTTTTCTGCGTCCTTTTAGTTTTAAAAGGAATCTTTTTCTTCTGCATCTTTCTGTGTTTCTTCTCATCCTTCTGATGTTGGTTTTGATTTTCTTTTTCTTCTGAGTCTTCCTGTTTGTTGTTTTGTTTTTTTTCATCATCTTTATTTTATTTTTTTTTTTTTTGTGTCTTTCTGTTTTTCGTTTCTTTTTCTTCTCTGTCTTTCTGTTTTTGTCTTTTCCTTTTTGTCCTTTTTGCTTTGTTGGTTTTCCCTCTTGTTGTTTTTTCTTTTGCGTCGTTCCGTTGTTAATTTTTTTCTTCTGCATCTTTGTGTTTTTTCTTACTCTCCTGCATCCTGTGTTTTTAAAGAATCCTTTTTCTGTACCTTTCTGTTTTTGTTTTTTTTCGTTTGCGTCTTTGTGTTGTTCTTTTCTTTCTCTTCGTCTTGTGTTGTTCCTTTCTTTTTCTTCTTCGTCTTTGTGTTGTTTTTTTCTTTTTCTTCTTCGTATTTGTGTTGTTCTTTTCTAGTTCTCTTTCTTCTCCATCTTTGTGTTGTTGTTTTTTTTCTAAATCTTCTGCGTCTTTCTGTCATTGTTTTTCCTTCGTCTTTCTGTTGTTCTTTGCTTTTTCTTCTTGTGTCTTTCTGTTGTTCTTTTCTTTTTCTTCTTCGTCTATTGTTCTTTTCTTTTTCTTCTGCGTCTTTCTGTTGTGCTTTTCTTCGCGTCTGTTTTTTTCATCTTTCTTGTCTGTTCTCTCTTTTTCTTGTCCAAACCCGTATGTTCCCGAGTTTTGTTTGAATAGTCCTTTTCTGCAATGTTTTACTTTCCTCCATTTTTGTATATTTTCTTTTTGGCTTAAAAAAAATCCCTACATTTTGAACCATCTTCTTTCACAGTGTTACTTTCCCGCCGTGATCTTTTTCTTTTTCCTTTCCTCCAGTTATTTTTGTGTGCTTTTCTTCAGTTTGAGTTTGTTTTCTCCTTTTTATATTTATTCTTTTGTGTGTTCTTCAACTCTTGATTTTCTTTCCTTTCTTCTTTTTTTTTTGTTCTTGTTTTGGTTTGTGTTCTTGTTGATATTTCCATCTTTTTTCCCTTTTTCTTGTTCTATGTTGTTTCTTTTGCTGTTGTGTTATTTTCGTTGTTTTTATTTTCTTTTTCTTTCTTTTGTCTTTCTTCTTTTTTTACTCTCTGCTTCCTCTTTTTCTTTTTTGCTCTTTTCTTCTTTCTTCTCCTCCTTTTCTTCTTTCTTCTTCTTTTCTTCTCCTCCTCCTCCACCTTTTCTTCTCTCTCCTCCTCCACTTACTCCTTTTCTTCTTTCTCCTCCTACTTTTCTTCTTTCTTCTCCTTTTCTTCTCTCTTCTCCTCTTTCTTCTTTCTTCTCCTTTTCTTCTCTCTTCTCCTTTTCTTCTTTCTCATCCTCTTCTTTCTTCTCCTTTTCTTCTTTCTCATCCTCTTCTTCCTTCTCCTTTTCTTCTTTCTCATCCTCTTCTTTCTTCTCCTTTTCTCTCCTTTTCTTCTTTCTCATCCTCTTCTTTCTTCTCCTTTTCCTCTTCTCCTCCTTTTCTTCTTTCTCCTCCTCCTTGTCTTCCTTCTTCTCCTCGTTTCTTCTTTCTCTTCCTCCTTTTCTTCTTTCTCTTCCTCCTTCTCTTCTTTCTCCTCCTTTCTCCCGCCTTTCTTCTTTCTCCCCCTGCTTTACCTCTTTCTCCTCTTTTCCTTCTTTCTCCTCCTCGTTCTTTTCTTTTTTTTCTCCTCCTCCTCCTTTTCTTTTTTCTCCTCCTCCTCCTTTTCTTCTCCTCCTTTCTTCTCCTCCTTTTCATCTTTCTTCTCCTTTTCTTCTTTCTCCTCTTGATTTTCCTTGTTCTCATATTTTTCTTTTCCTCTTGTTCATTTTTCTTCTCCTCCTTTTCTTCTTTCTCCTCCTTTTCTACGTTCTCTCCTCCTCTCCTTTTCATCTTTCTTCTCCTTTTCTTCTTTCTCCTCCTCCTTCTTTTCTTCTTTCTCATCCTTTTCTTCTTTCTCTCCTCCTCTTTTTCTTCTTTCTCCTCCTTTTCTTTGTTCTTCTCCTCCTTTTCATCTTTCTTCTTCTCCTTATCTTCTTTCTCCTCCAATTTTCTTTGTTCTCATAAATTTCTTTTCCTCTTTATAATTATTCTTCTTCTCGTTTTCTTCTTTCTCCTCCTCCTTTTCTGCTTTCTCCTCCACCTCCTTTTCTACGTTCTCCTCCTCCTCCTTTTCAACCTTCCTCTCCTTTTCTTCTTTCTCCACCTCCTTTTCTGCGTTCTCCTCCTCCTCCTCCCCTTTCTTCTTTCTCTTTCTCATCCTCCTTTTCTCCTTTTTCTCCTTTCGTCGTGCACCTCCTCCTGTCCTCGCCTTCTTTGTCGTCATTATCGTTGTTTTCTTCTTCATTGTCGTTGATATTTTTGTTATGCGATTCTTTTTCTTCTTCTCTGCAGGTTTCTTTATTCTTCCTCTTCTTTTTAGTCTTCCTCTCTTACCGTCTTTGTTCTGATTGCCTTCATCTGAAGGAAGGAAAATTAACGGTTTCTCTAAAGTACAAATCTTGGAGGAAAATTAACGGTTTCTCTAAAGTACAAATCTTGCAATAGCTACTGGTTGTGTAATAGTCATATTCCTTGCTCATAATGCTTGCCATCAATTACACATGCACGCACGCACGCTTACACACACACACACACACACACACACACACACACACACACACACACACACTCCCTCCCTGTCTGACCCCCAGCTGTCCTGCCCTCCTCTAGACAACACTGGCTGATGTCAACACTGCCCTTTCTAAGGAAACCGTCAACTTCTCTTCTAGTGGACCGGTGGTCTAGAGGTATCGTGCCTGTCTAGAAAGCTAAAAGTCCCGGGTCAAAGTCTTGCGGTAGTTCGAATCCCGTTTGGCCCGAAACTTTTCCCCCATCGATTAGACGATGAGTGGTGGTTTGGGTGCCAGTCTTTTGGATGATACGATAAACCCAGGTCCCGTGTGTTACACATAATTATTTAGCGCACGTAAAAGAACCCACGGCAACAAGAGGGTTGTCCCTGGCAAAATTCTGTAAGTAAAAAGCCACTCTGATGGGAAATAAAATTAACGCAGTTACAGACAGGAAAAAAAATGGGTGGCGCTGCTCTTGTGGCGACGCGCTCTCCCCCAGAGAGAGAGAGAGAGGAGAGAGAGGAAAGAGAGAGAGAGAGAGAGAGAGAGAGAGAGAGTAGCACGAATTTCACACGAGAAATCTGCGTGACTTAAAGTGGTGTGTAAATGTAAAAAAAAAAAAAAAGCGCTATGCAAATCAGCACACGAGAAAGATCCCACAGCAAAGAGCAGAGTTGTTTCTGGCAACAAAAAACACTATGAAAAAAAAGTCAGTCTCACCTGGATACAAACACAGGTGTGCAGGGCAAGAGAGGCAGGCACTGCTCTTGAGGTGTAGCAGTCCCCCAGTTATTTCACCTGGATACAAACAGGTGTGCAGGGCAAGAGTGGCGCTGCTCTTGAGGTGTAGCAGTCCCCCCAGTTATTTCATGAGTCTGTTTTCCTTGGTGCCGAACACTTTGCTGTTTTCTTCAACATTGCAAAAATAAAGCCATGATTCAAAATACATAGCGGCATTCTTTCAACAGACAAAAGTTCATTACACAAGTTTGCAAACAGGGAAATTCATTGACACTGGTGCTTTTTGCAGGACACATTCTCATACACACATGTATACACATACATAAATACATACAAAAACACAAACACAATACATACAAAAACACACACAAACGCATACACGAACCCACGCACACATACAAACACACACAAACACACACTCATGCACACATGCCCCCCTCCCCCCCCCACATATTAAAATGGTAATTTTCTATTTACATGTTGAGAATCACTAGTATAGTTCTATTTGTTGTTGATTTGAAGTTGATTGTTTCATATCACTGTTTTGCTTTGCCCAATTGTTCTACCATCTTTTATATTTTTGCCTACAATGACTCCCACTTCTCCCTGTCTCAGTGTCTGTCTCTCTGTCTCTCTCCCCCCCCCCCCAGCCCTTTTCTCTCCCCCATTCAGCCAATGTCACTTAGTAAAAAGATGTTAAACTAAAGACAGAGCATAGAACTTCTCTCTCTTTCTCTCTCCTGTTATTAAGTAGTTGTGGTAAAATACCATACTGCAAGAAACCAACATGGTACTTACAAGTATAATGTTGTAGACCTCATTCTTTCTTTGCTTGTTTCCCCCAATAGCAGTTTTCAAATTTGGGCTTTGAAATTCGTTAGGCTGTCACTAGAAACGGTTTATGTGCAGCACAAAGTTCACGTGCAAATTAAACTCACCCCACAGACACTTTCTTCTCTGCTAAACATAGCTCACCCCCCACACACACACAAAGCCCTACCGCCCCCTCCCTCTCTCTCTCTCTCATAATTATCAAAGTCATATTTTTGTACCGGTTTTGTTGCTATGCAGTATTTTTTGTTGTTGTTACTGCTGTTGCTTTATCCCACACCAAAATACTGAGCAATTAGGCAACTCCCTTCCTGTATGGGCCAATGGCCTTTTTGTGAATAAATCATTTTCCAGTTGAAGTTCTCTCTCTCTCTCTCTCTCTCTCTCCTCTCCTCCTCTCTCTTCTCTCTCTCTCTCTCTGCTCTGTCTCCTCTCTCTCTCTCTCTCTCTCTCTCTCAGCCTAGCCTCAGAAAGCCTAGTCGTCAGAACATTGTGCTGGTAATTTGACAACCGGGGAGATTTTTCTCCTGGAGTTAACATCAGTGCTGACTCCACTCTCCCCAAAAGTCCTTCGGATGAGACTTTAAACGAGGCCCGTGTGCGAAGGCACGCAGAACATCTTGCGCACACGTTAAACCCTGTTCCGCTTTTCGTAAGAGTAGGCCATCGTGTGCCGGTGGGAACAGATGACTTACAAAACTGCATACACACGGGGACTGGATGTAAAAAAGCACAAGAGTGCTTATTCCATTATCCTCGATATAAAAAATAAATCAATCAAATCAAATCAAATCTCTCTCTTTCTCGTTTTTCTTTTGGTCTGTTTCATTGCTTTTTCCTTTCTCTGCATGTATATTTCAGTGATAGATCCCTTTTTTCTGTCTCTGATGATTGTGTTAATGTTTTTTTTCTAGTCTTTAAAATTGTAATCTTCATGAAATTCTGTTTTACTGTTTTTGGGGGCGGACTAGCCTAGTGGTTAGAGTGTTGCCCTCCTGATTTGAGGGTCACATCCCACCAAGGAGGCCACAGTCTAGAGAAGTGGATTCTGCAGTAGACATTAGTCATGACTCTACTCCTCTACAAAAACCTATAAGCCAAGGCAAAGTATTAGGAATTTTGCATCTGTTCCCATTAGCATACAATGTCCTACTCTTCTGAAAAGTGGAACAGGTTTTACCATATGCGCAAGACGTTCTGCATGTGTTTGCACAGGGGACCTCGGTTTATAGTCTCATTTGAAGGACTTTGGGGGAGTGGAGTTGGTACTGATGTTAACTCCAGAGAAAAATCCTTTTGAAGGAGATTTGAACCCTGGTCAACAGATCATAAGCGCATCACTGACCACCAGGCTATCATGTCCCTGTCTCCGGTGTGTGTGTGTGTGTGTGTGTGTGTGTGTGTGCGCGCGCGTTGCGTGTGTGTGTGTGTGTGTGTGTGTGTGTGGTGTGTTGTGTGTGTGTGTGTGTGTGTGCTTGGAAATGTGTGCATGGAGTGTGTGTGTGTGCATGGAATTGTGTGTATGCATGAGAGTGTGAGTGTTGTGTGTGTGTGTGTGCTGCACTGGCATGCAGGCTGGTGACCTCATTTAGATCTATCAGCGGGCCTTACAAAAAGCAGCACGGGTTTGTTTTGAAATTCAAATTGAGCGGAAAAACGAAGGGGGGGGGAAAACGAAGTGGCGGGCTCACGCTTCTATTCAAACAAGGTGCTGCCTTGCTGTGATAGGTGGCTAAGGAATGTGACCTCATTCCATGAAAAAAAAAGTGGGAAGTAGTTTGTTTAGTGTCAGTTAAGGTCTCTTTACAATCTGGGATATCAGATGGGCAAACCCCATTGTGGGGAGAGAGAGGGGGAATCAGAATCAGAATCAGAATCAGAAATTATTTATTGCCATTAAAGTCACATGGACTTATTGACACAACAAAATAAACTCAACATATTCATCAATACAACATACTATTCACTGGTCAGCATGACTGAAATGATGTGCAGGCAAAAAAACACCCAAAACTACCACAAAGCAAAACCATGTTGCATTCTATCTTATTTCAATTGTTCTCTTTTTCAAAACAGGAACAAACATATTGAATTATTTCAGCTTGATGATTATCAGTTACTAAAACATTGCTTAATTTGTCTATACCATTCTTATATTCTTTGACATCAGATTTCAGATTTACTAATATTTGTTTTCTTTGTTCAGTATATAAGATACACTCATCAAGTAAATGAAACTCGTCTTCTATTTTGTTGCAGTATTGACAAGTTCTGTTCTCTCTTGGTATATTCTTATATCTTCCTTTCTCTATCATTAAATCATGGCAACTTGTACGAAATTTACAAAATGTTTTCCTATGGTTTTTGTTTTCACAGTTAATCAGATATGGTTCTAGTCTATATTCTTTAGTCACAAAATTATAAAGGTTAAGTTTTGTGTACTCTTGTTTCTGGTTAATCCAAAATGTTTTATATAAACTCTCCAGTTTTGTTTGTATTGCATGGCACAAATGGGGGAGAGAGAGACAAGACAAGGCAAGGCAAGGCAAGGCAAAATTCTTTTATTCGAGGATAATAGATAAGCACTCATGTGGTTTTTTACATCCAGTCCCCGCCCTTTTCAGGGATAACATCAAGATAAAAAGATACTAAACAGTAAAACTATATGCAGTACCAAACAACATAAAGGAATAAGGACATTATACATAATAAGATAATAAAAATGCACTCATTCAGAAGACGAAAATCAGAAGCCACAATAAAATGATTTTGATTATAAAAGAAAAGAGAAGCGTTAATAGATAAAGAGCAACCAAAGAAACATAATGAAATAAACAACTTAGCAACCAAGAAAAGTCCACCCAAAAATAATTAGCTACAACATTGTTACAACTCATAACAACAAAATGAACTCAGAAGGAACTAAATATAATACAATGATTATAATGATGACAATAAGAATAATATCAACAATAGTGATAATAATATGATAATAATACACGTAAAACTCACTCCTACACGTAGGTTACACACCCCACACACACACACACACACACACACACACACACACACACACACACACACACAACATACATACATACATACATACATACATACATACATACATACATACATACATACATACATACATACATACATACATATACGCAACTCACTCACGCATGCACGTTCGCAGGCAAATGCACATACAAATCTCACACACACACACACACACACACACACACACACACACACACACACACACACACACACACACACACTTACTCACACTTATATTTATAAGCACATATCCGCAGGCGCACATGAACTTGAGGTGGTAGGGTTTTTTTGTTTTTTTTTCTTAAAAAAAAATTTTAGTCATAGAAAAAAGAAGAATGATAAAAGTCAAACAATCACATCAGGTGACAATATTATCCTTTCTTTTACATTCATACTTCATATAAAAAAAGAAGAAACAAAAGCAAACAGCAAAGTTAAAACAGAAAAAAAACAAGAACAAAACATCAAAAACTTGAGGTACGACCTATCAACAACAACAACAACAAAAAAGTCATGCAAATCATAATATTTTAATACAAGGGGAGGGACAAATAAAAACAATTATCCACACACACACACACACACACACAGACACACACACACACACACACACACACACACAACACACACACAAGTTCGCGCTCATGTCATCAATAAACTTCATTTTAAAGGAAGTATATGCCTAATTTTAATAAAGTCATGTAACGGAACACAAAAGGAATCCATCCGCTGTAAGGCATATATATTAGGACATACATATTCTAGTACCTGAATCTTATGATTATGTATTTATGGTCATAAAAATCACGTTCATAACCATTTTGTAATCATAATGAACATAATTATTCAGCTTACTTAAGAATTAAAAAATTATACAAAATCAACTGCATTCAACACGTGATTATTAAATAGTACAAAAAGTGAATAAAGTATTTCTCAATATGGATGATAACATGTTTAGGCAACAAGAGAGAGAGAGAGAGAGAGGAGAGAGAGAGAGAGAGAGAGAGAGAGAGAGAGAGAGAGAGAGAGGAGAGAGAGAGAGAGAGAGAGAGAGAGAGAGAGGAGAGAGTACACAGTACATTTTTAGCCAGGTAGTGTTGCGCACAATTTTCAACTGACCAATAATATCATCACTTAACACTCCCTATCTGTTACTTATGCATATATAGAGAATATACCATATGATAAATGTGACATGAAAATAAAATATTAAAAATTTACTCTTTGAAATCAGTTACAAGTGCACAAAGATAAGATACATATAAAAACATTTAAACACACACACACACACACACACACACACACACACACACACACACACACACACACACACACACACAGAAGAATAGAGAGAAAGGGGGAGAATTATATATATCCAACAGGATGAGTACTGGTTCATTAGTTTTGATGCATCAAGTGCATTAGGTAATTTTTGAAGGTCGACAATGATTGGTGCTGTTTAATTGAATTGGGAAGGGAGTTCCACAGTACAGGGCCTGAGTATAGTAAACTGGACTTGAACAAGTCTATTCTTGGGATTGGGATACTTGGCTTTTCAGTATTTCTGGAACGATTCATTGGGAACTTATCTCTTAAGGATGTGGGGACAGCTCCTGCCATTATCTTAAACATCAGGATGCCCTTGTTATATTTTAGTCTTTGTTGTAGGGGGAGAATACTTAACTGAGTATAATCCACGTCAAGTAATGTTTTCTTCAGGAGGATAAGTTTGAGAGCACGTTTATACAGACTTGATAAGGGTTTCATAGTGTTTGCACGGGCAGAATCCCATAGGGTTGAGGCATAGTCTATTGAGGATTGTATATAAGCTTGAAAGAATAATTTCCTTGAATGGTAGTCAAGGAAGTGTTTAATTTGAGTCAACTGGTATACTCTTTGGGACAAGTATTTGCATAGGTAAGATATGTGGTAGAACCAGCTGAGATTTTCATCAATTGTCACTCCTAGAACTTTGTGATGAGAGGTTTGTTCGATTGCTTCCTTTTTTATATGTATTGGAAACTGATTATGAGGTAAATTTTGTAGCTTTTGTCTGGTGGTGATAAGCATGCATTTTGTGTTTTGGGGGTGAATAGACATGTGGTTCAGATTTGTCCATTTGACAAGATCATTACAGCTTTGTTGTAATATGGTTGCAAGAGAGTCAATGTCATTATGGCTTGTATGTATGGTTGTGTCATCAGCAAATAGTTCACATTTGGATGCAATATGTAGAGGAAGGTCATTTATGTATAAAGAAAAGAGAATTGGTCCTAGTATAGATCCCTGTGGTACTCCATAAAGAATGGGTTTTAGATTGGATGTGGATGTAGTTGTTGAAACACACATGTTGTCTGTTCTTGAGATAAGAAGCGAGTAGTTCTAGACTAATTTGACGATATATTGTACAGGTCTAGCTTTCTGATGAGAAGTGTGTGGTCAATTGTATCAAATGCTTTTTTGAAATCTACAAATAATACTCCACAAAATTTATTTTCATTAATGTTTGTTAGCCAATTGTCTATGAGACTAGTCAGTGCAGTATGACACGAGTGATTTTGTATGAATCCTGACTGATTAGGGTGGAGTAGGTTGTTAGTTTCTATATGACTGACTAAGTGTTTATTTATATATTTTTCCAGGGGTTTTGAAAGAAGGGATATAATAGAGATTGGCCTATAATTTGAGGGATCTGAAGTGTCACCAGATTTGTAGATGGGGATCACTTTAGCAGTTTTGAAGGCATTGGGAAATTAGTTCTTTTCAAGACATTGGTTATATATATGTGAGAGTGTCTGTGATAACTGGAGCTGATAGTTTTAGAATTCTGCTGTCTATTCCATCAAGACCTCGTGTCCTTGACTGTTTGAGGTGAATCATGTAATTATGGACCTCAAAAACAGAAATAAATGGTATGTGGAGTTTTGAGGGAATATGCTTTTCTTGGCAGTATTGTTTTAATGTGTTTAGGTTATTGGATTTCGAATTGTCATTGCTAACAACATTAGTAGAAACGTTTATGAAGTGATTGTTGAGTTGTTCAGCAGTAACATCTTTGATTACATTTGATTTGGAAGATGATTGTTTGTTTGTTATTTGATTAATGGCCCTCCAAATGATTTTTTAGTTTTGTTTGGAGGATAGTAAATCTTGGAAATATTTCTTTTTTTCTCGACGTTTCTGTGAGTTTATGGCGTTTCGTAATCTTTTTGACTCTTCATGGTATTTATGTTTTTTTAAGAAATCTCTAAGATAGCATGCTTCTTCTAGTTCTTTTGTGACCCAAGCGAGAGAGAGAGAGAGAGAGAGAGAGAGAGAGAGAGAGAGAGAGAGAGAGAGAGAGAGAGAGAGAGAGAGAGAGAGAGAGAGAGAGAGAGGGAATGAATGAATGAATAATCTTTATTTTTCAAGGGTTAAAGAGTAAGTATTACATATTTATAATCCATCCGACCTTAACCCTGGTGAGGGAATATAGCTCAGAAAAAAATGTTTTAAAAAGGGTAATAGTAAAGCCCCTATCCCCACAATCCAGCATCACCACCACCACCAGTTCAACCTATATTTTAAAAAGGAGATGAAATGCAATCAACAAAATGCATAATCTCCAACTGCATACATTGATAATTATTTTTACAGGAGAGAAAGATATGAGAGAGAGAGAGAGAGAGAGAGAGAGAGAGAGAGAGAGAGAGAGAGAGAGAGAGAGAGAGAGAGAGAGAGAGACAAGGCAAAATTCTTTTATTCGAGGATAATAGATAAGCACTCATGTGCTTTTTTACATCCAGTCCCCGCCCTTTTCAGGGAAAACATCAAGATAAAAAGATACTAAACAGTAAAACTATATGCAGTACCAAACAACATAAAGGAATAAGGACATTATACATAATAAGATAATAAAAATGCACTCATTCAGAAGACGAAAATCAGAAGCCACAATAAAATGATTTTGATTATAAAAGAAAAGAGAAGCGTTAATAGATAAAGAGCAACCAAAGAAACATAATGAAATAAACAACTTAGCAACCAAGAAAAGTCCACCCAAAAATACTTAGCTACAACATTGTTACAACTCATAACAACAAAATGAACTCAGAAGGAACTAAATATAATACAATGATTATAATGATGACAATAAGAATAATATCAACAATAGTGATAATAGTATGATAATAATACACGTAAAACTCACTCCTACACGTAGGTCACACACACACACACACACACACACACACACCACACACACACACACACATACATACATACATACATACATACATACATACATACATTCATACATACATACATACATACATACATACATACATACATACATACATACATACATACAACTCACTCACGCATGCACGCTCGCAGGCAAATGCACATACAAATCACACACACACACACACAAATGCACACACACACATACACACACACACCCCCACACACCCCACACACACACACACACACACACACACAAGAGAGAGAGAGAGAGAGAGAGAGAAGAGAGAGAGAGAGAGAGAGAGAGAGAGAGAGAGAGAGAGAGAGAGAGAGAGAGAGAGAGAGAGAGAGAGAGAGAGAGAGAGAGAGAGAGAGAGATGGGTGGGGGAGGGGGGCTGTCAATATAGACTTCATGACCACTTTCAGGAAGTTCTGTGCTAGGAATTCCTTTCTTTCTAACTTTGTGTCTGCCTTGATCCTTTTCATCTTCTCCCCCTTATTGTCTATTTTCTGCCTTCTTGGTCCATTCTTCTTTTGTATTATTGTAATAATCGTGTGTCGAATGGAATTGATTTCGTGTAAACTTTTTAATTAATGATCCTTTTAAGTACGCTGAATAACTATGTCCTTCACGATTATATGGTTATGAACGTGAGTTTTATGATCATAGTGATAAGATTGATTTAGGTATTAGAATATATCTGTCCCAAAATATGTGCCCTGCAGCCTACAGAATCCTTTTGTGTTCCGCTACATATTTAAAATTCAAGGCATGTATTTCTCTTAGAATAAAGTTTATTGTTGACATATACATGCGTGCAAACCTGTGAATGTGTGTGTGTGTGTGTGTGTGTGTGTGTGTGTGTGTGTGTGTGTGTGTGTGTGTGTGTGTGTGTGTGAATTTTTTCTCCCCTTTTATCAAAATATTAGGATTTATATAATTGATTTTTGTGATAGATGGTGGTGGATTGATGTTTTGTTAAACTTATTATATTCTTTTGTTTGCTCTTTGATTATTAGGCTTTTTAAAAACATAATCAAAATCATCCTTTGATTCGTATTTCTTATCTTCGTTTTCTGAATGAGTGCTTTTTTAATAACCTTGTCATCTTCTTTCTGTCCTTATTTCGTTTATGTTGTTAATTGTTTGCTACTGGATATGATGTCTTGTTCTTGGTATTTGGATCATTATTATTATTTAGTTATAGGATTTTTTAATCTTGATATGATCCCTGATAAGGGTGGGGAAAAGATAAAAAAAGCAGAGTATGCTTATTCATTATCCTCGAAATAAAAGAATTGGCCTTGCCTTGCCTTGTGCCTTTTTCACAGAAAGACTGAAAAGAGAACATTTCTCTCCCAGATGGAGAGGAATGTACGGGGCCTGACTTGTCCAGCGCTTTACAGCAGTGCTAGACATGGTTTGCTCGTAGGACAGACAACAAAAGCTACTGTCTGAGCATTCAAAGACGAGAAAGTGAGGGGGGAAGGGAGGGGGAGTGGTAAAAGGGGTGTAAATTTGTAGAAGTTTGTGTCTGGCATTCTGTGTATGCAAAGTCAAAGTCAACATTTTATTTCCAGATGAGTAAGCAATAAATTTGCTTTTTTCATCAAGCCACTTATCTTGTAAAAAACCAAACAACCCCAATCCAGAACAAAACAACCCCCCTAAAAACAACAACAACAAAACACTTATAAAGAAAACCAACCAACAAATTCATTTATTTATTTAATTATTTATCTATTTATTCTTTTATATCGAGGATAATGGAATAAGCACTCTTGTGCTTTTTTACATCCGGTCCCCGTGTGTATGCAGTTTTGTAAATGTCATCTGTTCCCACCGGCACACGATGGCCCACTCTTACGAAAAGCGGAACAGGATTTAACGTGTGCGCAAGAAGTTCTTTTTTTGTTTTTTGTTTTGGCTGCCTCGTCTTCTGTGACACTCCCGTACTGCTGTTCCCACGCCGCTCATTTCAACCTCCCCGCCACAGCCATATCCAGATTCGTTGTGTCTCACCCCGGGTCGTAAGTCCACAGGGAGCCCTTCAATATTAGGCCGCCGCGGGGCCACCAGCCAGAGGGGCCCTAAACATCTGCTGGGTCACTTTGGTGGTGTTCAGTGGTGCCTGTTCTGAGCTAACATACGCAGGACACCACCTACTAAGCCCCTACTAACGACAGTATTAGCTCAGTCGCGGAGCCAGACTGAGTGAACCACCCACTCAAGCTTGTGACCACCACAACGTCCCTCCAACGACCGCCTCCCCGCGAACCTCCAACCCCAAAGGCTTTGACACAAATTCGCCACAGGCACAGAAGCGTATGGGGAAACCGAATCTGAGGTCACCATGAGACCAGAGCAACGGAGGCCACCGAATCAGAGGCAATTTTTATTATTGCATGATGATCAATGATGCTGAGGATGATGTAATGATGCTGCTGTGAAGGTGCATCCGCTTTGAGACTACTTGACAGGGTTGTTATCGACGCTTACTGTCATAATATATCCCGGCGTCAACCAGGCCCGAGAGATACAGACACCTGCAGTGTTGGTCAGGTAATTTGAGCAACACTCTCAAATTCGCATCCGTAAAGTGGATGAAGCTCGACTGTGTGGTCCCAGTCTCCCCACTGAGCCCACAGCACACTCACTCTGGGGAGGAGCCGGCCGGAGCCCGAAAAAAATCCCTATGACATGGGATTCGAACCCGCGACCTTCCAGTCCGGAATCCAAGGCGCTAACCACTGCACCATGGCGGCTGGTGTACGCAAGAAGTTCTGCGTGTGTTCGCACACGTGGCCTCGGTTTAAAGTCTTATCCGAAAGACTTTGGGGGAGAGTGGAGTCAGCACTGATGTAAACTCAAAGAGAAAAATCTCCTCGACACAAAAATGATTCAGCAAGCAAACAAGCAGATTACAGCCAAGAAAACCCCACCCAATTAGCTATAACATTGTTACAACACATGACAACAAAATAAACTGAAAAAGGAACTAAAGGAAATACAATGATAATAATAATAACAATAAAAATAAAAACAAACAGTAATAATGGTATTGATGTATGTAGTGTACCTGCATTAATGCATGTTCGTATGTATGTATGTATATATGTTCCATGTATGAATGAGTAGTGTGTGTTTGCAAGAGAAATGTCTGCCTATGGGCGAGAGTATGTGTGTGTGTGTGTGTGTGTGTGTGTGTGTGTGTGTGTGTGTGTGTGTGTGTGTGTGTGTGTGTGTGTGTGTGTGCTGTGCGTGTTTGAAGGGCTACATGAACACTAAAAAAATATACACCTATCCTACACAAAGACAATCGAAAAAATACTTAATAATAATAAAAACACACTACTACTACTACTACTACTACTACTACTACTACTACTACTACTATATACTACTACTACTACTACTACTACTACTACTACATACTACTGATGATGATGATGATGATGATGATGATGATGATGATAATAATAAAAATAATATAATAGTATAATAATAATAATAATAATAATAATAATAATAAATGGCGGCTTATATAGCGCGAATTCCCAAAGACATGGGCTCAGTGCTCTGCACAACCAAATCAATTTAAATAGGTTACATAAGAAGTGAAAAATTTGACTTGCACCAAAAAATAAGGAAAAATGCATGCACATACAATACAGGGCATATTACATGGCCAGACAATAAAAGTAAAATAAAAGCAATACCATCCAAAAAAATGTGCAGTGAAGTACAATGCATGCACGCGCGCACACACACACACACACACACACACACACACACACACACACACACACACACACCAAGCGCAGTGAAAAAACACACACATACACAAAACACACAAAACGGAATGACAAAGAAAACGGCACATTCAAGGATTTATCCGACATGTACTCACATTAACAAAAAATATGAGATAAAGTATGATACAAAATGAAGAACCTTATCATATCCCGAAACAGCAAAAGACCAGCACTAAAGTCAGAGATGAGTCAATAACCTACTTACTTACTGTCTCACAAACGGCAAGAATGTTTAGATTCAAGCAAATACCCAGCAGCAAACCTCACACATTCAAAAGACTGGAGTCTCAAGGGGCTCCTATGTGTGCAGGTGGTTGAAAAAGGGGAGGGCGGGGGTGGAGGTGGCTTGCAGATGCTGTTGATAGTAGCAAACCAGGGCGAAAAGACTAAAGAGGCGAAGGGAGAGGGAGAGGGATAGCACAGGATGCTGATTTCGCGCGCTTTTAGATAGGTATATATGGGCAAAGCAAGTCACATGAAAAAGCTTTTATACACAGTGCAAATTGTGTGTTGGTGGTGCGCTGTTCTGATTGGTGGTTATTTCAGTACACCAGTCTATGTGTGTGTGAGTGTCTGTGTGTGCGCATGCCGCGAGTCCATGCGTGCGTGCGTGCGTGCGTGCCTGTATGGTGTGTGTGTGTGTGTATGTGTGTGTGTGTGTGTGGGTGGTGTGTGTGTGTTTAGAACAGAGTAAAGTACGTTCTGGTGCCATGGGCTCTGTAAATGCGGAAAAGTGCGGGCGGCAAGGCCCGAAAACGGCGGTTTGCGTCACAATCATTCTAGTTCTTTAGCTCTTATTCATGGGAGGGTGGGTATGCATGCGCGCGTGCGTGCGTTCGCCGGTGTTTGTGTGTGCGGTTTTTTGTGTTTGCGGGTGTGGAGGGGACCCGCAGATTACTGTGGTGCATGATATTGTATGAAATTATGATTGGATGGTGTTGTAGGGTGATTGTTGCGTACACTGTACTCTTGTTTCTATGCGACAAACGACCTCTCTACTGCGGAAGTGGCGAGTCCCAACGCTTTGCGTCACACTCAGTCTTTACCTTATCTGGAGTGGATATGCGCGCGCGTGCTCGCGGTTGTGTGTGCGTTTTGTGTTGCGGTGGAGGACCGCGATTGGGTGCATGATATGTAGAAATTATTGGTGTGTTAGGTATTGGTACCTTACTGTTCATGCACTGCTCTAACGGTGCATCCGCCTGTGTCGCCACAATTCCGCCACATCAAATTGTCGTTTTCTGCAGTGTAATAGGTCCTGCCCGGGCTCTGGAACGCGAAAGTGCGGCGCGCCGAACGCGTTGCGCACAGCTTCGTCTTTGTCTTCAGGAGGGTCGCGCGTGCGTGCTCGCCGTGTTGTGGGTTTTGTTGCGTGTGGAGGACCCGCGATCGTGTGCATGATTTGATGAAATAATGGATGGGTTGAGGGTATTGTTGCGTACACTGTACTCTTTTTTCTATGCACAAACTTGTCCACAAGCGGCGTGTCATTTCCGGGCCGTGGTGTCGCCCTTGGCCACACGATCCAAAATGCTGTCCGATGTCGCAAGTTGGTCCTGGTGCCCTGCTCTGGAACTGCGGAAAAGTGGGGCGGCAGGGTCCCGAAACGGCGTTTGCGTCACATGCTTCTAGTTCTTTAGCTCTTATTCATGGGGGTGGGTTGCATGCGCCGTCGTGGCGTTCGCCGGTGTTTGTGTGTGCGGTTTTGTGTTTGCGGGTGTGGAGGGACCCGGCAGATTACTGTGGTGCATGATATTGTTGAAATTATATTGGATGGGTTGTAGGGGTGATTGTTTGCGTACATTACTCTGTTTCATGCTCAAACTTGGCTCCGTAACAGCGGGTCTGCATCTTCCGGGCCGTTGTGCGCCAAATAGTGCCACGCATCCAAAAGTTGTCCAGTTTGTCTGCATAGTGTGATAGGGTCTGGTGCCTTCGGGACTGGAAATGCGGGCGGCAGGGTCCCGAACGGGTTTGCGTTGCTTCTAGTTTTTGCTGTTATTCAGGGAGGTGGGTATGCTGGCGTTGTGCTTCGCGGTGTTGTGTGTGTGCGTTTTTTGTGTTTGCGGGTGTGGAGGGCCCGCAGATTCTGGGTGCATGATATTGTATGATTATGATTGAGTGGTAGGGGTGATTTGTCACTGTACCTTGTTTCTATGTAAAACTTGGCTGTAACAGCGGGGTCTGCATCTTCCGGGCCGTGGTCGCCACAATTCCGTCCACACGCATCAATGTTGTCTTTGTCTCATAGTGTAGATAGGTCCTGGTGCCCTGGCCTGGACTGCGGAAAAGTGCGGGCGGCAGGGTCCCGAAACGGTTGGTCACAATGTTCTATTCTTTAGCTCTTATTTGGGAGGTGGGTATGTCCGCGTGCGTGCTTCGCCGGTGTTTGTTGTCGGTTTGTGTTGCGATTGGAGGACCCCAGATTCTTTATCATGGAGGGTGGTATCTGCCGGTGCGTGCGTTCGCGGTGTTTTGTGTGGTTTTTGTTTTGGGGTGTGGAGGACGGCAATTACTGTGGTGCATGATATGTTGAATTATATTGGATGTGTGTAGGGGTGATTGTACACTTATCTTTCTATGCACAAACTGGCTCGTAAAAGCGGGGTGCCTCTTCGGGCGTGTGTCGCACAATTCCAGTGCACAGCATCAAGCTTGTCCATGTTGCAAGTGTGTAGGTTGGTGCCTGGCTCTGGAACGCGAATGCGGCGGCAGTCCGAAAGCGTTTGCGTCACAATCTCTAGTTCTTAGCTCTTATTATGGAGTGGTATGCATGCCGCGGCGTGCGTTCGCCGGTGTTGTGTGTGCGGTTTTTGTGTTGCGGTGTGGAGGGACCGCAGATTACTGTGTGCATGTTGTGAATTATATTGGATGGTGTTGTAGGGGTTTTGGTAACTGTCCTGTTTCTATGCACACTGGCTCGACAGCGGGGTCATCTCGGCCGTGGTGTCGCCACAATTCCAGTGCCACACGCCCAAATGCTTGTCAGTTTGTCTGCATAGTGTAGAATAGGGTCTGGTGCCTGGGCTCTGGAACTGCGGAAAATGCGGGCGGCAGGGTCCGAAAACGGCGTTTGCGTCACAATGCTCTATTCTTTAGCTCTATTCATGGGAGGGTGGGTATGCATGCGCGCGTGCGTGCGTTCGCGGTGTTTGTGTGTGGTTTTTTGTGTTTGCGGGTGTGGAGGGGACCGCAGATTACTGTGGTGCATGATTGTATGAAATTATGATTGGATGGTGTTGTAGGGTGATTGTTGCGTACACTGTACCTGTTTCTATGCACAACTTGGCTCGTAAACGGGGTTGCATCTTCCGGCGTGGTGTCGCAAATTCCAGTGCCACACGCATCCAAAATGTTTCAGTTTGTCTGCATAGTGTAGAATAGGTCTGGTGCCTGGGCTCTGGAACTGCGGAAAAGTGCGGGCGGCAGGTCCCGAAAACGGCGTTTGCGTCACATGCTTCTAGTTCTTTAGCTCTTATTCATGGGAGGGTGGGTATGCATGCGCGCGTGCGTGCGTTCGCGTGTTGTGTGTGCGGTTTTTGTGTTGCGGGTGTGGAGGGGACCGCAGATTACTGTGGTGCATGATATTGTATAAATTTGATTGGATGGTGTTGTAGGGTGATTGTTGGTACACTGTACCTGTTTCTATGCACAAACTTGCTCGTACAAGCGGGGATCTTCGGCTGGTGTGCCACAATCCATGCACAGCATCCAAAATGTTGTCCAGTTGTCTGCATGAATAGGGTCCTGTGCCGGCTTGAATGGAAAAGGCGGGCGGCAGGTCCGAACGGTTTGCGTACAATGCTTCTGTTCTTTAGTCTTATTATGGGGTGGGTTGCATGGCGGGCGCTTGCGTGTTTGTGTGTGCGTTTTTTGTGTTGGGTGGAGGGGACCGCGATTACTGGCATGATATTGTTGAATTAGATTGGTGGTGTTGTGGTGATTTGTAACTGTATCTGTTCATGCACAACTTGTCGTACAGCGGTGCTTTCCGGCCGTGTGTCGCCAATTCCATGCCAACGCATCAAAAGTTGTCCGTTTGTCTGCATAGTGTAAATAGGGTCCTGGTGCCCTGGGCTCGAACTGCGGAAAAGTGCGGGCGGCAGGGTCGAAAACGGCGTTTGGTCACAATGCTTCTAGTTCTTTAGCTCTTATTCATGGAGGGTGGGTATGCATGGCGCGTGCGTGCGTTCGCCGGTGTTTGTGTGTGCGGTTTTTTGTGTTTGCGGGTTGGAGGGACCCGGCAGATTCTGTGGTGCATGATATTGTATAATTATGATTGGATGGTGTTGTAGGGGTGATTTTGGTACACTGTACCTGTTTCTATGCACAACTTGGCTCGTACAAGCGGGGTTGCATCTTCCGGGCCGTGGTGTGCCACAATTCCAGTGCACACGATCAAAATGCTTGTCCAGTTTGTCTCATATGTAGAAAGGGTCTGGTGCCCTGGCTCTGGAATGCGGAAAGTGCGGCGGCAGGGTCCCGAAAACGGCGTTTGCGTCACAATGCTTCTAGTTCTTTAGCTCTTATTCATGGGAGGGTGGGTATGCATGGCGCGTGCGTGCGTTCGCCGGTGTTTGTGTGTTGCGGTTTTTTGTGTTTGCGGGTGTGGAGGGGACCCGGCAGATTACTGTGGTGCATGATTTGTATGAAATTATGATTGGATGGTGTTGTAGGGGTGATTGTTGCGTCACTGTACTCTGTTTCTATGCTACAAACTTGGTCGTAACAGCGGGGTTG
>CM060344.1:22846291-22853791 GCA_030674155.1 Stramonita haemastoma | reverse complement strand
AGGACCACTCGCCGAGGAGGGGAGGACCACACCGCCATTTATTTAAAATGAAAACAATTACATGAACTGATACATGTGGAGAAATTTGTAAAAAAAAAAAAAAAAAAAACCAGGACCACACCGCCGAGGAAAAGAGGACCAGTCCGCCGAGAAGGAGAGGACAACATCGCTGAGGAAGAGAGGACCCAGCAGAAAAAGTTGGGGTTTGGGGCAAATTTACCAGCGCACAATAATAATGACAATATACAGCAATATGATGCAGCACAGCAAAGTGCAGGGTACCCGCCGCATGCACGCACACAAACAAACGCACTGAAAACACCATCGCGCGCGCGCGCCGTACGCGCGTAAGCGCACGCATACCCATCCCCCTCCAGAAAAAAAGGCGTCGTTTTGCACAAAGATGCGACCGAAAGAGTCGTTTCAGCCCCGTCAACCCCTACTTTTCAACGGTAAAAGATCCCACGGCACCTAGACAATATCGCACTGTATGCATACACTCTCTCCTACCATCTTTGATACGTGTGGCGCCTGATTTGTGGCGATGCCAAAGCCCCCAAGAGGTAAAAAATCTAGTTTGTCGGAAGGAGTAAACAAAAAACAAGCAGTGCGCACAACAATTATGCCAATATACAGCAATATGATGCATAACAGCAAAGTGCAGGGTGCCCGCCACATGTGCGCACACAAACAAACACACTGAAAAACACCAGCGCGTGCGCGCGTGGGATCACGAATACCCACCCCCCTCCAGAGAAAAGGCGCCGGTTCTGCGCAAACATGCGACCGAAAGAGTCGTTTTCAGCCCTGTCCCACCCCGACTTTTGCACGGTACAAGATCCCACGGCACCAAGACAATATTGCACGTATGAATACACTCTCTCCTGCCATCATTGATATATGTGGCGCCGGACTTTGAGGCGACGGACAGCCCCAAAGAGCTAAGAAAATTAAATTGTCGAAAAGAAAGCTGGTAAGTGTACGCGACAAAAAACAAGCAGTGCGCACAACAATAATGACAATGTACAGCAATATGATGCACCACAGCAAAGTGCAGGGTCCCCTGCCACATAGCGTGCATACAAACAAACACACTGACAAACACCAACGCGCGCGCCGCACGCAGACCTACCTCCCTCCAGAAAAAAGGCGTCGTTTTGCACAAAGATGCGACCGAAAGAGCCGTTTTCAGTCTCATCCAACCCCTACTTTTGCACGGTTAAAGATCCCAAGGCACCAAGACAATATCGCACTGTATGCATACACTCTTTCCGATCATCTTGGATATGCGTGGCGCCGGCTTTTGGGCGACGTCACAGCCCCCTAGACCTAAGAAAGCTAGTTTGTCGGAAGGAAAGCTGTTAAGTGTACGCGACAAAAAACAAGCATTGCGCGCAAGAATAAAAACAATATACAGCAATATGATGAACCACAGCAAAGTGCAGGGTCCCCGCCACATGTGCGCACAAAAACAAACACACTGACAAACACAAGCGCGAACGCACGTATGCAAATGCATCCCCCCCCCCCCCCCTCAAGAAAAAGGTGCCGTTTTGCGCAAAGATCCGACCGTAAGAGCCGTTCTCAGCCAAGTCCAATCCCGCTTTTGCAAGTAAAAGATCCCACAACATCAAGACTATATTGCACTGTATGTACACACTCTCTCTTACCATCTTGGATATGCGTGGCGCCGGATTTGTGGCGACACCACAGCCCCCAAAAGCTAAGAAAGCTACTTCACCGCAAGAAAAGCTGGTAAGTGTACGCGACAAAAAACAAGCAATGCGCGCAAAAATAATGACAATATACAGCAATATGATGCCCCAGGGCAAACTGCAGGGTCCCCGCCACTTGCACGGACAAAACAAACGCACTGATAAACACCAGCTCGCGCGCGTGCGCGCATGCATACCCAACCTCCTGCAAAAAGGTGCGTTTGGGGCAAAGACGGGACACAAAGAGCCGTTTTCAGGCCCGTCCTGCGCCGACTGTTGCATGTTACAGACCCCAGGGCACCAGGACAGTATGGCACCGTATGCATACTCGCTCCCCTACCATCTCCGACGTGTGTGGCGCCGGACTTGTGGCGACACCGACGCACCTCAAGAGCTGAGAAAGCTAGTTTGTGGCAAGGAAATCGGGTACAGTGTATGCACCGAAAACAAGCAGGGCGCCCCAAAATAATGACAATATACAGCAATATGATGCCCCAGGGCAAACTGCAGGGTCCCCACCACATGACGCGACAAAACAAACGCACTGACAAACAACCAGCGCGCGCGCCGTGCGCGCATGCATACCCACCCCCTGCCAAAAAAGGTGCGGTTTGGGCAAAGACGGGACCCAGAGAGCCGTTTTCAGGCCCATCATGCCCCGACTATTGCACGGTTACAGACCCCAGAGCACCAGGACAGTATGGCACCGTATACATACTCGCTCCCCTCAACATCTCCGACGTGTGTGGCGCCGGACATGTGGCGACTCCGACGCCCTCAAGAGCTGAGAAAGCTAGTTTGAGGCTAAGAAATCGGGTACAGTGTATCGCACAAAAAAACAAGCAGGGCGCCCCAAAATAATGACAATATACAGCAATATGATGCCCCAGGGCAAACTGCGGGTCCCCACCACATGTACGCACAAAAACAAAGGCACTGACACAAACCAGCGCGCGCGTGCGTGCACGCATGCATACCCACCCCCCTGCCAAAAAGGTGCGGTTTGGGGCAAAGACGGGACCCAGAGAGCAGTTTTCAAACCCGTCCTGCCCCGACTTTTGCACAGTTACAGACCCCAGGGCACCAGGACAGTATGGCACCGTATGCATACTCGCTCCCCTACATTCTCCGACGTGTGTGGCGCCGGACTTGTGGCGACACCGACGCCCTCAAGAGCTGAGAAAGCTAGTTTGTGGCAAGGAAATCGGGTACAGTGTACTCTCCGAAAACCAAGCAGGGCGCCCAAAATAATGACTATATACAGCAATATGATGCCCCAGGGCAAACTGCAGGGTCCCCACCACATGCGCGCACACAAACAAACGCACTGACAAACACCAGTGCGCGTGCTCGCAAGCATACCCCCCATGCTAAAAAGGTGCGGTTTGGGGCAAAGACGGGAGCAAGAGAGCCGTTTTCAGGCATGTCCTGCCTCGACTTTTGCACGGTTACAGACCCCAGGGCACCAGGACAGTAAGGCACCCTATGCATTCTCGCTCCCCTACCATCTCCGACGTGTGTGGCACCGGATTTGTGGCGACACCGACTTACTCAAATATGCCTACAATGCTGCCACTGAAAGACATTATTCCCTAGAATTTGTTTTCATTTATATTTTTTTTTTTTATTGAATCTTTGATAAGTCATTTTCAATATGATTAAAAAGTTGGTACCTGCACTTGCTTTTCCTTCACTACTTCTTCCACAATTTAATAAATCATAATTGATAAACTATCATAAAGCATGGCATCATAACTCAATTGTTTGTGTTGTGTGGAGTGGAGAGAGAGAGAGAGAGAGAGGAGAGAGAGAGAGAGAGGAGAGAGAGAGAGAGAGAGAGAGAGAGAGAGAGAGAGAAGAGAAGGAGAGAGAGAGAGAGAGAGAGAGAGAGAGAGAGAGAGAAGAGAGAGAGAAGAAGAATGATGATGAATCAAAACTTTGAAAACACTTTAAATATTAAATGGTAAGAATAAGTTTGATCCAACATAACAACCAATACTCCTCTTAATAAGTTAGGATGAATGATCTGATAGGTGGAAGTTGGAGGGAAAGGAGAGGAGAAAGAAAGCAAGAGAGAGAGAGAGGAGAATGAGAGGAGAAGAGAGAGAGAGAGAGAGAGATGAGAGAGAGAGAGAGAGAGAGAGAGAGAGAGAGAGAGAGAGAGGAGAGAGAGAGAGAGAGGAGAGAGAGAGAGAGAGAGAGAGAGTAGAAGAGAGAAATGTGTGTGTATCACTGTGTGAAAACAGGTTAAAATGATTTTTATTGAGGGTAAATGATTTTATGTACACTTTTTTTCATCCTGCCTCATCCTCTGTGTGTGGTGTGCACTGTCCATGGATACATGCATGCATCATTTATTACATATGTACACATGATCATGACACATAATCAAGTAATTCACAATTGATAACACCTGATTCTGTCCAATTTTTGAGTAACTAGTACTAGTGTAGTATATTTAATTAGGATCATGGATTGGTATGATTCTGGTCCCAGTTTTCTACATGATTCTTGCATGAGATGCAAACTCTTGTCGTTTGACAAGGGTACGAGAACGTAATCAAAATGTATTCACAAGTAATGATGTATAATATGAAAGGTGTTCTAAAACTGTTGGGGAGCGATGCGTCAAAGACCTCAGCCTCTCTACGGGGCAGCATAGTGAGGGCGGCGCCCATCTCCTCTCCCTGGCTGCTTTACCTTCCCTGACCCTAAAAAGGGCAGGTAGGCAACCATTTACAGCTGGGTGAATTCGGGGGGGGGGGGGGGGGGGGCTGTAGGCCTACTAAGCCAAGGCGCGCAAACGGTCACCCATCCAATTGGTAGGCCAAACCACGCTCGAGGCTGCTTAGGCTCCAACATCGGCTTGGGGGAAATCGATCGCTCTGACCACTGAGCTATGTGCAAAATTTAATTCATTTTGTTGATCCTAGTTTTTGCTGATGACCTATTACATAACTATTGCAGGAAATCTGTCTGTTCACTTTTTGTTTTGTTAAGTGTTTGTTGTTTAGTCTGTCTTTTGTTTGATTTGGTTGGCTATGTTTGTAGCCTAAGCTAGACCTAATGATAGGGCCTGTCCTAACACTGACGCATGCGCGCATCCTAGCCTAAGTGCCGTCACTCTAGCGTCTCATGAGCTCCAGTGAACAAAAGCAAAGCACTGAACAGTATCCATACCTTCCCAGCTTACTGCTGACAGATGGTTCGAGGCTCCACTTGATTAAACGATCAAGTAAACACTCACACAACTTAGCCTTATATATACAAACATCACTCCTCCGTTGGCTTCTACAATCATAAGCAGGCCTAGCCTGCCCAGCTTCCAACAAGCAACTAGGCTAGCCTAGTCTAAACCATCAAACCATTGGCATAGGATTACTTATTACTCCTCTGTTGTGCTTTTTTCTGGCTTGAAATACACGCTGTTGCTGTTTATCAAATGAAAGAAAATATCTGAAGATTCTTTATGCTTTGTATTTGTTGATCAAAAAAAGGATGATGTGTGTGCGCGCGCGCGCGCGCGCGCGCGCGTGTGTGTGTGTGTGTGTGTGTGTGTGTGTGTGTGTGTGGTGGTGGCGTGCGTGCGTGCGTCGTGCGTGCGTGCGTGTGTGTGTGTGTGTTTGATTTTACGTCTGTTCACTTAAAGGACTATTAGACGAAAGAAACGGGGGAGGGGGGGGGGTGCATAATGAGATGAGGGCTTAAAGAAAAGAGATGCGTGTTGGTAATTGCATGCATAAAAGACTGATTACAAACTATATAAACAGAATGTTGCAAAACATGGCATAAGAAACGCAGATAATAACAAAAACACCGAACGTTGGAAAACTAATCCGAAACTGTAAAATAAACAATTGTGAACTACGTGTAAAGGCTTCCGTGAATAAAGCAAAATGTAGATTACAACAGTAACGGTGTTATAATTTCACGGTTGTACTTTACAAAGAAGAGAATACTGGGGATCGCATCAGAGACAATGCTATCTCACACAATAACTTTGAATTGATGAACACTTCGTGCAGAGACTTATCTTGAAATGCTGTAGGAACTTTTTTTTAACATTGACACTGATACAAAACATGAACATTGGGAAGTTTTTCACCACACATACATTGTATATTTTTGACAAATTTTGCTCGAAATGCATTTAATTTTAGTCTGTGGATTAGAGAATTTTCTAGTTCTGGATTTTCGAAAGCCGTACTGAGTACAAAGGATGTTCTCAATATCCAGAACTGAACAAGTATGCTGGGGATAGCCAGCCTCTTCATGGTTCTTTTTTAAATGTTTCCAGCAAACATTTTGAAGCAAAGCATAACCCTCAAAAAGAGAAAGAAGAATATCTAAAACAGTTGAACAAGTAGAATATTTTGCCGCCTTTTTGGCTGCTTTTTCAACCACTTCATTACAATAAAGACCACAGTGAGATGGAACCCAGCAGAAAGTGACATACGGATCTTCAGAATTAGAAAATGTACAAAAAAATTAATTTTAGCAATAAGTTTCTGCCTAACCTTCGATGAAGAGTTACTAAGCGACTGTAATGCAGATTAAGAATCAAGGCAAAACAAAATCTGCAAAACAGTATTGGGAACATCAAGCAGAAAGTACAAAGCCATCAAAATAGCGGTAAGTTCAGCTGTAAAGATGGAATTATTTTTGCCGATATGAGAGGACTTTTCAACCATTCTGCAGTGGTAATTTGCCCATGTGGCACTTTCATGTATATTTTTGTACTTTAACATGTTTGCTATCCTTTTTCACGGTTTAAAAAAAATCTGGGGATGATAAATTAAGTGGAATGGCTGTCGTCCTCGGCACAGCGTGGTTTATTAACCTTAAGGAATGAAATGATTTAGGTATTGTGTCATTTCTTCTTCTTTTTTCCAGACGGATGGTGTCATATATTTAAAGTATTGGGAGGTGTTAGTTTTGAACCTGAGTTGAAAGTTACTTGAGCCACTGAAACTAAATGAGGTGACAGCCCTGATATGGCTTTCGTGGTCGGTAGGGCTATAAACAATAATTATGGTGTGGTATAACAATAAACAATCTGGAATGTGAGTCTGTCTATCTATCTATTTACCTATCTATGATTATCTATATCTAAACTGAGAATGATAAGTCAAAATTCCAAGTAGAAGATAGCAAAAACAAAAGCAACCCCCCCCCTCCCCCCAGCGCGCTTCCCCAAAAGCAGCCAACCAAAACAGAACCCTTGGAATTTTTTTGCTAGGAGGGAAGGTGGCAGGACGGTTTAGACATTCACCTGCCGAACAAGTAAACCGTGAGGTTATGGGTTCGATTCCCAGCCTTGCAATTCCTTCCCAGTTTGACGAGGAAATTAAAGTGAATGTCAAAGTCTTTCGGAGGAGACTCTAAGCCAGTCAGACCCATGCGCTTACAGATTTATGCAGGTGAAAAGAACCCAAGACAGATTGAAAATCGGAAAGAACATGAAGGTACCTCCTGTCTGTCCTGGCAAAATTGGCAAGTTCGATTTCTAGCTGTATCCCTGAAGTCAGAATGCGGCTACCTCACTGATGAAGACAGAGAGAGAGAGAGAACAGGAGATTTTCTTTCCCCCTGAGAAAGCCTGCAGCACGTGCATCATGACTATGTGATGTGTGTGCAAGTTAGCTGTCGTGAGCTGTGGCTTAGATCTGTTTCCAGAAGTCATTGTGGTGGATAGCTCCGCGGGTTCTGGTCACTGTCGCTAACCCTGGCTCCACACAGTTCAGAGGCTGGAGAGAGAGAGAGAGATATACACACACATCTCCCA
>CM060344.1:22823791-22836291 GCA_030674155.1 Stramonita haemastoma | reverse complement strand
TCTGTCCTGTCTGCTTTCCTCTCTGTCTGTCTGTCTCTTTCCTCTCCTGTCTTTCTGCTTTCCTCTCTGTCTGTCTGCTTTCCTCTCTGTCTGTCTGCTTTCCTCTCTGTCTGTCTGCTTTCCTCTCTGTCCTGTCTGCCTTTCCTTCTCTGTCTGTCCTGTCTGCTTTCCTCTCTGTCTGTCTGTCTGCTTTCCCTCTCTGTCTGTCTGTCTGCTCTTCCTCTCTGTCTGTCTGTCTGCTTCCTCTCTGTCTGTCTGTCTGTCTGCTTCCTCTCCTCTGTCTGTCTGCTTTCCTTTCCGTCTGTCTGTCTGCTTTCCCTCCGTCTGTCTGTCTGCTTTCCTCTCCCGTCTGTCTGTACCCCTCCCTGTCCGTCTCCCTTCCTCTTTCCCTGTTTGCTTCCCTCCCTCCCTGTCTGTCTGCCTCCTCCATGTCTGTCTGTCTTCCTCCCTCCCTCCCTGTCTTCCTCCCTCCCTGTCTGTCTTCCTCCCTCCCTGTCTGTCTTCCTCCCTCCACGTCTGTCTTCCTCTTCCATGTCTGTCTTCCCTCCCTCCATGTCTGTCTTCCTCCCTCCCTGTCTGTCTTCCTCCCTCCCTGTCTGTCTTCCTCCCTCCCTGTCTGTCTTCCTCCTTCCATGTCTTTCTTCCTCCCTCCCTCCCTGTCTGTCTGCCTCCCTCCCTGTCTGCTCCCTCCATTCTGTCCCTCCCTCCCTGTCTGTCTCCCTCCCTCCTGTTTCCCTCCCTGTCTGTCTTCCTCCCTCCCTGTCTTCTCCTCCTTCCATGTCTGCTCTTCATCTGTCTTTCTCACCCTGTCGTCTCTCCATGTCTGTCTTCCTCCCTCATGTTGTCTCCCATGTCTCTCTCCTCTGTTGCTCTCCCTTTCCTTTCCCCTGTTGTCTTCCTCCTCCTGTCTGTCTCTCCTCCCTGTTGTTCCTCCTTCCATGTCTGTTCTTCCCTCTTTCCTCCCGTTTTGTCTGTCTTCCTCCTCCATGTCTGTCTTCTCCTTCATGTCTGTCTCCTCCCTCCTGCGTCTCCTCCTCCTGTCTGTCTTCCTCCCTCCTGTCTGTCTTTCCCTCCTGTCTGTCTTTGTTTCTTCTCCTCCCTCCTGTCTGTTGCTCCCCCTTCCCCCCTTTCTGTCTTCTCCTCCTCTCTCCCCTGTCTCTGTCTCCCTCCCTCCTGTCTGTCTCCTCCTCCAGTCTTCCTCCTCCTGTCTGTCTTCCTCCCTCCCTGTCTGTCTTCCTCCCTCCATGTCTGTCTTCCTCCTCCTCCTGTCTGTCTTCCTCCCTCCTGTCTGTCTTCCTCCTCCACTGCTCTTCTGTCTGTCTTCCTCCTTCCTGTCTGTCTTCTCCTCCTGTTGTTTCCTCCTCCTTGTCTGTCTTCTCCTCGTCTCTTCCATGTTTCATGTCCTCCTCCCTCCCTGTCTGTCTCCTCCTCCTCTCTCCTCCCTGTCTGTCTTCCTCCTCCGTCTGTCTTTCCTCCTGCCTCCTCCCTGTCTGTCTCTCCTCCTGTCTGTCTTCCTCCTTCCAGTCTGTCTTCCTCCTCCATGTCTGTCTTCCCCTCCATGTCTTCCCTCCTCCCGTCTGTCTTCCTCCCTCCCTGTCTGTCTTCCTCCCTCCCCTCCTCCTAGTCTGTGCCCCTCTGTCTGTCTTCCTCCTCAGTCTGCTTCCTCCATGTCTGTCTTCCCTCCTTCCCTTCCATGTCTGTCTTCCTCCCTCCCTTCTTGCCTGTCTTCCCCTCCCTCCTCCATGTCTGTCTTCTCCTCCATGTCTGCCTCCTCTATGTCTGTCTTCTCCCTCCCTGTCTGTCGCATCCCCCACGCTTCTGCCTGGTCTCAGCAGGGTGTGTATCATCATCACACTGAAAGCACACACGGAGTTCATGGTCTTCTGACCCTGGACGGTCATTGTTTGTGTCATTTGCACACGTCATGTAACGATTCTTATAAATTCAGAGAGAAAGAGAGGGAAAGGGAGAGAGAGAGAGAGAGAGAGAGAGAGAGAGAGAGAGAGAGAGAGAGAGAGAGAGAGAGAGAGAGAGAGAGAGAGAGAGACAGAGAGAGACAGAGAGAGAGAGACAGAGACAGAGACAGAGACAGAGGGAGAGACAGACAGACAGACAGAGTCAGGAGAGTCAAAGAGAGAGAGTGAGAGAGAGAGAGGAGAGGGAGGGAGAGAGAGAGAGAGAGAGAGAGAGAGAGAGAGAGAGAGAGAGAGAGAGAGAGAGAGAGAGAGGAGAGAGAGAGGAGAGAAGAGAGAGAGAATAGGTAGACACACTGATAGGTAGACAGACAGACAGTTAGACAAATAAGAGACCAGATCTACATAAGAAAACGGACAGAGATAACGAAACAAACAAACAAAAATAAATTTTTAAAAAAAGACATCAGTCCACAGGAATGTGTTTATTTATCAAAATTATCGGAACATCTTCAACGATTGAAAAAAGTGTTCACAGCACAGCTAAGTGCTTCGTGCGTAACACACACAGAGAATTGACGTCATGTTTCATCCATAGTGCAAATTCCAAAGAAGGAAAAACATTCGTGCGTAACACACACACACACACAACACACACACACACACACACACACACACACACACACACACACACACACACACACGGAATTGACATATTTCATCCATAGTGAAAATTTCAAAAAAAAAGGAAAAACATTCGTGCGTAACACACAAATTGACAATGTTTCACCCATAGTGCAAATTCCAAAGAGGAAAAAAAAAACATTCGTGCGTAACATACACACAGAATTGACATCGTGTTTCATCCATAGTGCAAATTCGAAAAGAAGGAAAAACATTCGTGTACAACATACACACAGAATTGACATGTTTCATCCATAGTGCAAATTCCATAGAGGAAAAAACATTCGTGCGTAACACACACAGAATTGACATCATGTTTCACCCAGAGTGCAAATTTCAAAAGAAGAAAAATATCGTGCGTAACACGCACAGAATAGAAATGTTCATCCATAGTGCAAATTTCGAAGAGGAAAAACACAGGAAAATGACAAAAGAAAAAAAATTACATCCATTGCCAAAACCACACAGCCATTCCGTCACATTAATATATCGCACGATTTCATATTTCACAGACTGACAAAAAGAATTCTGCCCCCCCTCCCTCCCTCTCCTGTTCCCTTAATCTCCCCAGAGAAACACTAAACTAAAAAAAAAAGTAAATAAATGAATGGATAAATAAACTGACACATAACTAACGAAATACAGGCAGTTCTGTAGACAGCTAACCGACGAAATATACAAAAGTTAAATAGAGAAATAGCCAACAAAAAAAAGAAAAAAAACAAAAATATATTTTTAAAATACTATTTCAATGAATAGATGGGTAAGTGAATGAATGAAACAATGAACAAATACATCAGAGTAATTAACCAGATGAATATCTAACCAACATAGGTAGGTATCCGTCAGTCACGGAAGACTATGGCGTTGCGCTCTAGGTTCTAAGCGCAAAGCCTGGGTAAGTAAGGAAGGAGGGCAAGCTGTTACCCATGCAGCAGACACCCCCCCCCCCCCCCCTCTCCTAGTCGCTGCAATGATCCAGTGAAAGGCAATCGCCGATAGGAATGGTTCCAGTGCTGAATCAACATACCATCTAATGAAACTATACGAACACCACCCCCCCCCCCCCCCCCCCCCCCCCCCCCCCCCCCCCCCCCGAATAATCAGTGCCTGGATTGAATAATGTGTTACAATAAAAAAAAAACCCAAACCAAACACATCCCCACACCCAGTCAAGTTTTGAGCATTTTGAAGGAGAAGCGTAACGAGTTAGTTATATTCCTTCCACACACATACTATCCAAGTCCATCAACAGTTTAGGGCAAGATTGGTTTTTGAAAGGAAAATCGAACTGAACTGTGGAGATCACTTTATATTCATCCCAAAATGGATGTCAATATAGATCAATTAAAGCTGTAATGTTATCATCAGTATCGTCGTCGTCGTCGTCGTCAGCATCATCATCATCATCATCATCATCTCATCATCATCATCATCATCAATCATCGTCATCATCCATCGTCGTCGTCGTCCATTTTCTTGTATATTGAAAAGTTTAAAAGCAGTAATATTATTACCATCACCACCATTGTCGTCGTCTCGTCGTCATCATCATCATTATCATCCTCCATCCCCCTTATCATCACTAAGAAAACCTGACACTCACTCGGTAAAAGCAACAATGACCTAATGCTTTGACAATGTGGACTCGCAATAGTCGACAGCCAATGTCATTTAATTCAGTGTCAGTCAATCTATGCCAAAACAAGGTTTCGTTCTAAGAAGAAGAAAAAAGGTTAGAAAAGACCAGGAAATGTTTTGAAATTGACAAAATACGGGTAAGCTTTTCTCACAAAATATCATACAGAAATCTTGGTCATAACACTTGCAGCAAGATCTAGTGGGCCACTACGAAAAAAAAAACACATCACCACTGCACCCCAACCAAACTTAGCGCAGTTAGACAAAGTCTCAGTATTTGTGTACGAATATATCCTGTTGAAATCATGGAGAATATAGTTAGCAATCTTCATTGTATTCTAGCAATCTCAACCAAACTGAATTTGAGTAATCAGCATTGTCAATCAATCAATCAATCAATCAAAACCAAAACTAACAAAAAAAAAGGATGAAAGTTGAAAGATTTAAACGCAACTTTATATTAAAAAAAAAGTAAGAACGAGGTCAAACCCCTAAGTTTACGACTGATTTAATGAATAAACATAAAGCTTTAAAAACACACGAGCCCTCGTCAAAAGTGACGATTTATTGACTTTTATCTGCTACAGTACGTAATGAAGAAAAAAAAAATGGATTGTTAGCAAGACTTTGAAATAATTATAGCTGTTTTAATTTAAATGCATGACACAATTAAAAACAAAACAAAACGAAAAATCAGTAAAAATCGTTTTTTCCCGTAGTTTCGTTTTATTCACACTGATTGGGGAAAAAAATGCTCGGTCAGTCACTGTATGTGAAATGTGTGCAATCTCCTTCAGGAAGGCCATAAGAAACGTCTTGTTCCTTTAGATTTTAACCGCAAAAGCCATTCATACACCAACCTGTCCTTTCACTTTGAAATATACACACATACAACCCCCTCCCCCTCCCACCGAAAAAAAAACCACACACAAAAAATCCACCACAAAAACCTCGAAGTAAAAGAAATTACAACAGCAACATTGACGACGATGACGAAAGCAGCAACAACAGCAGTATGGTAAAAAGAATCCTTGACTAAAAAAAAATGGACCCCCCCCAAAAAAAAAAGAGATTTTTTTTTTCACTTCATGCATACTGACTTTACCAAACTGTACTTTCATTTGCGGAAACGAGAGAGAGAGAGAGAGAGAGAGATGAGAGAGTAGAGAGAGAGAGAGGAGAGAGAGAGAGAGAGAGAGAGAGAGGGGGGGGAGGGAGGGAGAGAGAGGAGGGAGGGAGGAGGAGAGAGAGAGGGAGGAGAGAGAGAGAGGAGGGAGGAGAGAGAGAGGGAGGGAGGGAGACAGAGAAGAGAGAGGAGAGAGAGGAGGGGGGGGAGAGACAGGGAGAAAGATACAGGGAGAGAGAAAGACAAGGAGAGAGACACAGAGAAAGAGACAGAAAGACAGAGATAGAGAGAGAGAGAGAGGGGGGGGGGGAGGAGGAGGATGGAGAGACAGAAAGAGCAGAGAGAGAGCAGAGCAGAGAGAGGGAGAGGGAGAGGGAGGAGGAGGGAGAGGGAGAGGAGGAGGGAGAGAGTCGTTGTGCCACATACTTATCGGAGAGACAAACAACTGCTCGAGAGGTAACTGTTAAAACGCTTGCACAACGGACATTTTTCATTGTGTAAACGCCATGAACACATTTCTGACACCGTCAGTTTGTGCAAAACACAATGCTACAACAAGTTAAATCAAGAAAAGTCTTGATTTGGGGTTGATTTTTCCCCACAGAAAACCAACATGAAGTAAAATCCTTCAACCCCCTCCCCCCCAAAAAAAAACCCCACAAACAAACCAAAAACGACAAACCACACCCCCCCCCCACCCACCCACAAACAAAACAACAACACCCCCCCCCCAAAAAAAAAAAAAAAAAAAAAAGCTCACTTTTTCAAGCCAAGTCAATGGAGAAAAATATTTTTTAAAAAACCACACCCAAAAACACACACACTGAAAAAGCACATTGTCGGTATTTTGCACAATCGTCAGTATTATTTTTGTTACTCGCCCCCCCCCCCCAAACAAAAAACCAAAATAAATCTCTTAAAGATGAGACGACCAACCAACACACACCGAATTCACACGCAAAATTCTGGAGAAACGCCCCCCAAAACCCCAACACACTTCCAAGTAAAAAAAAAAAAACCAAAAATTTTTAAAAAAAAAACAGAAAAAACACTACGTACAACGTGTAACCCCCCCCCCCCCACAACAACAACAACAAACAAACAAAAAAATCACCCCCCAAAAAAAACCTGGAAGAGGGAGGCGGGGGTGGTACACATGGCGTGATGACGTCATAAACCATTTTGCATGTGACGAAAACACGGATATCGATGACGTCACGGGGTGATGCGGAGAGCACGCACTGGAGAGAGGAAGACTGTGTGTTACAAGGAGGTGTGCAGACACCGAGTGACGTAGTCATTGTCGCGAACACCACACATACGCCTCATCATTGTATATAATTATCTATTATGCCATGGGGGGGGGGGGGGAGGGGAGGAAAAGGCTTAAAGATGGGAGGGTGGGAGTGAGGGAGGAAGGAGTGTTGGAGAGTGTGATTATATTGTTGGGGTTGGGGGTCGGGGGGGGGGGGATGATGTGAGTTGGGTTGGGTCAACATTATTGCAAAGTCTTTATTAAACAAAAGAACAAAAGATGAAAAGGGGCTCATTCTTGAGAGAGAGAGAGGGGGGGAGGGAAGAGAGGAGGGGGGGGGGGAAGAGAGAGGGGGGGGAAGAGAGAGAGAGAGAGAGAGAGAGAGAGAGAGAGAGAGAGGAGGAGAGAGAGAGAGAGAGAGAGAGAGAGAGAGAGAGAGAGAGAGAGAGAGAGAGATGCGAAATGGGATGGGTAAGGGGGGGGGGGGAAGTATAGTTAAAGATAGAGGAAGGTGGTAAAGTTGGAACAGAATCAGGCCATGTGGTATTCTGTGGACGATGCTTGTAAACACACGCACTCACCAGCAATGAATGCCGACCAAGCCCTTGCCACTCTAAAGGAGTCAATTCCCGATCATTTTTTTTCCCTTCTGCTTCATGGAAAATTATAATATTAAAACACCGCACAACAGAGCAGATCTTTTGCTTTGTGCCTTGTAGTCAAGAGTTGTACACCTCGTGTGCTATGTCTTCTTCATCGTACGCTCAGACAGCAACCATTGTTGTTTGTCTAATACGCTAAAATGCCTTTCGCTGCCGTCATCCGCCTGACAAGTCGGGCCCAGCGCATCCACTTCGACGTGGGAGGGAGAAATATTCTCTTTAAAGTCTTTTTGGACAGAAAAAGGGCAGGAGGAAAATGGACCAAGGAGGTCGAAAATGGACCAAAAAAGGTGTAAGGAAAAAAGGAACAAGGCAGAAATAGTGGGAGAGAAAAGAGAGGAATTTCTAGCACAAAATTTCAAAAGGTGGGGATGCTGTTTATACCAACAGCTCCCCCCCCCCCAGCATCCCCATGGGGGGGGGGGGGGGGGAGGGGGGAGATAGCTGAAGGAAGAAGCCAAGGACTAGAGAGAGATGAGATGAGATGATGATGATGATGCGGTGATGATGATAATGATGATGGTGATGATGGTGGTGATGATGATAAAGGTGATAATGATGATGATGATGGTGGTGATGGGTGATGGTGATGATGTGTGATGATGATGATGATGATGATGATGATGATGGTGATGGGATGTGATGGTGGTGTGATGATGATGATGATGATGATGATGATGATGATGATGATGATGATGATGATGATGATGATGATGACACCGTGCAGATACATGATTCTCATAGAAAGTGCTGCTATTATGTTTCCTCTTCTAATCATCTATCAAAACTCATATATTCCCCTTTTTTTTTCTCCAAAATCATGAAACCCCATCTTATAAAAAAAAATCTTCTGTCAGATTCGCTGGTCAGTGTATGTGTACTTTAAAACAATTGTCAAAAAAAAACAACCCAGACATAGCCCAAGAAAAAAAAAAAAAAAAGAAAGAAAATACACAAGAAATGAATAGTGATGAAAACAACGGTTATCAGACTTTAATGAGTGCTGGTCTGAAACATTTCCACTTTTTGGCCCAAACGTGTGGAAACAACACACGCAGAAACAAACGATTTATTTAAAAAAAAAAAAAAGGACACCACTTTCTTTCTTTTTCGTGCCTGACAGAGATTCATACCCAAGTTCAAGAACCTTCAGTATACAGGCATGAGGGAAAAAAAAAGAAAAAAGAATGAAAACTGTTGAAAGGGTGAAGAAGAGGGAAGGGGACAGAGATGGGGGGAGAGAGAGAGAGAGAGAGAGAGAAGAGAGAGAGAGAGAGGAGGGAGAGGGAGAGAGAGAGAGAGAGAGAGAGAGAGAGAGAGAGAGAGAGAGAGAGGACACTGTGTGTGTTTGTGTGTGTGTGTACGTGTGTGTATGTGTGAGACAGAGAGAGGGGGGGAGGGGAGAGAGACAGAGACAGAGACAGAGTGGGAGAGAGAGAAAGGGAGGAGGAGAGAGAGACAGAGAGAGACAGAGAGAGACAAGAGAAGAGGGTGTTAGGGGTAAATCTATGACCTATCTAAAGGGGCGGGAGGGGGTTGGGGAAAACGTCGGGTCAAATGGAAGCTCTTTTCAAACTGCACATGTCTTTCCAGGTGACGGAGCTACTCTCCTCCATGTCTGTCACTCGCTCCTCCGTTTCGTAATGTTGTTTGGCAAACCCCGTTCCACCGTCCCCTTGCCCCCGGCCCCCTCCCCGTCCCTTTCCCCCACCCCCACCCCGGCCGGCCCCCGCGGCGGGGTTGGCGAAGCTGGCGCCACTGCCGCTGCTGTTGTCCTTTTTGGCGAACCTCAGCGCCTTGAACAGCTTGTTTTTCCGCCGGAATTTGCCGGAGCGGAGGTTGTAGCAGGAGCAGGAGCAACGGAGATGCGGTCGGCGAATTCCGGCTGCTCCTGTGCTGCCATGACGACGGCGCCGTTGGTGGGGATGACCTCGTCGTCCAATCGGATGGAAGTGATGGCTGCCGTGGCGGCCTCCATGTCGGCGCATTGATCTGAAACGAGCAACGTGGTTGGTTAGTTTTGGAGAGAGTTTTTTTGGTTTGTTTGAGTCGAATTATTAGTCCTTTTCAGATTTCTCTTGATATCAGGACTGTGGTCAGAAGCCAGAAAGTCGAGAGGTCCCACGCTTTGGCAAGTTCTCCCACTTCAGCACCTCGGGCCACCCCCAAAATGTCACAATTCTAGAAGCAACGTCATGAGATGAGTCAACATGACAATAGAATTGAATAGTTTGGAGGGAGGCCCCGCGTTCCATTAAAAAAAACCCAACCCATTTCTAACGTGCACTGCGGTTGGTTAACTTCTAGTGCGCGTTGCAGACGCTGCAGTAATCAAGGAGCGATCTGGTTGGTTAGTTTTTTGGTCTATTTTTAGCTCTTTTAGCTAGTAGTGGTGAAAGCCGAGACAGATCTAAAGTGGGAGAATTGCCTTTGAATTGCTGAGGGAAGATGGCGCAGGACATGGTTGGTTAAAGGGTGATGGGGTTTTGAAAGCGTTGAGGGGAACGGGAGACCGGCCTCGGCTTATGGGAATGCAAAGGAGGAAGCGTGGGTAGGAATAAATTGAATAAATTGTAATCTGTCCGTGCATCGACATTAAAAGCGACTTTCACACTTTTGTCAGAAAGATCGTCCTAGGGGTCATTGATTCACTGCAGCTGCAAAATCAATCGAGTTCATCGCCAAAGTCAGAAGGTGGCGGCTACCTTAATGGGGGGTACAAAAAAAAAAGTTGCATATGCAAAAATCTCACGGTTTGTTAACCTCGGAGCTCTAGCTGAGGAAGGGGAAAAAAGTGATGTTTTGAATTATTATGTTGACACTGCCTTCGTCCCTGACAAAAACCTTAGCATAACAACCAGAACGTTCCTTTTGAGGATTAAAAAAAATCCCCTGAAATGGGGGGGGGGGGGGGGGGGGTATGTCTTCCTACATGGTGAAGTAATTAAAACAGAAAAAAAAGTCATGCATGCAAACTTCTCAACCAAGTAAAATCTCCTGAAATCGTAATGTGGCTGCCTATATGGCAAAATACTTTAAAAAAATATCCAGTCATGCACTAAACTTCTAGGTGAAGTGATAGCCTAGTGGTCAGAACATTGCGCTCGCAATTTGACGACCCGGGTTCGATTCCCGTTCGAGGGGATTTTTTCCCTGGAGTTAACATCGGTGCTGACTCCACTCTCCCCAAAAGTCCTTCGGATGAGACTTTAAACCGAGGCCCGAGTTCGAACACACGCAGAACATCTTGGGCACACATTAAATCCTGTTCCGCTTTTCGTAAGAGTAGGCCATTATGCGCCGCGCGGTGGGAACAGATGACAAGATTTACAAAACTGCAAACACACGGGGACTGGATGTCAAAGGTCACATGAGTGCTTATTCCATTATCCTCGATATAAAAGAATGAATGAATAGACAAAATAAATAAACTCCTTACAAAAGAGAATGCTTACAATCACACAGCGATACCCTAGCTAGGTGGGGGACGAGTGAGAAAGTGTACAGGATTTCTGGGTGACCCCCCCCCCCCAAGCAAGGTGTTAAGCTGGGGAACGCCCAGCCCAGCAACAACAATGATAAACACCACCACCCCACCGCGACACGTTATTCCTTGAGAAGAACGAGCCGAAATAGAATTTCATGCCGAGAAATCTGCCACGGAGATGAGAGACCGTGGGGGTACGATATTGGAAAGATAAGAGGAGGAGGGGGGGAGGGGGAGGGGTGGAAGGGTGTGGGAGAAAGGGAAGAAGAAGCAGGGGTGGGGGTGGGGGTGGGGATTATTGTGGTGTGGTGCCATGGAGATAGAGGACGGTGCCAGAGACACGTTATCTCTGTGGATGGACGGACGTTGACCGTTATGGCCCTCCTTGAACTTTAATTTGACACTGCGTGCGTGCGTGTGTGTGGTGTGCGTGCGTGTGTGTGTGTGTGTGTGTGTGTGTGTTGTGTGTGTGGTGTGTGTGTGTGTGTGTGTGTGTGTGTGTGTGTGTGTTATGTATGTATGTATATATGTATGTATGTATGTATGTATGTATGTATGTATGTCTGTCTGTCTGTCTGTCTGTCTCTCTCTCTCTATATATATAGTGTGGATGTGTGTGTGTGTGAGAGAGATGCACACACACACACACACACACACACACACACACACACACACACACACACACACGCACAGACACGCACACACGCACAGACACGCACCACACACAGACACGCACACACCACACACACAAACACCACACACACACACACACACACACACACACACACACACCACATACACACACACACACACACAACACACACACACACACATATGAGGAACAGAAAATAAGAAAAAAAAAACAACCAAAAAGACGTACTAATACAAAAAATGATTACTCAGCACTGGAAACCAATCCTCTCACCACCATCACCCCTCCCACTGTCCCCAAAACACCCCCCCTCCATCCACCTTGCTCACGTTCCCCCCCCCCCCCCCCCCCCCCCCCCCCCCCCCCCCCCCCCCCCCCGAAATCATTGTTACAAAATCTTCTTGAAGGTGAAGGAACCTTTAGCCTTCTGGCCCCAAACACCTGAGTCATAATTTATGACGTAGCTCCTTCAAGCCTCCAGCGTGGTCAGGTTGGCATGGCAACCGTGACGCCATTATCTTCTGCTTCTGGTTCTGTATCCCCAAAGATGGAATACGTCAGTGTGTGTGTGTGTCCTTGGGGGGCGGGTGGGGGGGGGGGGGGGCAGGGTGGTGGTGGCTGTGTTGTGTTGTGTTGTGTTGTGTTGTGTTGTGTTGTGTGGTGTGTGTGTGTGTGTGTTGTGCATGTGTGTGTGCGTGTGGTGTTGTGTGTGTGTGGCGCGCGCGCGCGCGCGTGCGTGCGTTGCATGCGTGTGTGTGTGTGGTTTTGATCGCGTATTCTATCATTTCGTTGTTAGTCCAACTTAAAAAGAAAAGAAAACGACAAAATGAACATCTGAGTTGGTTAAAATAAGAACAAAAAACAGTAGATGATATTTTAAAAGTGATTTACAATACTTTTCTTCCCACAGAAGACAGACAGACGAAAAGACAGACAGAAGACACGCAGACAGACAGACAGCAGACAGACAGACACGCAGACAGACAGACAGACAGACACAGACAGCCACACACACAACACACTCATTTGGCTTGAACTTGGACCAAAGTATGTGATAACAAATGTAATGATGGTATGATT
>CM060344.1:22808843-22823691 GCA_030674155.1 Stramonita haemastoma | reverse complement strand
AGCCTGTGACCTATGATGGTATACTAGCCTAGTCCTGTTAGTATAGTGCAGCTGCTGTTATGTAGATTATATGTATGGAGCCTTGACCTATGATGGTATATAGCCTTAGTCCTGTTAGTATAGTGCAGCCTCTGTGTGTAGTATGTATAGGCCTTGACCTAGATGGTATATAGCCTAGTCCTGTTAGTATAGTGCAGCTGCTGTTGTGTAGGTATGGATGGAGCCTGTGACCTATGATGGTATATAGCCTAGTCCTGTTAGTACAGTGCAGCTGCTGTTGTGTAGGTATGGATGGAGCCTCTCACACAACGGCTGGGGGCTTTGGGGAGGGGGTGGGGTGGGTAGGAAGGAGTTGGGTAAGTGGGTGGGAGTGGGTGGGTGAGGTGTAGGTGGGGGTGGAAGTTTGAGGTGGAGGAGGAAGGGGATAGTATTAGTGCAGCTTCTGTTATGTAGGTATGGAGCCTCTCACACAATGCCTGGGGGGTTGTGGGGGTGGGGGTGGGGAGGAAGGAGTTGGGTAAGTGGGTGGAGTGGGTGGGTGGGGTGGGTGGGGGTGGAAGTTTGAGGTGTGGAGGAGGAAGGGAAGGTTTGTCAGGGAAGACAAAAATTGGTAGGGATAGTGGTGGAATGGGTAGGAGAGAGGAGAGAGAGAGAGGAGAGAGAGAGAGAGAGAGAGAGAGAGAGAGAGAGAGAGAGGAAGAGAGAGGAGAGAGGAGAGAGAGGAGAAGAGAGAGAAGAGAGAGAGAGAGAGAGAGGAGAGAGAGAGGAGAGAGAGAGCAGGGGGAGGGTGGGGGTTGGGGTGGGGTGAAGGGTGATAAAAGGTGAAAACTAGAGTTCTTCGTCCACTTCACAGATGCTTGACCAAACTCGTTACCTACCTTCTGAATCTAATATCGCTCTGTAGCCCTCTCTCCCCCTCTTCCTCTCCCCCCTCTCTTTCTCCTCTCCCCTCTCTTTCTCTTACCTACTCTGTGAATCTAGTATCGCTCTGAAGCCATCTCTCCCCTCTCCCCCCCTCTCTTACCTACTTTCTGAATCTAATATTGCTCTGTAGCTCGCTCTCTCTCTCTCTCTCTCTCTCTCTCTCTCTCTCTCTCTCTCTCTCTCTCTCTCTCTCTCTCTCTCTCTCTCTCTCTGATTCTCCATTATCTCTCTCTTCTTTCCCTCCACACACTTCCATCTCTCTTTCTCTAGCTTATCTCTGTGTTTCTGTCTTTGTCTGTCTTTCTCTCAATCTCTGTGTCTGTCGGTCTTTTTCCGATAGTGTCGACAACAAAAACCCACACTTAAGACGGACACTCCCTAGTGGGAATGCCGGGGGCCTCTCAGTATAAATAGCATCCCCACCTTCTGGAGATTCTGTGCTAAAAATTCCCTCTTTTCTATCCCTCTCTTTGTTTCTGCCTCTTTCCCTTTTTCTTTCTTTCTGTTGACCCCTTCTTGTCCACTTTCTGCCTTCTTGTTCCATTCTCCTTCCTCCCCCCCCCCCCCCCCCTCAGTAATCTTTGATAAAAATATAACAATTCTCTCCTACGCATTGATTATGCACTAACATCATACATTCCATTTCATGTATCATGTCATTTCATTTCTTTAATATATAACATACAAAATTCAATAAAAACGTTAAAAAAAAATTATCTCCTACGCCGAAGTCGGATGCACCGGACCTGACTTCTCAGTGCGCACATAACGGCAGCGCAACGCATTTTCGCTCATATGACAGACAACGACAGTGGTGGTTCGCGATCCCAGGCTATCCCAATCTCCCCGAAATACACTAATAACATCGATTACGCTTAGAAGATTTTACAGGTTAGCGTGTACTCTGGTGGTTATATCAATAACTGTGACTATGTTTCGAAACCGCTCTACCCCTCTTTTTACCTTCTTCTTCCGAGCCCAACTGACACAGTCGGATATACTGACTATATCAAAATGGGGCTGAGTCAGAATGAAAATGATTTATCGATCACGAGCTGTCAGAATCGGCTGTCCTCAGCACTAATAAAGCAGAGCTGTTAACAGAGAGCCTTGATGAATTACTCATCAATAACCCGGCTCATGTGTTCATTAAGCCACCATCCTACCCCCCCCACTCCCCTTCCCTCCCCCCCTGCCCCATCCACCACACCACCCACACATACAGCTATCAAGTTTTTCATGCAACCCTGTGGTTGTGCTAAATACTTGTGGTTTGTCTGGTAGTCCCCGTGGTTGTGTGTGTATAGTATATATATATATATATATATATATATATATATATATATATATATATATATATATATATATATATATATAATTATGTTTGTGCTTTGTTACCACAGCCTTTGTTTTTTTAATATTTTTAGGATTATGTTTTGTGTGGATATGTTGAAGTAAGGGCCTTAAGCAAGCAAGCAAGTAAAGCAAGCAAGCAGAGTATTAAATAATATAATTCCTCTTACGAAAGGCATAAGCGCTTACAAAACCTTATAAACACAAAACTATACAGTTACTGAACAAAAACACTAACGCATCCATTGCCAAACTATGTGTTAATAACGACACTTCTGCATCATTCCCTTGTGGTTCCCCACCCATACCACCCACCTCCATGTTTTCAGCCTGCGTTGTAGTGTTGCCATAAGCTGTCGCATTTGCAACGGCTGCTTAGAAATAACTGTGGATCGGTGGATCGGTGGTCTAGGTAGTAACGCGCCTTGCCTAGAAAGCAAAAAGTCCGGGTCAGAGTGTTAGGTGGTCTGTACCCCGTTTGGGCCCAAAACTATTCCCCCCCATCCTGAGTGGTGGTCTGGGCGCTAGTCTTTCGGATGAGACGATAAACCGAGATCCCGTGTGTTACACATCACTATTTAGCGCACGTAAAAGAACCCACGGCAACAAGGGGGGGGGGGGGGGGGGGGTTGACCCTGGCAAAATTCTGTAGCAAAAAGCCACTCTGATAGGAAAACAAAATACAGTTGCATGCAGGAAAAAGCAAAAAAAAAAAGGGTAGGCGCTGCACATGTGGCGACGCGCTCTCCCGGGGAGAGCAAGCTCCAATTTCACGCAGTGTAATCTGCTGTCACAGCAGAAAGGTGGTTTGGAAGAGTTTAAGCTAAAAGCTAACGATGATGAAAGCAACCGCAAGTGTTTCTGATGTACCACACACACAGTTTTTGTATTTCATACCACTTGTCAGTGTAAATAGGACATTCCCACCTTCTAGAAACTCGATGCTTGAAATTCTCTCTTTTTCAAATGTCTTTGTTTCTGCCTTAGTTCCTTTTCTTCCTGCCACCTCCTTCTTGTCTATTTTTTTTCTGCCTTCCTGGTCCATTCTCCTGCCCTTTTCCAGAAAAAAAACCCTCAAAGTCCACCTCACACAAGTTCGGCGACGAGGTAGCTGTATCAAACTGACCTAAACACAACTGAGGGGCTGTTGTAGCAGAAATACTTCCAGTTTTAGTTGTGGGTTTTCTCATTGAGGTTTCACTTGTGAGGGACATGTTCTGCTTGTAACTTGCTTGTTTGTGCACTAGAATGTTTACTCTCCTTTGGGGATGCCCGGGGCCTGTCAGTAAAACTCGCATCCGCACCTTCTGCAAAATCTGCGCTAGCAATAAACCTCTTTTCTACCCCTCTCTTTGTTTCTGCCTTGTTCCTTTCCTTCCTGTCACCTCCTTCTTGTCTGTTTTCTGCTTTCCTGGTCCATTCTTAATTATCACCCCCTTTTTTCCCCCCAGAAAGACTTATAAGATAATTTTTCTCCCCTGCCGAAGTCCAATACTTTGGCATTGACTTGGAAAGCGCTCAACGGCAACGCAACGCACTTTCGCTCATATGACCGCCAAGCGCATCCGACTTTGGCGCGGGAGAGGATTGTTATGTTTAAAGTCTTTATGGGGGAAAAAGAAAGCAGGAGAATGGACCCAAAAAAGGCAGAAAATAGACAAAAAGGAGGCGACAGGAATATATAAAAAAAAGAAAAGAACCAAGGCAAAAACAAAGAGAGGGATAGAAAAGAGGGAATTCCTAGCATATACTTTTCAGAAGGTGTGGATGAGATTTATACTGACAGGCTCCTGGCATCTCCACGGGGAAGTCGAACCGTGTGACGTCACCTTTAATGGAAGAGAACTGCCACTTCTACCACAGTAACAAGATTCGGTCAGTGTGCAGTGGTCTTCCACACGTCGTCACTCCCCACTGTCCTTCCCCCCATACTGCCGTCATTTCCCATCTTTCCACCTCAACAGTTTTTCTGGGGCTAAAAGGGACGGAGAAGGAGGAGGAGAGAGAGAGAGAGAGAGAGAGAGAGAGAGAAGAGAGAGAGAGAGAGAGAGGAGAGAGAGAGAGAGAGAGGGAGGGAGGGAGGGACGGGAGGGAGGAGAGGGACGGGGAGGGAGGGACGGGGAGGGGAGGAGAGAGGGACGGGGAGGGAGAGAGAGAGAGAGTGGGAGAGAAACAGAGAGGGGGACGGAGAGAGAGAGAGAGAGGGGGGGGACGAAGAGAGAGAGAAGAGAGAGAGAGAGAGAGAGAGAGAGAGAGAGAGAGAGAGAGAGAGAGAGGAGAGAGAGAGAGAGAGAGAGAGAGGAGAGAGAGAGAGAGACCGTTAGGGCACTACTGAATATCTTGCAACTAGCCTAAGAGTTTTTCTTTGTTGTTGTTTTTTTAACCAGCTCAAGTGTTAAAGAGTATGAAAATTAATCATTTAACGTTGTGATAGATGTTGATCTTACAGCGAACCATACCTCCAGTTTAAGGATTTTTTTCGGCTAAGGGATTTACCCTTCACAATGCATTTACGATGGGGTTACAACTTTCACCACACATGCTTAAGATATATTCTTGATACCTACAAAGATTTGTTTTGGGGTAATGAAATCGCCACATCGCATCGTATATTTGGATACTATGTAGCTATGTAGATTTCGCCCACAGGTTTCTGATTATGAATGAGTTTGATGTTAATGGTCGTGGGTTTAAATCTTTCCCTGAGCTTTGTAGACTAAGGGCCGGGATTCTGTTTTTGATGATCTGCAAATTTAACTTGCGTAGACAACTAGATATGGCCGATTCCTCTTCCCGTGTACAATGCATAAAGAAGATGAAATTATGCACGTTAAAGATACCGTAATTCATAATTATATCGGAGTTTTTATTTTCTATCCCTCTATTTGTTTCTGCCTCGATCTTTTTCTTCCTGTCACCTCCTTCTTGTCTATTTTTTGACTTATTAGTCCATTCTTCCGCCCTTTTCCCTTAAAAAAAAATCCAGAAAGACTCAAAAGATAACAATGCTCTCCCATACCGAAGTCGGATGCGCTTGGCCTGACTTTTCAGGCGCTTAACGGCAGCACAACACATTTTCACTCATGACAGACAGCAAAGCGTTGCTGTCTGATTGTTCGAGGAAGAAGAAGCTGTATCGGGTTGTATCTGGTGTAGGCATGTGGCCCACCAGAACACCTCAGCCAAGACAATCCTCCAGAGGTACCCTGGAAGGAAGCTGTCACCTAGAGCATTAACGGTAAAAGCTGGATGATAAAATACCAAGGAATGGACTTAACTGGACATGTAAAACCTTGCGGCAGCTAAAAAGGTAAAGGTAAAGATGTCCCATAACTTATGTGGTTGTAGGGGATCGAGGCATCAGAAACCTCAGCTTCTCTAAGGGCCAGCATATTGAGGGCGGCGCCCATCTCCTCTTCCTCGCTGCTTTACCTTCCCTGACCCTAAAGAGGGTAGGTACCCATTGACAGCTGGGTGAACTAGGTGACTGTACTGAAGCCAAGGCGCGCAACTAGTCACCCATTCAACTGGTCACCACACTCGATTTCTGGTAGCTAGCTGCACAGCAACTAATTATGGGAATGGAGATCTCTCGAAAAGTCTGCTAGAAACATCCAGTCCTCCCTTCCCCCCCCCCCCTCCCCTAACGACCACATCGGTCAGAGGACAGAGTGAGTGAGTGAATGAATGACATGTTTATATTTTTCAACTCGCAAAAATTAAAAAGAAAAAAACCCGAAAGTGCACTCCAGGCTAAGAGTTTTATCATGTTGGGTTATGCAGCGGGTAAAAAACACCTGCAAAGTGAATAATTATTTCTTTACACGGGGTTGCGGATATGGATTGTTCTGTTCTTAGACACGTCCTTGGAAAAGGTGAAAAAGTCAAACAAAAATCTACCCCGAAAAAAAAGGGGAAAAAATGAACATCCCCCCCCCCCCCAATCATCTTCCTCGTGTCTTGTTCTCAGCGAACTGGAAGAGTCATCTGCATTTTGCGTTAAGAGTTAGTGACAGTTACTACCATAAAATGGCTGCTTTTCCTCCTTGATTATTTGTTCGTCAGTATCCAACTCACACACACAGACACACAGACACGCGCACACACACACACACACACACACACACACACACACGTGCGCGGCAAGAGTTTTCACCCGACCCACCCCCGCGCCCCCCCCCCCCCCCCCCTCACCCAAAACCCATCTCCGAGAAACCTCGTGGAAGAACTAAACGCAAGCTGACAGATAAAAAGCTTCTGACACCAAAAATAACCATAGCCGGGAAAGACAGAGGGGAGGATCGTAGTACGCAATTAGCCTATCTTCGTAGTGTCCACTATGGCAAACCCGCAGGGTAAAAAAAGACAAAAAAGAAAAGAAAAAAAAGGGAAAAGCACTCACTACTAGGAGATGAAGTCCAAAGGCTATCTGTGTAAATAGGTACTTCCTGGCCTCACATAATGACTCCTCTAGGGGCACCAGTGACTCAGTGGTGAAAGTTAATGCACCAGTTCTGGAAGCAAGGGGTCATTAGTTTAAATCTTGCTTGTCTGAAGCCAGAGTTTTCTCTCTCCCCCCCCCCCCCCCCCCCCCCCCCCCCCCCCCCCCCCCCCCCCCCTTTCTTGCTTAGACTGTAAGTGGTGGTGGATGGTGGTTTTCAGATGAGATTTTAATGAATTATTTATTTATTCTTTTATATCGAGGATAATGGAATAAGCACTCATTTGATTTTTTTTACATCCAGTCCCCGTGTGTATGCAGTTTTGTAAATCTTGTCTTCTGTTCCCACCGGCATACAATGGCCTATTCTTACGAAAAGCAGAACAAGATTTAGCGTGTGCGCAAGATGTTCTGCGTGCGTTCGCATACGGGGCCTTGGTTTATAGTCTCATCCGAAGGACTTTCGGGGAGAGTGGAGTCAGCACTGATGTTAACTCCAGGGGAAAAATCCCCTCGAACGGGAATCGAACCCGGGTCATCAAATTGTGAGCGCAGTGTTCTGACCACTTGGCTATCCCGTCCCCCCTGCTTTGTATTCTCTAGGTCCTTTCAAAATCTTATCTTTTCTACCCAGAGACGATAAAGCTAAGGCTATTGTGTCTATCATGGATTTAATGGAGGTTAAAAAAAAGAACGTGTGGTGATAGTAGAACAAAGTTTTGCAGGAAATCTCAGTGTTAGTTAATTATTTTTTTTAGTTCAAGTCTCAGTAATCCAGAGGCACATTCTTTCTCCATTCTTTCGATCAGCTATCCACTGAACCGACCCGTTCTCGTATAAGTTTTTATTTTGTGATATGTCACCAAACGTAATTCATCGTATACAGCCAAAATAAACTCAAAAAGCATCATCTGCCAGACACGATCAAGATTAAATTTTTTTTGTTTGTTTTCGTTTTTCGACTAGAGCTTCGAGGTTAACTGATGGTTAAGTTTTTGCTATATGCAGCCGGTTTTTTGTCCACTATGAAGATAGCTGCATTCTGACTTCGGGGAATGTGTTGGTTTTGGGTCATGTCCAGAGACAAAAGAGCATCACCTTCTAGATCTTGTTTCAGACACTGGCTGCGATTAAAAACAGGCAAAAACCCAGATAGGAAAACGGACAATAACTAACACTAGTGCCTAGACTATTTGGGAAGAAATGCATATGAAAACGAACAATGACTTACACAAGTGCTTATACTATTTGGGAAGAAATTCATATGAAAACGAACAATAACTGACACAAGTGCTTATACTACGTGGGAAGAAATGCATATGAAAACGAACAGTAACTTACACAAGTGCTTATACTATTTGGGAAGAAATTCATATGAAAATGAACAATAACTAACACAAGTGTTTATCCTATTTGGGAAGGAATTCATACACCTTTTTGAAATTCTGGAAATGACTGGATATCTAACGTTTATTTCACAAGCAAAAACTTCTCATGACATATTCGGATCAGTAAACGTTTGGACAATTAAGATTGTTTGACATTTATCTACACACGCTGATAGTAAGAAAAAGGTTAGTAGCTTTGTCGAGTGCAGAAATAAGCCTGTTGAAATTCAGTTCAGAAATAAAACTACCCAGAAAAGATTACTGATCTTTTGCATCTTCCAAATAAAGTGGCCTTTGACGTTCCATGCTGAAGCAAAAACGGTTCAGAAAAGATTCCCGGAAGGACCTAGAGAATATAAATTAAGCAGAAGATTTCCGTCCGATTCACGAGTAAAAATTAGTTCAAACAACCAAAAGTGTTTGGAATCAACAGTATCATAGAAATCTTTTTGTGATATAATGGATAACATTTATGCCTGTTGAAGGGACTTGAAGTGAAAGTGCTGGCACGGAAATTCTACCGGATCTTAGTTTAGCTAAACAACGCTTCATTTAAAATCTCGATAGAGGCATTTTCTTATTTTCACATTAATTATATAAAAAAAACAACCCTGGCTCGTCCAAGTTCATACATTACACACAACACACACACACACACACACACACACACACACACACACACACACACACACACGCACACACACACACACACACACAATATATATATATATATATATATATATATATATATATATTATCTGTATATAATTATGTACTTATCTATTTTTGTTTTTCTTATTCAATTATCTCATTGCAGTTTACTGTGAGTACTGTTTACTGCTTTTTTGTCACTATTTTTCACCATGATACATATGTTTTTCAAATATGTCAGTGACACATTATTTTCTCACACCTCGCATGGAAACTATTGCGCAAAAACTGCCATTGTTGAACAGAGAAATACGAAGCCTGGAAGAAGACACATAGTCCTGACCTTACCCATCCCAACAAATCAATCTCGCACTTTATTCCATAGATTATAATCATAGACCCCATCCCACAGACATTATTCCTGCACCACTGCCTACCTCTGCATTAACACAGATTTATGTGGGAATCCCCAACCCAGAATTTATTTTATAAGACTTTATTATCTTATTTTTAATCTTTTATTTCGAGGATAATGGAATAAACACTCGTATGTTTTTTAAAAATTTTATATCCACTCCACGTGTGTATGTTTTTTTTTAATGTTGTCATCCGTTCCTAACGGCACGCAATGGCCTACTTTTCCGAAAGGTAGAACGAGTTTTTAACGTGTGCGCAAGATGTTCTGCGTGCACACGCGACCTCAGTTTATAGTCTTATCCAAACAACTTTTGGGGGGAGTAGAGCCGGCATTGATGTTAACTCCAGAGGGAAAAAAACCTCTCTTGAACGAGATTCGAACCCGGGTCAGCAGATCACAAACGCAATGCGCATCATTCTAACTAACCACTAGGCTCTCCCCTTCCCAATGAATGATGCATGCTAGCACCGTCCTGCTGTCTGTCCAGACCACGAGACATTCCTGCCACATGACTTGTGCTGCAGTGATTGGGGGGATGGGGACAATCAGGCTTGTGGTCTGGATGGTGATCCGTTTACCAGACGCCTTGATGACACAGCCTGCCCGCCACTCCCTGTATCTGGCGCACAGGCAGGGATAAGGAGAGGGAGGGAGGGGTGTGGAAGGGTCTGTGAGATCAGCAGGGGCAGTTTTCTTCTGCTTTAAATTAAAAAAAAAATCATTTACAGTTTTGTCTTTTCCCTGTTTTGTTATGTTTTGTTTCACCCTTTTTCATTTTGTCCTTTTCCTGTTTTCCCCTTTTCATTTTGTCCTTTTCCTGTTTTCCCCCTTTTCATTTTGTCCTTTTCCTGTTTTCCCCTTTTCATTTTGTCCTTTTCCTGTTTTCCCCATTTCATTTTGTCCTTTTCCTGTTTTCCCCTTTTCATTTTGTCCTTTTCCTGTTTTACCCTTTTCATTTTGTCCTTTTCCTGTTTTCCCCTTTTCATTTTGTCCTTTTCCTGTTTTACCCTTTTCATTTCGTCCTTTTCCTGTTTTCCCCCTTTTCATTTAATCTTTTCCTGTTTTACCCCTTTTCATTTTGTCCTTTTCCTGTTTTCCCCCTTTTCATTTTGTCCTTTTCCTGTTTTACCCCTTTTCATTTCGTCCTTTTCTGTTTTACCCCTTTTCATTTTGTCCTTTTCCTGTTTTACCCCTCTTCATTTTGTCCTTTTCCTGTTTTCCCCTTTTCATTTTGTCCTTTTCCTGTCTCGTCTACCTACAGCTGTTGTCATATTTTTCTTCTTAATTTGCTCTTTTCTGTTTCACTCCAGCGATTTCTCGTATTCTTTTTCTCCCTTAACGTATTTTGTCCTTTCCCATTATGACCATTTTTGATCTTTCCATTTCAATCTTTTCCATCTCTCTCTCTCTCTCTCTCTCTCTCTCTCTCTCTCTCTCTCTCTCTCTCTCTCTCTCTCTCTCCCAACTCTCCCAACTGGGCTACACAAATACGCATTTGTTTATGTGAACTCGCTTTCCCCAAGCTAAGGTTAAGCAAGCATTGAGCGTAGTTACCAAGTGGGTGGGTGACCGTTTGATGCGCGCCTTGACTTCTGTACAGTTCCCCCAGCTGTAAATGGGTACCTGCCCTCTTTAGGGACAGGAATTAAGCAGCGAGGGAGAGGAGATGGGCGCCGCCCTCAATATGCTGGACCCTGGAGAACCTGAGGTCTCTGACATCTCGGTCCCCAACGACCGCATAGGTTATGTGAACATCTTTACCTTTACCTCATATTCAGCAGAACCTGCGATACTACAACGTGAACAAATGTTGTTCAATAATCTGATGAGAGTGTGGAAGAGCTGAAAGGTTGTTGTTCAGAATGTACTGACTGCATTGTGTGTTTCTTGAATCAAGTGAACGTGTTGATGAAGCGACTGATGTTATGCATGCATATATTTCTTTTCGTGACATTTCTTTTGTTATATCGCACCCCCCTTTTGTGATATTCTCTTACAACAACCCCTGGGTGACAAAGCCATTAAAATAATCTCTTCATGAAAAGAAAAATAGCGTTTTGGAGCGGCAATAGGATTTTTTTTTTTACAGCAGTACAAAAGAAACTTCAGAAAACGAATCAGGATGGCAAAAATTTGTACAAGCCCAAACTTAAAGTTTCGGAGGGGTAATGTAGTGGTGTGTGTGTGTGTGTGTGTGTGTGTGTGTGTGTGTGTGTGTGTGTGTGTGTGTGGTGTGTGTGTGGTGTTGTGAGAAGGTGGGGAAGGGGGAGTAAAGGGGGGGGAAGGTTCTTTCAGGGCAGGCGAACTCCAAATTTTCAACACAATGACACCAGACGAACGGGAAATTTCCTGTGGGACGTTTGCAGCAAATGTGGAGGTGGGAGAGAGAGAGGGGGTGGGAGGGAGAGAGAGATTAGAAGAGATGAGAAGAGAGAGAGAGAGATAGAGAGAGAGAAGATAGGATGAGAGAGAGAGAAGAGAGAACATAAGAGTGATACAGAGAGAGAGAGAGGGGGGGGGGGGGGGGGGGGAGGGAGTGGGGAGGAGAGAGTGGAGAGAGAGAGAGAGAGAGAGGGAGAGGAGAGGAGAGGGGGAGGAGAGGAGCGAGAGAAGATGAGAGAGAGATGAAGAGAGAGAGAGAGGACAATAATGAGAGTACAGAGAGAGAGAGAAGGGGGGAGGGAGGGAGGGGGGAGGGAGGGAGAGGAGAGAGAGAGGAGAGGAGAGAGAGAGAGAGAGAGAGAGAGAGAGAGAGAGAGAGAGAGAGAGAGAGAGAGAGAGAGAGAGAGAGAGAGAGATCGGAGGTGTGTGTGTGTAGTGTGTATGAGTAGTGTGTGTGTGTGTGTGTTGTGTGTGTGTGTTGTGTGTGTGTGTGTGTGTGTGTGTGTGTGTGTGTGTGTGGCGCGCGCGCGAGTGTGTGTGTGCGCGCGAGTGTGTGTATGCGCAAGCGCGCGCGCGCGTGTGTCGTGTGTGTGTTTGTGCGCGCGCGCGCACGCGCGAGTGTAGTTCCAGATGGCCAATGAAGAGTACTGTGTGCTTCAGTCTTGGAGTGACCAGACTCACCAGGTTCTCACAGACCCTTCTTTATACTGTAATCATCTTCGTCAGTTCTTCTCTCATCTTCTCTCTCTCTCTCTGTCTGTCTCTCTCTCTCCGTCTGTCTGTCTCTGTCTGTCTCTTTGTCTGTCTGTCTCTGTCTGTCTGTCTGTCTCTATCTTGGGTATAACTAAGCAGATTTGATCGAAAAGAGCATAAAACATAATGTTATGTGACCATATGTCTTTGGCTTTGGGTTTTTTTTCCTCATGTCTTGCTCGTGACTGTCTGTCTGTATTGGAATGCTTATCTCTTTGGAATGGAGAAGTATATACACAAAGATAGCCTACTGGTATTGATCTGCGACTTGTCTTGAACAGGTTGCACACTACTTCATTAATTGTGACATGGTTCAGGAAGGAGATAAAAAGATGTTTTCCGCAGTATTCGCATGTCAACTGTAAATTCTTCTTCTGCAAGTCTACAGCTCAAATCCTGGCTGAATCCCTAAGCGTGCAGAAAGATGGAAGAAACCAGTAAAACACAGCAGTTTTAGGTTTGTCCTCAGAGTGATGAGTCTCCATATTCTTCTTCATCTTCTTCTCCTTCTTCTTCCTCTTTGTCGTCGTCGAACGCTCAGACAGCAGCTATTGTTCTGTCATATAAGAGCGAAAAAATTAATGCGTTACACTGCCGTTAAGCGCCTAACAAGTCAGACCCAGCGCATCCGACTATAGCATGGGACAGATATTGTTATCATTTAAGTCTTTCTGGAAAAAAAAGGGGGGCAGGAGAATGGACCAAGAAGGCAGAAAACAGACAAGAGGAGTGCGAAATATAAGGGACAAGGCAGAAACAAAAAGGAGGATAGAAAAGAGGGAATTCCTAGCACGGGATTTCCAGAGGGTGGGGATGCTATTACACTGACGGGTCCCTCCCCGGCATCCCCACATGGGAAGACTTCCCACATGGATTTGAGCTTTGTTACAGCTTAGAAATGTCAACACAGCTCTTGAAATTACCTTTGTATTTTGATACCTTCCCTCCCTTCTCAGTGATGATGGAGCTAGCTAGTGTTGTTGTTGTTGTTGTTGTGCGTTCCCCAGATTAAACACTCTAGGGGTCCCCCCAGAATGTGCCACCTAGGAATCACTGTGAGATTGAAATTGCACACTGAATGAGAAGTTTACGTGTATGACCGTTTTCACGTACCTCGCAATATAGGCAGCCATACTCCGACTTCAGAAGATTTTTTTTTCCTTTAAAGGAGAGTGCAGGTTGTTGTGTTAAGAGCCTATCGTGGGTGAGGGCAATATCAACACAATATTTTACAACACAACAACATTTTAGAGTAGGTCTTGGCAAATTAGCTGACATCAATAACTAACACAGCTTTTGGCCTGAGCCAGAGAGGTATTTGAATTCGCTTAATTAAGGGGACGGGGATAGCTCAGTGATCAAGTACTCGCTTTCCCCTAGCCAAGGTTAAGCAGCATCGAGCGTGGTTAGCCTACCAGTTGGATGGGTGACTGTTTTGCGCACCTTGGCTTCCGTACAGTTCTCCCAGTTCACCCAGCTGTATAAATGGGTACTTGCCCTATTTAGAGTCAGGGAAGGTAAAGCAGCGAGGGAGAGGAGATGGGCGCCGCCCTCAAATGCTGGCCCTAGAGAAGCTGAGGTATCTGATGCCTCGCTCCCCTTCCGACCACACAGGTTATGGGACACCAGCATTGCTCGAAGTTCTTGCATACAACTGACTGTTCTCTTGATAGAAACTGGACTTTCACTAGGCCTACTGGTCATCAGTTTTGTTCGGAATTTTTTAGAAGGGAGGGGGTGGTGGAGGGGAGGAGGGGTAAGGAGGGGTAGAGGAGGATGAGGGAGGGTGTGTGTGTGTGTTGTCACTGATCTCCATGGCAGAAGCCCAGCCGTTCAGACTGATGAACAAGTCTGTCACCAATTACTGACGAGGGAGAGTGTGTGAACGAGGGGGGTGGGGAGGCTAATTGGTGACAGTATCTACTACATAGAGGATTATACTATACACCAGACAGGAGGAAAGAGTTGGGGAGAAGGAGGTGCAGGGGGGGAGGGGGTGTTTGAAGGGATGGAGGAAGGAAGCCATCCACGGAAGACAGGGTAGAGGGGTGGAGGGGAGGGGTGAGGGAGGAGTGGGGGTGAGGGGGAGGAATGAAGACTTCTGCGTGCTAAGGTTGCGAGGGAGGGAGAGAGATAGAGGGAGAGATAGAGGGAGGAAGAGAGAGATAGAGGGAGAGATAGAGGGAGAGATAGAGGGAGAGAGAGAGGGAGAGAGAGGGAGAGAGAGGGGGAGAGAGAGAGAGAGAGAGAGAGAGAGAGAGAGAGAGAGAGAGAGAGAGACAGACAGACAGACAGACAGACAGACAGACAGACAGACAGACAGACAGACAGAGAAACAGACAGAGAAACAGAGAAACAGAGAGAGAGAGATAGTGGGGGGAGGATAGACAGACAGACAGAGACAGAGACAGAGACAGAGACAGAAACACACACACACACACCACACACACACACACACACACACACACACAGAGAAACACAGAGAGAGAGGAGAGAGAGAGAGAGAGAGAGAGAGGAGAGAGAGAGAGAGAGAGAGAG
>CM060344.1:22801343-22803843 GCA_030674155.1 Stramonita haemastoma | reverse complement strand
GCCACGGACAGAAAGTACACATTTTATCCACAAAAAAATAATAATAATAACAAACAAACATATCAAAGGATCTGCACTCAGAGTTTTAGTTTTTCTCTCTTTTTTGTTGTTGTCATGACTCGTTTGATCATAACTAGTTTTAGGTTGCCCGGAATTAGCTGGTAATATAATTATTTGAGATGGAAAAAATTTACCTTGTAGAGATGTTGGAGATGGCAAGAAAAAAAAGGATAAAGAGTTATGAATTATCAACCCCCAAAACGATGACAAGAAAAAACTGGTTGGGTATTTAAACAAATGACAATAATTGATAATGTATGGAATTAACAGAGTGCTAAATTTTGTAAAGCAAAGAAATCAGTGTTTCAGTTCATGTGCACAATGTATCTGTTTTACAAAAAAACCCTCAAAATATTCGCGTTCCTTTTGGTTCGTTTCAAAATGATTATAAGCTAATTATTCAAAGTATGCGCATTCTGTTTTTCTGGTTTGAGGGAAACTTAAAACCGTATCCTGATAAATTACACTTTGTGATAAAGATATCTTTGTTGTGCTTGTGTTGAATAATTAGGTAGGGACTCTTTGTTGTTGTGCGAGAGTTCAATTACAGAGGACATGGCCAAACAAAAGCTGAAGCTAGAAATTACAATCTCTTTTCGTAAGAAGGGATGACAAGAGTTGAGCTCTTCCTATTGTTGTAGTGTGCACATGCCTGCCCATGTGTGCATACAAACACACACACAGAGGAGTCGTGTACTGAGAGAGAGAGAGAGAGAGAGAGAGAGAGAGAGAGAGAGAGAGGAGAGAGAGAGAGAAGAGAGAGAGAGAGAGGGGGGGGGGGGGAGAGAGAGAGAGAGAGAGGGGGGGGGGGGAGAGAGAGAGAGAGAGAGGAGAGGGGGAGAGAGAGAGGGAGAGAGAGGAGAGAGAGAGAGAGAGAGGGGGGGAGGGAGAGGGAGGGAGAGGGAGAGAGGGGGAGGGAGAGGGAGGGAGGGAGGGAGGGGGAGAGACAGAGAGACAGAGACAGAGAGAGAGAGGACAGAGACAGAGAGAGAGACAGAGACAGAGAGAGAGAGACAGAGAGAGAGAGAGAGGTGTTAAAGTTATCAGCCAGACACCAACAGAAACCCTATCAGGGTGGACTCTTTGAAACATTACAGAACATCCAGTTTTCAATTACAATGAGTCCATCACCACAAATCACACACTCACATAACTGCGTCATCAACACGTTTCTTAACATCATTATGGCAGCCACAGCCGCTGGAAGTTAATGCTTCTTTCAGAAATCACAAGTGTCCATCAGAACATAACAAAACAGAGTCTTTATATAGAAATTTGCATTAAAATCACTTTAGCTGATGTCTTCTTCTGTGCTGTGACTGGTCAGTGTTAGATGTTTGATGGATGTTTGCCCGCAGAATTTCACACATCAAAGAGGTCAGTTAACAATGAATGGACAGTTAGGCAAAGTGTTCTTATAATCGATTTTTTCTGGATTTAATTTTGTGTACATGTGCATTCACTTCTTCTGGCAAATGACGCATGGTTATTTGGGATGGGGTAGCTCAGTGGTCAGAGCACTTGCTCTCCCCAAGCTGAGGTTAAGCAGTGTTGAGCGTGAGTGCCTTTTGGATGGATGATCATTCGTGTGCCTTGTCTGTACTACAGTCTTCCAGTTCACCCAGCTGTACATGGATACCTGCCTTCTTTAGGGACACAGAAGTGTAAAAGAGTGAGGGAGAGGAGACAGGCTCCACCATAAGACTCTGGCCCTTTGAGAAGCTTGAGGTCTCTGACACCTCGCTCCCTAACAACCGTATAGGTTGCGGGAACGCATTTACCTTTACTTCTGTTATCCCGGAAAACTGGAAGGGATTTCTGAAAGGTCTGGGTGACTCTAGCAGAAATTGTTGGCAGTCCAAGAATTCCCTCATCCCTCTTGCCAAAGGTCTGTAATATTGTTCCCTGAACCATTGCTTTTTATTTCAGACCAGAGTATTAAACATCACTACATAGATGCATGTCTTCTGTCCTATCTCTACATAGTTGCAACAACTTATGTCCTTGGAGGCCAACACGTCCTAACATCCCCGCCAGATCGAACATGTGCACTATCCAGTTTTAGAATGGTACCTAGGTGGTGATTTAAAGAGCCTCAGATGGTCGATATTCTTCTATTCACGGCTTTTATCACCAAAATGGGAAGGGGAAGGAGAGGAGAAGAAGAGAGAGAGAGAGAGAGAGAGAGAGAGAGAGAGAGGAGAGAGAGAGAGAGGAGAGAGAGAGAGAGAGAGAGAGAGAGAGAGAGAGAGAGAGAGAGAGAGAGAGGGGAAGAGAGAGAGAGAGAGAGAGAGAGAGAGAGAGGAGAGAGAGAGAGAGAGAGAGAGAGAGAGAGAGAGAGAGAGAGAGAGAGAGAGAGAGAGAGAGAGAGAGAGAGGGAGATGCAAATAGAACGGGCAACATAAATCCATCTTCAGAACCAGTGGCTTCAGAATTTCAG
>CM060344.1:22771343-22791343 GCA_030674155.1 Stramonita haemastoma | reverse complement strand
GCCCCACTCCACTCTACTGGGCTGGCACTATAGCCAAAAAAGAGGGGAATGAAATCCTACATTGCTTGTTCCAACATAACTCTGACTGTTCATGGTTCATTGCAGGTGGCTGTTTAGAGATCATAGTGGTTCCAACAGCAGGGGGAGAGGGAGAGGAGGGAGGGAGGGAGGGAGGGGGAGGAGGGAGGGGGAGGAGGGGGAGGAGGGAGAGAGAGAGGGAGAGAGCGAGAGAGAGAGCGAGAGAGAGAGAGAGAGAGAGAGAGAGAGACAGAGAGAGAGACAGAGAGAGAGACAGAGAGAGAGACAGAGAGAGAGACAGAGAGAGAGAGAGAGAGGGAGGGTGGCAGAGAAATAACCACATATTCCCCAAATGAATCGAACACTATTAAGACAGATACGCTGGTTATGGTTAAGTATGATAGATAAGATAGGTAGAAAGATAAGATAAATAGATAAGATAGATGAGATAGATGAGAGAGAGAGAGAGAAGAGGAGAGAGAGAGAGAGAGGAGAGAGAGAGAGAGAGAGAGAGAGAGAGAGAGAGAGAGAGAGAGAGAGAGAGAGAGAGAGAGAGAAACTGGTAGGCAGGGATAGATGGTCGTAGGTAAGAATGATCAACCTACCTACTACCATCCACCCCCACCAACTACCATCATCCCTCCCTCCCTACCTACCGCCATCCATCCCTACCTATTAGCTATGGATGGTAGTTGGTAGGTAGGGATTGAGAAAGAGAGGATGATGGTAATAGGTAGGGATGATGGTAATAGGTAGGGATGGATGGTGGTAAAAGGTAGGGATGGATGGTGGTAATAGGTAGGGATGGATGGTTAAAAGGCAGGGATGGATGGTGGTAAAAGGTCGGGATGATGGTAATAGGTAGGGATGGATGGTGGTAATAGGTAGGGATGATGGTAATAGGTAGGGATGGATGGTGGTAATAGGTAGGGATGATGGTAATAGGTAGGGATGGATGGTGGTAATAGGTAGGGATGATGGTAATAGGTAGGGATGGATGGTGGTAATAGGTAGGGATGATGGTAATAGGTAGGGATGGATGGTGGTAATAGGTAGGGATGATGGTAATAGGTAGGGATTGATAGTGGTAGTAGATAGGGATGTACATCAACTGTTCCTTGATGGTGGAATGGTCGAGCGCGTGCATAAATATAAATACCTAGGTACTACTATTGATGATAAACTTAACTGTAATTCTAATACAAATCTTGTAAATAGGAAATGCCATTCACGCATCTTTTTCCTTCAAAAACTCCGTAGTCTTCAAGTAAATGTTAAAGTTTTACAGAATTTCTACCGGAGCTTTATTGAATCTGTCCTTTCCTTCTCCTTGATATGTTGGTACAAAAGCCTGACCGTCAAAAACAGAAATATACTGAACAAAATTGTAACAAGATGTGGCAAAATTGTGAGCTGTGAGCAAGTGAAACAGTATGAGTTGTATGAATGCCGTATGAGAGCCAGACAGATTGTGATGATACTCATGTGCAAGCTAAATATTTCGAACTTCTTCCTTCTCAAAAACGCTAGAGTACCGAAGTCTACAACTCTGCGATACAGAAAATTAATAGTTTTATTCCCACTTCAGTACTGCTGTTTGATAAGTGCATGACAACAAATCCGAACTGACCCAAAGGGGGGGGGGGGGGGGGAGGGGGTAAGAGAGAGAGAGAGAGAGAGAGAGAGAGAGAGAGAGAGGGGGGGTAGGGAGGGAGGGAAGGAGAGAGACAGAAGGGAGAGGAGGGAGCGGGGACAAGGAAGATAAAGAGCTAAGGAAGAAAGGGATGGGACATTTGGAAGCATGGGAAAGGCTACCTTTTACTGTGTTCAATATTCTAATAAAATGGAGTATTAGTTTCACTGATATATATCTTATCATTAAACTTTTTATAACAATTTGGCTTATGCCATAAAGATGCGTGCGCGTGTTATCATTTTAGACTGTGTTCAATATCTTAATAGAGTATTATTTTTAAATTTATCAATTTTGTCTTTACTTACAGCGTGTTATAAAATTTGGTTTAAGTCATAAAAAAATGTGTGAAAATGTTTCCTGTGTGTGTGTGTGTGTGTGTGTGTGTGTGTGTGTGTGTGTGTGTGTGTGTGTGTGTGTGTGTGTGTGTGTGTGTGTGCGCGCTCCTGCGTGGGAGTTGTGTGTGAGTGTGGATGCGTGGGCATTCTGGTGCGTGTATGAGAGTGATTTGACATGGGTGAGTCTATGACTGGCTGAGGTATTGCTGATCTGTGGGTGTTTCTTATAATGTGATGGGTGCGTTCTGATATTCGGCTACTGTGTTGTGGGTATATTTTTTCCCGTGATATTAATGCTTACATGTTTACCGTTTTAATGTATGGCTTGTACCCGCTTGAATTTTTCTTTCCATGAGATAATAAAGTGTTTTTGACTTTGAATTTGAATGGTGGTAATAGGTAGGGATGGTGGTGGTAAGTAAGGATGGTGGTAAGAGGTAGGGATGCTGGTAGGTAGGGATGTTGGTAGGTAGGGGTGGTGGTAGTACGTAGTGAAGGATGCTGGTAGGTACGGATGAAGCTAGTAGGTAGAGGGTGGATGGTGGTAGTAGGTAGTGATGGTGGTAGTTAGGGATGATCCAATTTATCCTACTTACCACTTTCCATCCCGACCTACCACCACCACCATCCCTACCTACTACCACCATCTATCTTTACATACTACCACCATCCATCCCTACCTACCACCATCCATCCCTACCTACTACCATCCATCCCTACCTACTACCATCCATCCCTACCTTTGTAGGGATGAATACATGGTAGTAAGTAGGCAAGGATGGATGGGGTAGTAAGTAGGGAAGGTCCATATTTCCGTACTTACCACCATCCCTCCCTACCTACTGCCACCATCCATCCCTACCTACTGCCACCATCCATCCCTACCTACTGCCACCATCCATCCCTACCTACTGCCACCATCCATCCCTACCTTCTACCACCATCCATCGGTACATGCCGACTACCTACCTACTACCATCTATCCCTACATACAGCCGTCCCTCCCTACTTACAACCATCCATCCCCACCTACCTACTACCATCCATCCTTACCTACTATGACCACCTCTACCCACCTTCTACCATTCATCCGTACCATCGTATGGATAAATGGATGGTGGTAGGTGGATAGTGATGGTGGTAAGTATTGATGAACGGTTGCAGGGATGGATGGATGGTGGTAGATAGGGATGGATGGATGGTGGTAGGTAGGGATGGATGGTGGTAGTAGGTGGGGATGGATGGTGGTAGTAGGTGGGGATGGGTGGTGGTAGATAGGGATGGATGGTGGTGGTAGATATGGATGGATGGTGATAAATAGGGATGGATGGTGGTGGTAGATCGGGATGGATGGTGATGGTAGGTATGGATGGATGGTGATAAATAGGGATGGATGGTGGTAGGTAGGGATGGATGGTGGTGGTAGATAGGGATGGATGGTGGTGGTAGAAAGGGATGGATGGTGGTAGTAGGTAGGGATGGATGGTGGTAGTAGGTAGGATGGTCCACGTTTTCTCTACCTAACACCATCTAGCTTTACCTACCTACTACCACCATCCATCCCTACCTCCTACGATCCATCGGTACCTTCGTAGGAATTAACAGATGGGTGGTGGTAGTAGGCAGGCTGGGGTGGTGGTAGTAGGTAGGCAGGGATGGTGGTAGTAGGAAGGCAGGGATGGTGGTAGTAGGTACGGAGGGATGGATGGTAGTAGGTAGGGATGGATGGATGGTAGTAGGTTGGGAGGGATGGTGGTAGTTGGTACGGAGGGATGGTGGTAGTAGGTAGGGAGGGAGGGATGGCAGTAGGTTGCGAGGGATGGTGGTAGTTGGTACGGAGGGATCGATGGTAGTAGGTTGGGAGGGATGGTGGTAATTGGTGGGAAGGGATGGTGGTAGTAGGTAGGGATGGATGGTCCGCGTTTCCCTACCTACCACCATTCATCCCTCCCTATTACCACCATCCATCCCTACCTATATATGGTGGTAGTAGGTAGGGATGGACGGTGGTAGGTAGTGGTGGATAGTGGTAGTAGGTAGGGATGGATGGTAATAGGTAGTGGCCGATGGTGGTACTAGGTAGGGATGGTCCACGTTTCCATTCTTACCACCATCCATCCATAACTACCACCATCCATCCCTATCTAGTACTACCATCCATCCCTACCTACCACCATCCATCCCTACCTACTACCACCATCCATCCCTACCTACCACCATCCATCCCTACCTCCTACCACCATCCATCCCTACCTACTACCACCATCCATCCCTACCTACTACCACCATCCATCCCTAACTACCACCATCCATCCCTACCTACTACCACCATCCATCCCTACCTACTACCACCATCCATCCCTACCTACTACCACCATCCATCCCTACCTACTACCACCATCCATCCCTAACTACCACCATCCATCCCTAACTACCACCATCCATCCCTACCTACTACCCACCATCCACCCTACCTACCTATACCACCATCCATCCCTACCTACCACCATCCATCCCTACCTACTACCACCCATCCTAACACTACCTACCTACCTCACCACCATCCATCCCTAACTACTACCACCATCCATCCCTACCTACTACCACCATCCATCCTCCTACTACCACCATCCATCCCTACCTACTACCACCATCCATCCCTACCTACTACCACCATCCATCCCTACCTACTGCCACCATCCATCCCTACCTACTGCACCATCCATCCTACCCACCCATCCCTACCTACTGCCACCATCCATCCCTACCTACTCCACCATCCCTCCCTACCTAATACCACCATCCATCCCTACCTACTACCACCATCCATCCCTACCTACCTACCACACCTCCTACCTAATGCCACCATCCCTCCCTACCTACACCACATCCCTCCCTACCTACTACCACCATCCATCCGTACCTACTACCACCATCCATCCACCTACTACCCACCATATCACCTACTACACACCATCCTACCTACTACCACATCCATCCCTACCTACTACCCACCATCCATCCCTACCTACTACCACCATCCATCCCTACCTACTACCACATCCATCCCTACCTACTACCACCATCCATCCCTACCTACTTACCACCATCCATCCCTACCTACTACCACAATCCATCCCTACCTACTACCACCATCCATCCCTACCTATACCACATCCACTACCTACTCTACCACCACATCCATCCCTACCTACTACAAATCCACACATCCACTATCCCTACCTACTACCACCATCCATCCTACTTACCACCCACCTACTATACCACCATCCATCCCTACCTACCTACTACACACCATCCATCCCTACCTACTACTACCACCATCCATCCCTACCTACTACCACCATCCATCCTACCTACCTACTACCACCATCCATCCCTACCTACCTACTACCACCATCCATCCCTACCTACCTACTACCACCATCCATCCCTACTCTACTACCACCATCATCCCTACCTATACCACCATCCATCCCTACATACCACCATCACCTATCCTCATCCCACCTACCAACAATCCATCCCTACCTACTACGATACCACATCCCTACCTACTTAACGATCCATCTGTAACCAGTACGTACTCAACATACATAGAATTTGTCGTCTAGTACGTAGTAGGATAATGATATCTGTATAGTAGGTAGGTAGGAATGGTGGTGTGGTAGGTATGGTGAGGTGGTGGATGGTGGTGGTAGGTTGGTAGGGTGATGGTGTAGTAGGTAGAGGTGGTGTGGTGTGATGGTAGTAGTAGGTAGGGATGGTGGTAGCAGGTAGTGATGGATGGTGGAAGTAGGTAGAAATGGTCCACGTTTCCATTCTTAGCACCATCCATCCCTACCTACTACCACCATCCGTCCCTACCTACTACCACCAGGGGTGGATGGTGGTGGTAGGTAGTGGTGGATGGTGGTAGTAGGTAGGGGTGGTCAGTGTTGGTAGGTTGGTACGGGTGGATGGTGGTGGTAGGTCGGTAGGGATGGATGGTGGTGGTAGGTCGGTAGGAATGGATGGTGGTATTAGGTAGGGAGGGATGTTAGTAGCAGTAGGGGTGGATGGTGGTAGTAGGTAGGTAGGGGTGGATGGTGGCAGTAGGTAGGTAGGAGTGGATGGTGGTAGCAGGTCGTGGCGGATGGTGGAAGTAGGTAGGGATGGTCCACGTTTCCATTCTTAGCACCACCCATCCCTACCTAGTACCACCATCCATCCCTACCTAGGACCCCCATCCATCCCTACCTAGCACCCCCATCCATCCCTACCTAGCACCCCCATCCATCCCTACCTAGCACCCCCATCCATCCCTACCTAGCACCCCCATCCATCCCTACCTAGCACCCCCATCCATCCCTACCTAGCACCCCCATCCATCCCTACCTACCTACTACTACCATCCATTCATTCTTACAATGGAATCAATGGATCGTAGTAGGTAGGGATGGATGGTGGTGGTAGGTAGGGATGGATGGTGATGGTAGGTAGGGATGGATGGTGGTAGTAGGTAGGGAGGGGTGTTAATAGTAGGTAGGGGTGGATGGTGGTAGTAGGTAGGGATGGTGGTAGTAGGTAGGGATGGTCCACGTTTCCATTCTTACTACCATTCGTTCCTACCTACTACCACCATCCACCCCTACCTACCTACTACCACCATCCACCCCTACCTACCTACTACCACCATCCACCCCTACCTACCTACTACCACCATCCGTCCCTATTTACTACCACCATCCGTCGCTACCCACTAGCACCATCCACCCCTACCTACTACCTACCTACCTACTACTACCATCAATCCTCACCTATTACGATCAATCGGTACCGTCGCAGGAATGAATAGAAGGTGGTACTATGTAGGTAGGTAGGGATGATGGTGATAGTAGGTAGGGGTGGATGGTGGTGGTAGGTCGGTAGGGGTGGATGGTGGTGGTAGGTAGGGAGGGGTGTTGGTAGTAGGTAGGGGTGGATGGTGGTAGTAGGTAGGGGTTGGATGGTGGTAGTAGGTAGGGATGGTCCACGTTTCCATTATTACTACCATTCGTCCCTACCTACTACCACCATCCACCCCTACCTATCTACTACCACCATCCACCCCTACCTTCTACCACCAGGGGTGGATGGTGGGGGTAGGTCGGTAGGGGTGGATGGTGGTAGTAGGTAGGGAGGGATGTTAGTAACAGGTAGGGGTGGATGGTGGTAGTAGGTACTTTAGGGTGGATGGTGGTAGTAGGTAGGTAGGAGTGGATAGTGGTAGTAGGTAGGTAGGAGTGGATGGTGGTAGCAGGTCGTGGCGGATGGTGGAAGTAGGTAGGGATGGTCCACGTTTTCATTCTTAGCACCATCCATCCCTAACTAGTACCACCATCCATCCCTACCTAGTACCACCATCCATCCCTACCTAGTACCACCATCCATCCCTACCTAGCACCCCCATCCATAACTACCTAGCACCCCCTCCATCCCTACCTAGTACCCCCATCCATCCCTACCTAGTACCACCATAATCCCTCATACCTACTACTACCATCCATTCATTCTTACAATGGAATCGATGGATCGTAGTAGGTGGTGGTAGGTAGGGATGGATGGTGGTAGTAGGTAGGGATGGATGGTGGTAGTAGGTAGGGATGGATGGAGGTGGTAGGTAGGGATGGATGGTGGTAGTAGGTAGGGGTGGATGGTAGCAGGTAAGTAGGGGTGGATGGTAGCAGTAGGTAGTGGTGGATGTTGGTAGTAGGTCGGTAGGGATGGATGTTGGTAGTAGGTCGGTATACGAATGTACCGATGGATCGTTGTAGGTAGGGATGGATGGTGGTGGTAGATCGGTAGGGGTGAATGGGGTATTAGGTAGGGATGGTCCACGTTTCCCTTCTTACAACATCCCTACCTACCTACTACCACCATCCATCCCTACCTACCTACTACCACCATCCATCCCTACTTACCTACTACCACCACCATCCCTACCTACTTTCATCCACACCTAACTACTACCATTCATTCCTACCTACTACCACCATCCATCCCTACCTACTACCATCCATCCATCCCTACCTACCACGATCTATCGGTGGTAATAGGTAGGGGTGGATGGTGGTAGTAGGTGGGGGTGGATGGTGGTAGTAGGTAGGGGTGGATGGTGGTAGTAGGTCGCTAGGGGTGGATGGTAGTAATAGGTCGGTAGGGGTGGATGCTGGTAGTAGGTAGGGATGGTCCACGTTTCAATTTTTAACACCATCCATACCGTACCTACTACCACCATCCATCCGTACCTACTACCACCATCCATCCGTACCTACTACCACCATCCATCCGTACCTACTACCACCATCCATCCGTACCTACTACCACCATCCATCCCTACCTACTACCACCATCCATCCCTACCTACTACCACCATCCATCCCTACCTACTACCACCATCCATCCCTACCTACTACCACCATCCATCCCTACCTACTACCACCATCCATCCCTACCTACTACCACCATCTATCCCTACCTACTACCACTATCCACCCCTACTTTCTACGATACATCAGTACTATCGTAGGAATAAATAGATGGTGGTAGTAGGTAGGTAGCGATGATGTTGGTAGTAGGTAGGGGTGAATGATGGTGGTAGTAGGTAGGGGTGGATGATGGTGGTAGTAGGTAGGTAGGGATACGCTGATTATGGTTAAGTACGCCATCCATGCCTACCTTCTACCACCATCCCTCAATACCTACTTCCACCATCCATCCCTACCTACTACCACCATCCTTCCCTACCTACTACCACCATCCTTCCCTACCTACTACCACCATCCATCCCTACCTACTACCACCATCCTTCCCTACCTACTACCACCATCCTTCCCTACCTACTACCACCATCCATCCCTACCTACTACCACCATCCCTCCCTACCTACTGCCACCATCCCTCCCTACCTACTGCCATCATCCCTCCGTACCTACTGCCACCATCCATTCATTCCTATGAAGGTACCGATGGATCGCAGTAGGTAGCTACTACCATCCATCCGTACTTACCTACCACCATCTATCCCTACCTTCTACCACCATCCATCCCTACCTACCTACCACCATCCATCCCTACCTACCTACAACCATCCTTCGGTGCCTTCGTAGGAATGAATGGATTGTGGCAGTAGGTAGGGAGGGATGGTGGCAGTAGATAGGGAGGGATGGTGGCAGTAGGTAGGGAGGGATGGTGGCAGTAGGTAGGGAGGGATGGTGGCAGTAGCTAGGGAGGGATGGAGGTAGTAGTTAGGGAAGGATGATGGTAGTAGGTAGGAAAGGATGGTGAGAGTAGGTAGGGAGGGATGGTGATAGTAGATAGGGAGGGATGGTGGCAGTAGCTAGGGATGGATTGTGGCAGTAGGTAGGGATGGGTGGAGGTAGTAGGTAGGGAAGGATGATGGTAGTAGGTATGTAGCGATGGTGGTAGTAGTTAGGGATGAATGGTGGTAGGTAGGTATGGATGGATGGTGGTAGAAGGTAGGGAGGGATGGTGGGAGTAGGTAGGTAGGGATGGATGGTGGTAGTAGGTAGGGAGGGATGGTGGGAGTAGGTAGGTAGGGATGGATGGTGGTAGTTGGTACGTAGCGATGGTGGTGGTAGGTAGGGATGGATGGTGGTAGTAGGTAGGGATGGTCCACGTTTCCCTACCTACCAAAACCATCCATCCCTATCTACTACCACAATCCATCACTCCCTACCTACCGACTGCCACCATCCCTCCCTACCAACTAACACCATCCCTCCCTACCTACTAACACCATCCATCCCTACCTACTAACACCATCCATCCCTACCTACTAACACCATCCATCCCTACCTACTAACACCATCCATCCCTACCTACTAACACCATCCATCCCTACCTACTAACACCATCCATCCCTACCTACCTACCAACCACCATCCCTCCCTACCTAATACCACCATCCCTCCATACCTACTACCACCATCCCTTCCTACCTACTACCACCATCCATCCCAACTACCTACCACCATCCATCCCTACTACCTACCACCATCCTTGCGTACCTACTACGATCCATCGGTACCATCGTAGGAATAAATAGATGGTGGTAGTAGGTAGGGATGGATGGCGGTAGTAGTTGGGGGTGGATGGTGGTGGTAGGGCGGTGGGAGTGAATGGTGGTGGTAGGTTGGGAGGGATGTTGGTAGTAGGTAGGGGTGGATGCTGGTAGTAGGTAGGGATGGTCCACGTTTCGATTTTTACCACCATCCATCCGTACCTACCACCACCATCCATCCGTACCTACTACCACAATCCATCCGTACCTAGTACCACAATCCATCCCTACCTACTACCACCATCCATCCCTACCTACTACCACCATGCCTACCTACCTACTACCACCATCGATTTATTCCTATGATAGTACGGATGGATCGTAGTAGGTAGGGATGGATGGTGGTAGTAGGTAGGGATGGATGGCGGTAGTAGGTAGGGGTGGATGGTGGTGGTAGGTCGGTAGGGGTGGATGGTGGTAGTAGGGTAGGAGTGGATGGCGGTAGTAAGTAGAGGTAGTGGTAGCAGGTAGGGGTGCATGGTGGTAGTAGGTAGGGATGGTCCACGTTTCCCTTCTTACCACCATCCCTACCTACCTTCCTACCTACTACCACCATCCATCCCTACCTATTGCCAGCATCCATCCCTACCTATTGCCACCATCCATCCCTACCTACTCCCACCATCCATCCCTACCTACTACCACCATCCATCCCTACCTACTACCACTATTCATCCCTACCTTCTACAACCAACCATCCCTACATACTACCACCATCCATCCCTACCTGCCTACTACCACCATCCCTACATGCCTACTACCACCATCCATCCCTACCTACCACCACCATCCATCCCGACCTACCACCACCACCCATCCCTACCTACTACCGCCATCCCTACCTACCTACGACCACCATCCATTGCTACCTACCACCACCATCCATCGCTACCTACCACCACCATCCATCGCTACCTACTACCACTATCCACCCCTACTTTCTACGATACATCAGTACTATCGTAGGAATAAATAGGTTGTGTAGTAGGTAGGTAGGGTTCATATTGGTGGTAGGTAGGGTGGATGATGGTGGTAGTAGGTAGGGGTGGATGATGGTGGTAGTAGGTAGGTAGGGATACGCTGATTATGGTTAAGTACGCCATCCATGCCTACCTACTGCCACCATCCCTACCTACCTACTGCCACTATCCTTCCATACCTACTGCCACCATCCATTCATTCCTATGAAGGTACCGATGGATCGCAGTAGGTAGCTACTACCACCATCCCTACCTACCTACGACCACCATCCCTACCAACCTACCACCACCATCCATACCAACCTACCACCACCATCCATCCCTACCTACCTACCACCATCCATCCCTAACTACTGCGATCCATCGGTGCCTTCGTAGGAATGAATGGATTGTGGCAGTAGGTAGGGAGGGATGGTGGTAGTAGGTAGGGATGGATGGTGGTAGTAGGTAGGGATGGATGGTGGTAGTAGGTAAGGAAGGATGGTGAGAGTAGGTAGGGATGGATGGTGGTAGTAGCTAGGGATGGATGGTGGTAGTAGGTAAGGAAGGATGGTTCGAGTAGGTAGGGATGGATAGTGAAAGTAGCTAGGGATGGATGGTAGTAGTAGGTAGGGAGGGTTAGTGGTAGGTACGTAGGGAAGGATGGTGGTAGGTAGGTAGGGAAGGATGGTGGTAGTGGGTAGGGAGGGGTGGTGGATGTAGGTAGGGAGGGATGGTGGTAGTAGGTACGTAGCGATGGTGGTAGTAGGAAGGGATGGATGGTGGTAGTAGGTAGGGATGGATGGTGGTAGGTAGGGATGGATGTTAGTAGTGGGTAGGGAGGGATGGTGGATGTAGGTAGGGAGGGATGGTGGTAGTAGTAAGGGATGGATGGTGGTAGTAGGTAGGGATGGTCCACGTTTCCCTACCTACCAAAACCATCCATCCCTATCTACTATTACCATCCATCACTCCCTACCTACCACCACCATCCATCCCTACCTACCACCACCACACATCCCGACCTACCACCACCACCCATCCCTACCTACCACCACCATCCCTACCTACCTACGACCACCATCCATCGCTACCTACCACCACCATCCATCGCTACCTACCACCACCATCCATCGCTACCTACTACCACTATCCACCCCTACCTTCTACGATACATCAGTACTATCGTAGGAATAAATAGGTGTGGTAGTAGGTAGGTAGGGTTCATGTTGGTGGTAGGTAGGGGTGGATGATGGTGGTAGTAGGTAGGGGTGGATGATGGTGGTAGTAGGTAGGTAGGGATACGTTGATTATGGTTAAGTACGCCATCCATGCCTACCTACTGCCACCATCCCTACCTACCTACTGCCACTATCCTTCCATACCTACTGCCACCATCCATTCATTCCTATGAAGGTACCGATGGATCGCAGTAGGTAGCTACTACCACCATCCCTACCTACCTACGACCACCATCCCTACCAACCTACCACCACCATCCATCCCTACCTACCTACCACCATCCATCCCTAACTACTGCGATCCATCGGTGCCTTCGTAGGAATGAATGGATTGTGGCAGTAGGTAGGGAGGGATGGCGGTAGTAGGTAGGGATGGATGGTGGTAGTAGGTAGGGATGGATGGTGGTAGTAGGTAAGGAAGGATGGTGAGAGTAGGTAGGGATGGATGGTGGTAGTAGCTAGGGATGGATGGTGGTAGTAGGTAAGGAAGGATGGTTCGAGTAGGTAGGGATGGATAGTGAAAGTAGCTAGGGATGGATGGTAGTAGTAGGTAGGGAGGGTTAGTGGTAGGTACGTAGGGAAGGATGGTGGTAGGTAGGTAGGGAAGGATGGTGGTAGTGGGTAGGGAGGGGTGGTGGATGTAGGTAGGGAGGGATGGTGGTAGTAGGTACGTAGCGATGGTGGTAGTAGGAAGGGATGGATGGTGGTAGTAGGTAGGGATGGATGGTGGTAGTAGGTAGGGATGGATGGTGGTAGATAGGGATGGATGGTAGTAGTGGGTAGGAGGGATGGTGGATGTAGGTAGGGAGGGATGGTGGTAGTAGGTACGGATGGTCCACGTTTCGCTACCTACCAAAACCATTCATCCCTATCTACTAAGCCATCCATCCCTCACTACCTACCTACTACCACTATCCATCCCTACCTACTTCCACCATCCATCCCTTCCTACTACCACCATCCCTACCTACCTACCACTATCCATACCCTACCTACTACCACTATCCATCCCTTACCTACTTCCACCATCCATCCCTACCTACTAACCACCATCCATCCCTTCCTACTACCACACATCCCTACCTACTACCACTATCCATCCCTTCCTACTACCACTATCTATCCCTTCCTACTACCACTATCCATCCCTTCCTACTACCACTATCCATCCCTACCTACTACCACTATCCATCCCTACTCTACACCATCCCTACCTCCTACCACACCATCCTACCTACTCTACCACCACCATCCCTACCGACTACCACCACCATCCCTACGTACTACCACCATCCTACCTACCATTACTACTACCACCACCCTTACCTACTACCACCACCAATCCATCCCTACCTACTACCACTATCCACCCCTACCTTCTGTGATACATCAGTACTATTGTAGGAATAAATAGGTGGTGGTAGTAGGCAGGTAGGGATGATGTTGGTAGTAGGTAGGGGTGAATGATGGTGGTAGTAGGTAGGGGTGGATGATGGTGGTAGTAGGTAGGTAGGGATTATGGTGGTAGTAGGTATGGGTGGATGTTGGTGGAAGGTAGGCGTGGATGGTGGTGGTAGGTAGGGATGGTGGTAGCAGGTAGTGGTCGATGGTGGTAGTTGGTAGGGAGGGATAGTGGCAGTAGCTAGGGAGGGATAGTGGTAGTATGTAGGGATGGATGGTGGTAGTAGGTAGGGATGTTCCACGTTTCGCTACCTACCAAAACCATTCATCCCTATCTACTAAGCCATCCATCCCTCACTACCTACCTACTACCACTATCCATCCCTACCTCTTTCCACCATCCATCCCTTCCTACTACCACTATCCATCCCTACCTCTTTCCACCATCCATCCCTTCCTACTACCACTATCCATCCCTACCTACTTCCACCATCCATCCCTTCCTACTACCACCATCCCTACCTACTACCACTATCCATCCCTACCTACTACCACTATCCATCCCTAGCTACTACCACTATCCATCCCTACCTACTACCACTATCCATCCCTTCCTACTACCACTATCCATCCCTTCCTACTACCACTATCCATCCCTTTCTACTACCACTATCCATCCCTACCTACTACCACTATCCATCCCTTCCTACTACCACTATCCATCCCTTCCTACTACCACTATCCATCCCTACCTACTACCACTATCCATCCCTACCTACTACCACTATCCATCCCTACCTACTACCACTATCCATCCCTACCTACTACCACTATCCATCTCTACTTACTACCACCATCCCTACCTACTACCACTATCCATCCCTACCTACCTACTACCACTATCCATCCCTACCTACCTACTACCACTATCCATCCCTACCTACCTACTACCACTATCGATCCCTACCTATCTACTACCACTATCGATCCCTACCTATCTACTACCACTATCCATCCCTACCTACCTACTACCACTATCCATCCCTACCTACTACCACTATCCATCCCTAACTACCTACTACCACTATCCATCCCTACCTAGCTACTACCACTATCCCTACCTACTTACTACCACTATCCATCCCTACCTACCTACTACCACTATCCATCCCTACCTACTTCCACCATCCATCCCTTCCTACTACCACCATCCCTACCTACTACCACTATCCATCCCTACCTACTACCACCATCCATCCCTACCTACTACCACCATCCCTACCTACTACCACTATCCATCCCTTCCTACTACCACTATCCATCCCTTCCTACTACCACTATCCATCCCTACCTACTACCACTATCCATCCCTACCTACTACCACTATCCATCTCTACTTACTACCACCATCCCTACCTACTACCACTATCCATCCCTACCTACTACCACTATCCATCCCTACCTACCTACTACCACTATCCATCCCTACCTACCTACTATCACTATCCATCCCTACCTACCTACTACCACTATCCATCCCTACCTACTACCACCATCTAATCGCTACCTACCACCACCATTCATCGCTACCTACTACTATCGTAGGAATGAATAGGTGGTGGTAGTAGGTAGGTAGGGATGATGTTGGTAGTAGGTAGGGATGTTGGTAGTAGGTAGGGTGGATGGTGGTGGTAGTAGGTAGGTAGGGGTGGATGATGGTGGTAGTAGGTCGGTAGGGGTGGATGATGGTGGTAGTAGGTCGGTAGGGGTCGGATGATGGTGGTAGTAGGTCGGTAGGGGTGGATGTTGGTGGTAGGTAGGGGTGGATGTTGGTGGTAGGTGGGGTGGATGGTGGTGGTAGGTAGGGATGGATGGTGGCAGTAGGTAGGGATGGATGGTGGTGAGAGTGGAAACGTGGACCACTATCTATCCCTCACTACTTACCTACTACCACTATCCATCACTACCTACTTCCACCATCCATCCCTTCCTACTACCACTATCCATCCCTACCTACTGCCACCATCCATCCCTACCTACTACCACCATCCATCCCTACCTACTACCACCATCCATCCCTACCTACTACCACCATCCACCCCTACCTACTACCTCCATCCCTACCTACTACGTCCAACCATCCCTACCTACTACCACCATCCATCCCTACCTACTACCACCATCCATCCCTACCTACTACCACCATCCACCCCTACCTACTACCACCATCCACCCCTACCTACTACCACCATCCACCCCTACCTACTACCACCATCCACCCCTACCTACTACCTCCATCCCTACCTACTACGTCCAACCATCTCTACCTACTACCACCATCCATCCCTACGTACTGCCATCCACCCACCCGTACGAACCACCACTATCCATTCCTACTTGTTTATTGGTATCACGATGCCTACTTACTATCACCATCCCCAACTTGCACCTCCATCCAATCGTACCTTAGTACGGATGACCAGATCGTTGTAGGTTGATAGGGATGGTCGTAATGATTGATGAACGGTTATTGGTAGGAATGGAGGTGGTAGTAGGTAGGGATGGACGGTGGTAGTAGGTAGGGATGGATGGTGGTAGTAGGTAGGGATGGATGGTGGTAGTAGGTAGGGACGGATGGTGGTAGTAGGTAGGGATGGACGGTGGTAGTAGGTAGGGATGGATGGTGGTAGTAGGTAGGGATGGATGGTGGGAGTAGGTAGGGATGGACGGTGGTAGTAGGTAGGGATGGATGGTGGTAGTAGGTAGGGGTCGTCTACGTTTCCCTACTTACCACCATCCATTCCTACCTACTACCACCATCCATCTCTACCTGCTACCATCAGGTCTACCTACCTACTACCATCCATCTGTACCTTCGTACGGATGAATAGGTGGTTGTAGGTACAGGTGGGTAGGGTTGGTGGTAAGGATTGATGAACGGTTGTAGGTAGGGATGGATGATGGCAGTAGGTTGGGATAGATGGTGGTAGTAGTCCTAACGTTTCCCTACCTACCACCACCATCCATCCCTACCTACCCACGACCATTTGTCCATCCCTACATCCATCCATCCATCCATCCATCCATCCATCCCTTCTACCATCATTCACCAATCCAGATAAGCAGGTAGACAGATACACACACAGACAGGCAGACAGATACACAGACAGACAGGCAGGCAGGCAGATACACAGACACACAGAGAGACAGATACACAAACAGAGACCAGGAGGGAGAAGTTCTAATTAAACCAAACATGGTGTCGATCAATGGTACGTCTGGCACCCTCTTCAAATTTGAAAGAATCGATAGCAAGATCAGAAGCTGTGCCCAACACTTTCACTAACGACAAGGTATCTGCAGATGTGGGCTATGCTGTTAACTACACAACCACACACACACACACACACACACACACACACACACACACACACACACACACACACACACACACACACAGACGCACGCGCGCGCGCGCGTGCGAACGCAGACGGAAAAGCCGCACGCATGCACAAGAGAGAGAGAGAGAGAGAGAGAGAGAGAGAGAGAGAGAGAGAGAGAGAGAGAGAGAGAGAGAGAGAGAGAGAGAGAGAGAGAGAGAGAGAGAGAGAGAGAAGACAAGGCAAGGCAAGGCAAGGCAAGGCAAGGCAAAGTCTTTTATTCGAGGATAATAGATAAGCACTCGTGTGCTTTTTTACATCCAGTCCCGCCCTTTTCAGGGATACATCAAGTTGAAAATATACTAAACAATGAGAGAGAGAGAGAGAGAGAGAGAGAGAGAGAGAGAGAGAGAGAGAGAGAAAAGAGAGAGAGAGAGAGAGAGAGGGAGAGAGGGAGAGAGGGAGGGAGGGGGGAGAGAGAGAGAGAGAGAGAGAGAGAGAGAGAGGGGAGAACGGGGAGAGAGAGAGAGAGAGAAGAGAAAGAGACAGAGGGAGAGAGCAAGAGAAAGAGACGAGAGGAGAGTGCAACTCATTGATTCGAGAGATAGAGAGAGTAAGCAGACGCAGATGTGGCTAGGTACACAAGCACAGGCACAGCACAGGCAAGGCAAGCACAAGCTTTATTCGAAAAACTAATAAGCACTCGATGAGCAACAGTCCAGTCACCCATGCCTTCAGAGATACATGAGGAGAAAATAAACAGAGAGAGAGAGAGAGAGAGAGAGAGAGGAGAGAGAGAGAGGAGAGAGAGGGAGAGAGAGAGAGAGAGAGGAGAGGGAGGGGAGGGGAGAGGGGAGGAGAGAGAGGAGAGAGAGGAGAGAGGGAGAGAGGGGAGGGAGGGGAGAGAGGAGAGAGAGAGAGAGAGAGAGAGAGAGAGAGAGAGAGAGAGAGAGAGAGAGAGAGAGAGAGAGAGGAGAGAGAGAGAGAGAGAGAGGAGAGAGAGAGCACACTTCGGATGAAATTATTTGTAACATAATTATAGTTTGGGGGATTTCCATTCATTTCAATAATTGTCAGTTGTAGGGGGCACTTGTAATCTGCTTTGAAACAACCAGTTTCCTTATTCAATTGTCTTTTTAAAAATTACACACACACCACCACCACCATTTTTTTTCAAAACAGACAGACAGACAGACAGACAGACAGACAGACACACACACACACACACACATATATATATATAATATAAAGAGAGAGAGAGAGAGAGAGAGAGAGAGAGAGAGAGAGAGAGAGAGAGAAGAGAGAGAGAGAGAGAGAGAGAGAGAGAGAGAGAGAGAGAGGGGGTGAAGGTGGGGAGGAGGGCGCCATAATCGAACAGAAATTCAGAAACGGTAAAAAACCAAACAAAACTAAAGATAATTCACAGGAACCTGGCAACAAGAGATTTTTTTTAAAAGGTGGATGTGCCCAACCGAAATCTATGCAGTTTAGTTTTCTGCAACCCTTCAATAGAGAATACATGACACATATTCTGCACAATGTCACACCGCTCCACAGTATTCGGAAGGCGTTTAAAGGCCGAGTGAATGGAAAAAAAACCCATTAGAATGTATTCAATCTGAACAAATAAAGTCATTGGCCATGCTTAGGTATCAACGTTTATTTCATAACTAGCCAAACAAAACGTACATCAGTTTATCAATATGAATTAAATCGAAACAAACCTAAATTTCAGGTTTACATCTATAGATTAATTATACAGATAAGTATTTGGCCGTGGGTTTTGCTGCTCATAAGCACTGCGCCCACAATAACTTCAGACAGATCTTTCGGCTTGCTTGCTCTACACCGGACTTGAAATATAATGATTTTGTTTCCTCGCATGTTCTTGATCAATGAAAGATACCAATTACAGGCCATCTGCGATGTCGAGGTCTGCCAGAGTTGAGAGCAGCATCCATCTAAAGATTTTGTGTTGTCTTCAATTATCGCATCACCCAATCTGTCCATTCTAAAAAGCAACAGGGGCATAACTCATCCTTGTGTCACGCCTGTCTTTACTTTAAACCTGTAATGGATGTTTCCTTGCTTGCACATCGAGTCGGTATAAAACAAAAGCCCTTAATGAGAACGATGAACAGCTGTAGGATCCGGTACATGGTAAGTATTAATCAAAAGATGTCTTTATTTAGGTTGTGCCAAAAGCATTTTTCAAATCTAGAGATTTTCAGCCTCTCCCATTATATGGATTCTTCCATGAAGATAAGTAGGTTAAAAAAGACAAGGGACACAAAATGAAAGCCTGCTCAAAAGCTACACACAAGGATTTTTTAAAAAATTGAGAGAGAGAGAGAGAGAGAGAGAGAGAGAGAGAGAGAGAGAGAGAGAGAGAGAGAGAGAGAGAGAGAGAGAGAGAGAGAGAGAGAGAGAGAGAGAACATATTCAAATAAAGCAAGACCAAGGTGATGTGGAAATACAAAAAATTGCACAAGAACCCTGTAGACTAGCGCATCAAAAGTGCATAAATTGAACAGCCCGGAAAGATGCTTTGACGTCACACGACCATCTGTGCCGTCTGCCGACCGGAAACACAAGCTGATGCAGGTGCTGCACATGCGTGTTGTGTTGAAACCAGAATATCTGGTGCCTACTTTTGTACAGATGCTCTCCCTTTTTTGTTTTTTTTTTCTTTGTTTTTTTCTTTTCTTTTTTTTTTTGGTGGGGATGTTTATAAGATTCTCTTTCGTCCGTATGATTTACAATTTTTTTGTCTTCTTTTTCTTTCTCCTTTCTGAATTTTTACTTCTTTTTTATTTTTTCTTTCTTTTATACTTCAATCCTTCCT
>CM060344.1:22753843-22756343 GCA_030674155.1 Stramonita haemastoma | reverse complement strand
AAAAAGGGTTTCGCATATTTACGTAAACTCTCACCATTTGGTAAACCTCAGAGCTCCAGGCGAGGAACAACATCAACCAAAAAAAAAAAAAAATTGGAGAGCCTCTTTTCCCATTCTCTTCCCAATGTCTTCGCGAGTGTTCGGACTTGTGACTGAAAAAAAAAATATAGAAAAAAAGGGGAAAAGCACACACACACAAAAATGGTGACGCGTTTTAACTACAGTATCACGTCTCTTACGAAACACAAAAGTGACGTCAAGTTTAGTTGACTATAAACCCACCAAGGCATTCCTAAGAAGAGGGAAAATAATCAAACATCAGTTGCTTATATTAACAAAATACAAGCAATACATTCATCCGCTGAGAGCTCTAACACTTTACCTACAACATATCGATGTATATTTGGGTATTTTAAGAGCTAGACTCTAACACTTTACCTGCAATATATCGATCTATATTTGAGTATTTTTGGATGAACTCTCAGAGCAAAGAAAAACGTTGGCTGAAAACGATAAACGCAGACTTTGATACTTTGGTCATGCAAACAGAAACACACAGACAAATCTGATGACGACAGTTCTCCAAGGTAAGGTTGAGGACAGAAGGAAAAGAGGCAGACCACCAACATCCTACATTGCCAACATCACTGAGATCAGGGGTCTGGGAGGGCTACAGGAGATCGTTAGAACTCAGCAGAGAACTCAGCAGAGACAGAGTAGCAAATACCGTAAAATCCCTAGCATAAGCCCACCATCTAGCAAACGCCCACCCCCCGTTTTGGGCCAAAAGTTGTGCACAGGGGTAACTACCTAGCAAACGCTCAGCCTGCTTTTTTCAAAGAGACTATGCTCACTTTCACTAGATTTGTGCAGACTGTTCTAAAAGTCATCTTTTTCCCATTCTTTACCTTTTCGTGTTTCTTTCCTTTTTTCTTATCCTTTGTCCCCTCTCCTCATTCCCGCGACAGTCTTACACTGTATCTTTCAAATTGGAAGCCCTCCAGTATCTGGATAACGAAGCAGGTGGGAATGTTTCGGAGTGTGCCCGTAAATTTTCTGTGGATAGGAAAAGGATCAGGGAATGGAGTGAAAACAGAGATAGACTTGAACAGCAGTACGGAAAAGACAAACAAAAACAGAAACTGTCAAAAGGACCAGCATTTAAATCTAAACATGTCGACCAAGGTGTGCTGCATTATCTGGAAGATGAAAGATCTGAAGGCAGGGTATTGGGAAACAAGGACCTAAAACAGAAAGCGATGGAACTCGTTGGCCTTCTTTGCCTCAAAATCCCTTTTTTCTATTTTCCTTCACTTCTACTCACACGACCTAACTTACATGCTTTAGGGGTTTGTATTCACTCAATTACACGGTTGAGCACAAAAATTATTTTGTGCAAAGGGGTCTATCCCTAGCAAACCCCCAACCCCTCAATTTTGCCCTAAATCAGTGCACAGGGGGGGTGGGCGTATGCTAGGGATTTTACGGTAATCTCATTCCACCATGAACGCATGCAAGCATGAATTGCAGACCTGGGAAAATGGGAACTGAGATTCATGAAGAGACATGGAGAGGGACCCAAATAGATTCCACTTCAGAGCAGTTTTAGGAGAAAGCGACGGAAAACAGAATGGGCGTCAGAACTGCCTGGGGCCACAATCCACGGTTGCATCAAAGGTCAAGATGTCTGAAAGAAGGCATTGTTTTCTCCTATAACTACGATCTAGTCTTTCTTTTTATGTATCCGTGCTTTCGTTGTTGTTGCTGGTTTAATTTTTTTAACGAATTTTCCCCCGCCACTATCATAAAAAAAGAAACTATTTTCTTAATTTTTTTCTATCTTAAGTTCATCATCACGTTTAAAGGTATTGCTCTTTTTTAAAAAAATATCTTACTGATTCTAGCACAGTTAAAAATCATTGGACATACCTTCCATCCCAAAATGTAGCAAAGAAATTATACCAAAAAAACAACAATCGCCAGATCTGCCAGATCATCTTGTGAAAGACATATTGATATGAGGTCTTTATGAAAAAGGTAGAATCAATCATAATCTGTGAAAAAAGGTAGGATCGATCATAATCTGCGAAAACCTTTCTCTACACAAATGACTCCATACATTATCTGGTTAGAGGCTAGCAGACGACAGTGAAATGAGAAATGATGGGGGTATAGCGTTTGCTTGGTATGCAAATGAATTCTGCATTATTCAAATTCCTACCGATTTGCTTCTGGTCGGAGCCAGACTTTCCAGAGAACATGTTTTTTTTGTGGCTCCTGAATCTCCGGTAAACGTTCCAGTCATTTTCCACACACCATTTTTTTTATATATAGAAAAGTTACTGCTGGTTTTGTGTGCTAAGCGCTGTATAAAGGCCTCAGTTAACGAGGAACACATGGCATTGTGGCCCTCATGGGCAAACTGTGCACTGCAGCCTTTCGGACCGTAAGAAAAGAACAGGATGTTGACAGAGAAAACGTTGCAGAGGATAGGGGAAGG
>CM060344.1:22749343-22751843 GCA_030674155.1 Stramonita haemastoma | reverse complement strand
TTCTCTCTCTCCCCCCTTCCCCCCCCCCCCTTCTCCAAGTTCTTCCTTCTCTCCCCACCCTCTTCTCCAAGTTCTTCCTTCTCTCCCCACCCTCTTCTCCAAGTTCTTCCTTCTCTCCCCACCCTCTTCTCCAAGTTCTTCCTCTCCCTCTCCCACCCTCTTTCCAAGTTCTTCCTTCTCTCCCCACCCCTTTTCCAAGTTCTTCCTTCTCTCCCCCACCTCCCTTCTCCAAGTTCTTCCTTCTCTCCCCACACCCTCTTCTCCAAGTTCTTCCTTCTCTCCCCACCCTCTTTTCCAAGTTCTTCCTTCTCTCCCCACCCTCTTTTCCAAGTTCTTCCTTCTCTCCCCACCCTCTTCCTTTCTTCCTTCTTCCCGACCCTCTTCCAGTTCTTCTCTCCCCACCCTCTTTCCAAGTTCTCCTTCCTTCCCCACCCCTCTTTCCAAGTTCTTCTTTCTCCCCACCCCTCTCAATTCCCTTCTCCCCACCCTCCAGTTCTCATTCTTCGTCTCTCCCCACCCCCTTCTCCAAGTTCTTCCCTCTCTTCCCACAACTCTTCTTCCAAGAAGAAATCAGACCTAACGCACCTGACTTCGGTGTGAGAGAGAGAAAATTGCTATCTTTTAAGTCTTACCTGGAAAAAAAAGGCAGGAGGGTGGATCAAGGAGGCAGAAAATAGACAAGAAGGAGGTCAAAGGGAGAAAAGGAACGAGGTAGAAACAAAGAGAGAGGTAGAAAAGAGGGAATTCTTGGCATAGAATATCCCAGAAAGGTGGGGATGGTATTTTATACTGACGGGCCCCTCCCCCCTGGCATTCTCACAAGAGAGGGGTTGGAATGAAAGTAAAAACGGTTGTAGAGGAAGTGTCAAAAATGGACATACACAGCAAAACAATCATCCAAAAACCTGGTACTTTACGCTGTCTGTCTGTCTGTCTGCTCTGTCTGTCTCCCCCCCCCCCCCCTCTCTCTCTCTCTCTCTCTCTCTCCTCCTCTCTCCTCTCTCTCTCTCTCTCTCTGGATAGCCTAGTGGTCAGAACATTGCGCTGGCAATTTGACGACACGGGTTCGAGTCCGGTCGAGGACATTTTTCTCCTGGGGTTAACATCAGTGCCGACTCCACTCTACCCAAAAGTCCTTCGGATGCGACTTTAAACCGAGGCCCCGTGTGCGAACGCACGCAGAACATCTTACGCACACGTTAAATCCTGTTCCGCTTTTCATAAGAGTAGGCCATCGTGTGCCGGTGGGAACAGATGACATTTACCAAACTGCATACACACGGGGACTGGATGTAAAAAGCACAAGAGTGCTTATCCCATTATCCTCGATATAAAAGAAAGAATAAATCAAATCAAATCTCTCTGTGTATACACGTTTCTGTCACTGTCTGTTTCTTTGGGTTTTTTTTGTGTTGCTGTTTGTCTCTCGGGTTTCATTCATTCAAGAGCCTTTTGAAAAAAACAAAAGCATGTCAACGTTTATCTCTGACACTTCAGAAATGAAGATAATCATTATCATCAACATCCTTCCTTCCTTCCTTCCCTCCCTCCCTTCCTCCTAACCCATCCTACCCCTCTTCTTCTCTCTCTCTCTCTCTCTTCTCTCTCTCTCTCTCTCTCTCTCTCTCTCCTCTCTCTCTCTCTCCTCCCTCCTCCTCTCCTCTCTCTCTCTTCTCTCTCTCTCCTCTCTTCTCTCTCTCTCTCTCTCTCTCTCTCTCTCCTCTCTCCTCTCTCTCCCCTCTCTCCCCTCTCCCCTCCCTCCCTCCTCTCTCCTCCTCCCTCCTCTCTCCCTCCCCTCTCTCTTCCTCCCTCCTCTCTCTCTCCTCCCCCTCCCTCCCTCCCTCCCCCTATCTCTCTCTCTCGTTTGTCTACATTCCCCAGTGACAGACAGGTCATGAATATTAATGAAGTGAAGTGACGTGAAAAAGAAGGCACATTAATTTTCTGTTGAGCAGAATCAGAACCTAGCCTTTCTTCAGAAAACAGTGGCCACCCCAAACACAAGTGGGAAGAATAATGTTTGTGAGGTGTCCATCACTGCCTGATGGTTTTCCCTCTCAATTATCAGGGGGGCGGATGATAGGTGTGGGGTGGTCTAGTGGGTAACGCACACGTCTTGAAAGCCGAAAAGTCACGGGTTCGACTCTCACTCATGTTTCTTCTCTCTCCGTCTCCCTTCTCTCTATCTAATCTGTTACACCACAAGGGTTTGGATGTTTGGAGTCTTTTGAGGGAGACGACAAACTGAAATCCCATGTCCAGCATACCAATACAACGCATGAACCCGCCCCAACAAATTTATTTTATTTTGTTCTTTTATTTCGAGAATAATGGAATAAGCACTCATGTATCTTTAGTTTTACATCCAGTCCCCGTGTGTATGCAGTTTGGTAAATTTTGTCATCCGTTCCCACTGGCACACAATGGCCTACTCATCCGAAAAGTGGAACAAATCACAAGACAATAACAGTGTTGACCTAAAGAAAATTCTGAAGTGTCC
>CM060344.1:22741843-22744343 GCA_030674155.1 Stramonita haemastoma | reverse complement strand
ACAGAGAATTACAACACACACAGACATAGACAGACAGACAGACACATGCACGCACAAATACACGCACACACACATTCTCTCTCACACCCCCCCCCCACACACACAAACACACCCACAAACACACACACAGCACGTACCACACACACACACACACACACACACACACACACACACACATACACACTACACAGCAAAAATCTCAAGATGAGAGAAGAGAAGAAGATGCTGCAGAAGGAAAGAGAAAGAGAACGAGAAGAGGAGAGAAGAAGACGAGAAGAGAGAGAGAGAGAAGAGACAGAGAGACAGACCTAAGCAGACAGAAGAAAGAGAGAAGAAGAAAGAGAGATAGAAAAAAGACCAGACAGACAGACAGTACAGACAGCGAAAGAGACAGGGTTTCTCTCTTCTCTCTCTCTCTCTCTCTCTCTCTCTCTCTCTCTCTCTCTCTCTCTCTCTCTCTCTCCACCCTCCCCCCCTCTCTTGACCCTCCCTCTCTCTCTCTGACCCTCCCCCCTCTCTCTCAGACCCCCCTCCCTCTCTCTCTGACCCCCACCCCCTTCTCTCTCTCTCTCTCTGTCGCTCCCCCCCTCCTCCCCAATGTCATCATCACCACCAACCAAAGCCGAAGCCAGACAGGCAAGAGGACGTCACAATGATGATCCCATTTTCCCGGCCATCTTTCAATTACCCCTCACCATCTTGTCCTCCTTACAGCAGCCCGTGTAGCCAATCCTGTCCTCTTCACTACACCTCTACTACTACCCCTGTCCACCTGTCTTCTGGATTTACTGCTTGCTTGCTTGTGTTTTTTTTCACCATCATTTCTGAGCCTCGGAGCTTTAAGTCCGAGGAACGAAAAAAAAAAAGAAAAAAGAAGAAAAATTAGCTACCCTGTTGTGTGTCATGGATATGGTTCTGTCCTTTTCTTCTTCGAACGCTCACACGGGTGCACACACACACACACACACACACACGTGCGCGCGCGCGCGCCACACACACACACACACACAACCACACACACGCACACACACCACACACACACACACGCAACACACGCCACACACACACACGAAAAATTGGCTATCCTGGCATCATTAAATGCATGGAACTGGCAAATGGGCGATTTAGGGGTCAGCTAATTCTGTTTCCATTCTTCCTTTCTGGCGGGGAAACAGAAAGCCTAACATATAAAACAAAAATTTAATCTGCTTGCTGAAAATAGGACAGTAAAGCTTTAGATGGTTTCTAGAAGAGAATTTGTGACGAGCTTAACATCTTCTTAGTTTTTCTGTCTTTCTGTCTGTGTGTCTGTCTACCTGTGTGTCTGTCTACCTGTGTCTGTCTACCTGTGTGTCTGTGTACCTGTGTGTCTGTGTACCTGTGTGTGTACCTGTGTGTCTGTCTACTTGTGAGTGTGTACCTGTGAGTCTGTGTATCTGTGTCTGTCTACCTGTGAGTCTGTCTACCTGTGAGTCTGTCTACCTGTATGTCTCTCACAAACACATGTACAACACACATAAGCACACACAAACATTCGCACGTGCGCGCACTTACACTCATAAACACACGCATGCACGCACGCACGCACGCGCACGCACATACACACACAAACACATTTGCGCACGCGCACGCACGCCCACTCACACACACACACACACACACACACACACACACACACACACACACACACACACACACACACACACTTACACCTGTAACCGTCTTATTATTCATATTGCTTTGCCAACGTTTTTTTTTGTTACATGATTTTTTTTTAATTCTTGATATGACCCCTCCCCCTTTCATTTTTTCCTTCGGCTCATACCAGCAAGAGTGGACAGACGACATAACATCAAAAGACAACAACCGGAGCTGCTAGATCAAGATCGCAACGCTCTAACCACTTGGCTATCCCGCCCCCTAGTAGTCTTTCAAACAGCTTCACAACCCATAGGGTAAGCAATCAGCAAGTGGGCGACACGCAAGTAAACCAATCCTTGTTCACATTATTCTCTTTGGCTGATAAAAGAAGAACAAGCAAACAAACAAAAAGAAACAAACAACAAACCCTCACACAAAGGACATTTTATTCGCTGCAAACAGGAAAGTAAAACCTTTAAAAGTGTCTTCAAATGGAAAACTTTAAATTCTCTCTCTCTCTCTCTCTCTCTCTCTCTCTCTCTCTCTCTCTCTCTCTCTCTCTCTCTCTCTCTCTCTCTCTCTCTCACATGCGCGCGCACGCGTGCGTGCACACACACACACACCACCGTGTGCGCTTAAACATCACCCTCAAAATAGGTGTGATGGGGTGGTAAGTAGATTACCTCCCATGCGATCAGAGCCCTGTCTCAGCGTTGTGTTACTAAATCAGGACACACCTGCGAATTGTGCGATGCTCTGTTTCCTTGGGTGGTGGTCGAAAACCCTCCATTGCATACACTTCGCCTTCTCGGTGAAAGTTAGAATTTATGCAGCCTAATTTTAGAAGTCGCATCCTAAC
>CM060344.1:22726843-22729343 GCA_030674155.1 Stramonita haemastoma | reverse complement strand
AAGATTCCGCATGAAATTTGTCATCTAAACTGGAGAGACAGATATATTGGCCCGAAATATATCCAGTGAAGTCAGAAATGGTATCTGATGCAATATTTGTCTTCCAAACACGTGTGACAAAACTTGTGGCAAGAGACCAGCTACATCAGCTCTCATCCCCCACTCACACGTAACGCACGCACACACACACCTGCTGAGAAACCACGAACACAACCAAACAAACATCAAACACTTTGTTAAGCAAAGAACCACTGTCCTCATAACACACCCCCCCCCCCCCCCCCCCCCCGCCAAAAAAAAAAAATTGATCCAGCAAAACGAAAGAGAAAAGGCATTTACGTAAACATCTTCCCAAACAAAATTGTATAAGTCACTCGAGAGAGACAAAACGCTGTATTTCTCAGTTTTATCACGCAATCAATCCAGACAGGCTCTAGGAACCCGAGCACAAGACGTGCTACATAGTCACAGGAGACAGTTGGGAGTTTGCCATAAACGTGCAGTCCAATCTACCGTGAGAAGTTCGCTGACAGAAGACTGTTTTTCCCTCTGTTCCGTGGCTAGAGCTCCAAAGTTCACCAATGGTGAGATTTTGCGATTAGGACCATTTTTGCCCACCATGAAGGTAGCTGTATTCCAACATAGAGGATTTGGGAGACTGTTGTAAGAGGACAAATTTTGGAGCACAATTTATTCGCATCATGCTGGTGATATCTGATCTGCTGCTGAATCATATATATATTATACACACACACACACACACACACACACACACACACACACACACACACACACACAACACACAACACACACAAACACACACACACACATATATGTATATACATACATATATATGGGTATATACATACACATGTAAAATTAAGATAAATCATAGTTATGTGTAGGGACATACTTAGAAAAAGCAAAACATTGTTTGATATATATATTTTTTTTTAATTCCGATTAGTCAGTCACAGAGACTTTTCCCGTAAGCATCACCCAGAGTTACCGACGAAAATAAGGCAGACAGAAATGCTGGAAAGCCAGCTCGACATTAGTGGCCCAATGGGAAAAGGAAAAACATCTGACACGAGACTTCTCATCCAATCAAAGGGGGCGAAAGATCTAGCACGAGGTGTGTCGTCTTCTTTGGTTAGACAGACAAGAGGAATTGGCCTCGCCCAGACATATTGGGGACGGGATAGCCTAGTGGCCAGAACATTGCGCTCGCAATTTGACGACCCGGATTCGATTCCCGTTCGAGGGGATTTTTTCCCCTGGAGTAAACATCAGTGCTGACTCCGCTCTCCCCAAAAGTCCTTTGGATGAGACTACAAACTGAGGCCCCGTGTGCGAACGCGCGCAGAACATCTTGTGCACACGTTAAATCCTGTTCCGCTTCTCGCAAGAGTAGGCCTTTGTGTGCCGTGGGAACAGATGACAAGATTTACAAAACTGCATACACACGGAGACTGGATGTAAAAAAGCACATGAGTGCTTATTCCGTTATCATCAATATAAAAGAATAAAAGAATAAATAAATACCTAGTCAAGACACACATACCATCTGGTTCAAGATTTCTCTTCCTTTCTAGTGTGACAACAGTTTTCATACGAGATCTGCCACACTGGTTGTCTGTCTGTCTGTCTGTCTGTCTGTCTGTCTGTCTCTCTCTCTCTCTCTCTTCTCTGTCTGTCTGTCTGTCTGTCTGTCTGTCTGTCTGTCTGTCTGTCTGTCTGTCCTGTCTCTCTCTCTCTCTCTCTCTCTCCTCTCTCTCTCTCTCTCTCTCTCCTCTCTCTCATCTCTCTCTCTCTCTCTTCTCCTTTTTTTTGTTACTTGAGGTTTTTTTCAGATGGAGAGAAATCGTGTTAGTTTGGATTTGGTTGGTGTTTGACTGTGGTGATGGTTTTGTGTGTGTGTGTGTGTGTGTGTGTGTGTGTGTGTGTGTGTGTGTGTGTGTGTGTGTGTGTGTGTGTGTGTGTGTGTGTGTGTGAGTGTGTGTGTGTGTGCGCGCGCGCGCGCGCGAGCTGTTTGAGTGTGGATACATGGGAATGCTGGTGGCACAGGAGCGTTTTAGAATTTGTGTGAGTATATGAGTGGCTGAGGTATTGCTGATTTGTGGGTGCTTTTTTATACTGTGATGGGTGGGAGCTGATGTTTGAATACTATATTGTTTTTATTTCTCCGTGATATTATGTTAATATGTTTACTGTTTTTATGTGTGGCTGGTAACCCGCGCGAATTTCTCTGTTTCTGAGACAATAAAGTATTGAAATCTGGAATCTGAATTTGGAATGGCACACACACACACAACACAGCACACACACACACACACACACCCACTCTCTCTCTCTCTCTCTCTCCTCTTCTCTCTCTCCTCTCCTCTCTCTCCTCTCTCTCTCTTCTCTTCTCTCTCTTCTCCTTTTTTTTGTTACTTGAGGTTTTGTCAGATGGAGAGATTTTGGAATTTGTGTCAGACAAATTCTAAAACAGACAGAC
>CM060344.1:22714343-22719343 GCA_030674155.1 Stramonita haemastoma | reverse complement strand
CACCATCGCCATTACTGCCACCATCACCACAACCGCCAAACACAACTTTCCTCTCTAAGTTTCGCCCATTTTTTTTTCAACTTTTCCACTGCTATTCAAGTGACTGAGCTTTTGGAATCCACAACTTTTTTTTAAGGGTTACGGTACCAGATACCATTTATTTGTTTTGAGAAAGGAAGGACCGTCACTTCTTTGTGGTTTAAATAGAGTTTTTGTAATTATTCACAGGCATCACTGCCTGTGCAGACGTAATTTTGACAGGACAAGTATAAAAATTCTTCTTTGTTGAATGCCCAAGACAGCAAATATTCTTGTCTGTTAGCGAAAACGTGTTGCGCTGCCGTTAAGCGCCTGACAAGTCAGGCCCAGCGCATCCGAATTCGGTCGTGACAGAGAATTGTTCTCTTTCAAATCTTCTTTGGAAAAAAAGGCAGCAGAATGGACCAAGAAGGCAGAAAATAGACTAGAAGGAGGTGCCAGGAAGAAAAGGAACAAGGCAGAAACATAAGCACAGGCATGGACAAATTCCAATCAAATCCAGAGAGAGAGAGAGAGAGAGACAGAGAGAGAGAGACAGAGAGAGAGAGAGAGAGAGAGAGAGAGAGAGACAGACAGACAGACAGACAGACAGACAGACAGACAGACAGACAGACAGACACAGAGAGAGAGACACAGAGAGAGAGACACAGAAGAGAGAGAGAGAGATAGACAGAGACAGAGATGAGAGATCGACATCGAGAAAGAGAAGGAGACAAAACGCTAAAGAACACTTGAGAAATAACCTATGCATGTGTGTGCCTCTATGTGCAAGGCAAACTTCAACATAATAATCTTCGAGCCATGCAAGCAGCACACGCCTTTTCTTTCCTTTCTTGTTGAACAGACATGGAGCCTGTAGCCTGATCCTTTCTCTGCTCCAGCACCGCTAAAAACGGAAAACTCTACTGACAGACATTAACTTTTCAGACAACACAGGCCACAAGGAAATCTGAGTCCCCTGTCACTCAGGACAGAACGAATTATTCTGGATCGGGGAAAATGATAATTGAAAAAAAATTGAAATCCTCCAAAACAAAAACACAAAAAAATCGGTGGCCTCTCTCTCTCCTCTCTCTTCTCTCTCTCTCTCTCCTCTCTCTCTCTCTCTCTCTCTCTCTCTCTCTCTCTCAATCGTGCTTCTCTCTCTCTCTCTCTCTCTCTCGTCGTCTCTCTCTCTCTCTCTCTCTCTCTCTCTCTCTCTCTCTCTCTCTTCTCTCTCTCCTCTCTCTCTCTCTCTCTCTCTCTCTCCTCCCCCTCTTCGAAACGGAATTCCTGTCATGTTTGTCCACAATAAACGGTTTTAGAGGAGAGCAAAAACGATGGGGAAGCAGGCGATTTAGACAGCAGCCAGACAAAAACTGCCATCCTTACCCTCACCTTCCCTTCCCCCCCTTCCTCTCATTCCCCCTCCACCAATTGCATCCTCCATCCCTGCCTTTCACCCCCTGCCTCTCTTTCCCCTTTTCCCAACTTTCTCAGACAAATCCGGTATGGGGTGTGTGAAGACACAACAATTGAGAAACACTCGGTCAAAGACACCACTTCTTATCTGCCCAAACACAGAGCCATTGCAGTCTTGGAGACTGGCAATGATCCCGCTTCCCTAAAACATCACTGAAGTACTGGTTAAGAGCTTATATTGCAGCCACAGACTGGATGCAGAGAAATCCGAACTTTTGCCTGTGTACAAAGTGTGGCAGGTATGTAAAGGTATCCTTCTGATTCATGACGCAGCATGAACGGTATGATTCAGTAGGTAAAGGGCCAAGACAATTTCTTTTGAGCATATTCAAAAGTACGGCTATTATCTTTTTTTTTTTTAAAGTAAATTTCTTTTAGTACATTCAAAAGTACGGCTATTTTTTTTTTAAAGTCAAGTACGGCTATTTATTTAATTTTTTTTCGTTAATTTCTTTCAGCCCATTCAAAAGTAAAGCTGTTTATTTATTTTTTTAATGAAAATATCTTAGTTGGGTTTTTTCCTGCATTTCTTAAACCATAGGCGATCTTCCCCGAAGTCGTAATGCGGCTACCTTCATGGTGGGCAAAAACGGTCGCATACGCAAAATCTCACCATTTGTAAACCTTGTCGAGAAACGGGAAAATCGAAGCGTAATAATGCCGTGAATAAACATCTTGTCTGTGAATATGATGGTTTTTGACAAGATTAGGAGGGGGGGGGAGGGGTGTTAATAAAATTTACGTTAATGCACAAGCACGCGAGTAAGCCCGATTATCATATGCACATGTTTACAGCAAACCCGAAACTCTGACAATACATAACCATAGTTTTCAGTACATATAACACAATACAATACAGCACAAACACATCACAACACAATACAATACAGCACAAACGCCAGAGGCCGAAGAATCAGAAGACTGCGGGTACGTAAGGAGATAAAGATGGTACCCAAGGAATAACGGTAGACATCTCAGACACTCTCCAGACACTGTATCTTCACCCCCTACATTTTCCTCAGCACCCCTCCCCACCCCCCACCCCCAATCATTCCGCTTGTAGCTTTCCTCTCCTCTCCTCTTCCCCCTAGTCTGCTGTCAGTTTATCCCCCTTCCCCCAAAAAAAAACACACACACACACAAAAACAACAACACTTGTAGGCTTTCTAGTTCTTAGATTAAGACGACGGTTAAAGTTGGATCGGTGGATCGGTGGTCTAGAAGTAACCCACCTGCCCCGAAAGCGATAAGTCCGGGTCGGAGTGTGCGGTGGTTCGAGTCCCGTTTGGGCCCCAAACTTTTTCCCCCGCCTAATGAGTTGTGGTCTGGGCGCTAGTCTTTCGAACGAGACGATAAACCGAGGTCCCGTGTGTTACACATCATTATTTAGCGCACGTAAAGGAACCCACGGCAACAAGAGGATTGTCCCTGGCAAAATTGTGTAGAAAAAGCCACTCTGATAGGGAAACAAATACAGTTGCATGCAGGAAAGAGTAAAAAAAGGGTGCCGCTGCACTTGTGGCGACGCGCTCTCTCCGGGGAGGAGCAGCCCAAATTTCACGCAGAGAAATCTGTTGTGACATAAACCGGTATAAAAAAAAATAATGTAACAATAGGGCAGATTGCTGTTTTCTAAACTCTGATCCTAATACAACAAGAGATGTGTTGTTTCCCGACCTCATCTATCAACACTTCATCTTCTTCATCGAACGTTCAGACAGCCAACTATTGTTGTCTCTCATATGAATTAAAATGCGTTGCGCTGCCGTTAAACGCCTGACATGTCAGGCCCAGCGCATCCGACTTCGGCGTGGTAGAGAATTTTTTTTTTTTCGTCTCTCTAAAAATAAGGCAGGAGAAAGGACCAAGAAGGCAGAAAACCGACAAGAAAAAGGTGACAGAAAGAAAAAGAACAAGGCAGAAAAAGAGAAGAGGATAGAAAGGAGGGAATTCCATGCACGGAATTTCCAGAAGGTGGGGATGCTATATTATTACTGACAGCCCCCACCCCCCACCCTCCCGCTTATCCACGGGGGAAATTCTGTCAATATTGACAGGGAGAAAATGTTATTTTCTTAATGGTTTTTTTTTTTTGGTGGATATGCCATTTTCTGAACTCTTATCTTGAAACAACAGAGGCATGTATTATCTTCTGAAACTCTTGTTTTGATATAGCGAAAAGACAATGCCAGTTTCTGAAGTCTTTCTCAATACGACAGAGAGAAACAGACTGCCATTTTCATCACTTTTTATCTTGATATAACAAAGAGACAAACTGCCATTTCTAAAAAAAAACAACACTTTTTCTAAATGAAAAAGAGTCGGTGTTAATGTCTAAACCGTTATGTCAATATAACAAGAAGATATACTTTAAAAAGAAAATCTTTATATAAGAAAGAGACCATGTTTTTACACGATATAGCGCCAAATAAATTCGATATACCATAATCAACTGTCATTATCATCATCATCAGCACAGCACAGCACAGCACAGCAGCAGCAGCAGCAGCACAGCAGCATAGTAGTAAGTAGTATAGTAGTAGTATAGTAGTAGTAGTAGCAGCAGCGCAGCAGCACAGCACCGTAGTAGTAGTAAGAAGTAGTAGTAAGTACAGTCAGAAAGTGGAGTAGTATAGTAATAGTAATAGTAGTAGCAGCAGCAGCAAGCAGCAGCAGCAGCAGAGAAGAAGAAAGAAGAGAAGAAGAAGAAGAGAAGAGAGCAGAGAGGAGAGGCAGGAGGAGAGGAGGGGAGGAGGAGGGAGGAGGGGGGAGGATGGAGGAGAGAGGAGTGGGGTGGTGGTGGTGGTGTGGTGGTAGTAGTAGTAGTAGTAGTAGTAGTAGTAGTAGTAGTAGTAGTAGTAGTAGTAGTAGTAGTAGTAGTAGTATATAGATGTCTGTTTTATCAATTTTTTTTCATGTGACAGAAGAAACTGTCATTTTATAAAATGTTCCAACATAACGAAGAGAGACTGCCATTACCTGGTCTCTGACATGAATACTTCAAACAAAGACACGACAAGTCAAGACTCTCACTAAATTTTCAATCTTGATACAAACACATGGGGACAACTGCTGTTTTCTCGACTTGATTGATGAAAAAAACACTTAAAATTCTTAAAACAAAAACAACAACAACGGCGAAAAGACAACAAGAAAAAAGTGGAAGACAAAGAGTATTTTAGATCTAACTCTAATCAACACTCACTCACTCACTCACTGCACACACACACACACACAACACCACACACACAACACGCACACACACACGCACAACACACCCACACCCACACACCACACACTCCCCCCCACACATCATCTCTCTCTCTCTCCTCTCTCTCTCTCTCTCTCTCTCTCTCTCTCTCTCTCTCTCTCTCTCTCTCTCTCCTTCTCAGCACATAGGATGGTTTACAACACTCTACACAGAAAGCACCCGGACACATTCAGGATGGAGAGCTCTCTCCCTGGAGAGGACGCTCCAGGCGCTCTCCAGACTACAACCG
>CM060344.1:22704343-22709343 GCA_030674155.1 Stramonita haemastoma | reverse complement strand
GTGTGTGTGTGTGTGTGTGTGTGTGTGTGTGTGTGTGTGTGTGTGTGTGTGTGTGTGAGTGTGTGTGTGTGTGTGTGTGTGTGTGGTGTGTGTGTGTGTGTGTGTGAGTGTGTGTGTTATGTTGTGTGATGTGTGTGTGTGTGTGTTTTGTTTTATTTATTCTTTATATCGAGGTAAGTGTGTGTGTGTGTGTTGTGTTTGTGTGTGTGTGTGTGTGTGTGTGTGTGTGTGTGTGTGTGTGTGTGTGTGTGTGTGTGTGTGTGTGTGAGTGTGTGTGTGTGTACTCCTCTCTCTCTCTCTCCCCTCTCTCTCTCTCTCTCTCTCTCTCTCTCTCTCTCTCTCTCTCTCTCTCTCTCTCTCTCTCCTCCTCCTCCCTCCCTCCCTCCCTCCATCCTTCCATCTCTCCCCTCTCTCTCCCTCCTTCTCTATCCCTCCCTCAGTCGGAACGTTGATCATAAAGGGAGGGCAGTGTCAAAAATGAAAACTGGAATTTAATGTAAAACGGGAAAAAAAATAATAACTGACAACTCTTATATGCAAACAGAAAAAATCCCCATCAACTTCTAAAAATGCCAAAGACAACAGTTCTAACTTCTAGGACTGCAAAAGAAAAAAGCAATACGAACTTTGTGTATAAAAACCAACCAACCCACAAACACGAAAAGCGTCACGCGTCAGCTCTAGTTTATCTCAAAATACAAAAAAAGCATCAAATTTTGCACACACACCACACACACACACACACACACACACACACACACACAACACACACACACACACACACACACACACACACACACACACAAATGAACAAGAAAAAAGTGCCAACTTTACTTCTAAAAAAGTTATTGCGAAAGACAAAAATGGCCAGCTCTTCTATAAAACAAACATGAGAAAAGACACTAATGCTAACTTTGACGGCCAAGCCAAAAACGCATGACAGGCAGACACGTATGAAACTGCTGACTGGTCTTTTCCAGAGTGATTCAGAGGTCTGAAAGCACCGTCTTCGTTCATGATATCCTTCTGTGACTCAAATGACTGACAAGCGTGACCATACAGCCACCAGATTGGATAATCATTATCACGCTGTATTTATGTTGCTGTTGTTTTTACCTCGGCTAGAGTTCCGTCGTTTACCAATGGTGAGAATTTGCGTATGCGACCGTTTTTTCCCACCGTGAAAGTAACCGGCCGCATTCCGTCTTCAGAAATGTACACTGGGCATGTTCGAGTTTCCATAACCCACCAAACACTGACATTGGATTAAGGGATCTTTAACGTGCATATTTGATCTTCTGCATGTGTATATACACAAAGGGAATTAAGGCACTGGCAGGTCTGCATTTGAAGTTGAACTGAGAGATCGTAAAATCCTCACCCTTAATTCACCAGACGCCACAGAGATTCGAACCCATGACTTCATGGACCCATGGGATTGAAGTGGGACGGTTTTAACCACTCGGCTGTAGCGTCCGTATTAAAAGCAGTTTTTAACAATGCAATAATGCAAAACACTTGAATACAGCTCACATTATTTCTGAAATAAGGACAAAACGGATGACAACATTTACAAAACTGCATACACACGGGAACCGGATGTAAAGAAAACATACGAGTGCTTATTCCATTATTCTCGAAATAAAAGAATGAATGAATGAATGAATAAATAAATAAATATAAATAAATAAATAAATATATAAGTAAGTAAGTAAATTAAAAAGTATAAGTAATAAAAATAAAAAATTGTATATTATAGCAATACATTTTCTACCTGTCTATACACACATTACTACACAAAGACAGCAGCAGCAACAGCCCCTCAAAAAGCTGTGTTCAGACAGCCTTTCACCACCACCACCACACACCACCAAACCAGCAAGAAAACTGCATTAAACACTTTTCCTCTCTACTGAGTCCCTGCTTTTGAAGAGACAGAAAACCCCTTAGTTTTTCAGCACAGGTAGGGCTAGCACTACTGAGCAAAAGGTAGTGCGTTTAGGAAAGAGTATGTATAAGTCTTTCTCTGTTCCTTTTTCTGTCTCTGTCTCTGTCTGTCTGTCTCTCTCTCTCTCCCTATCTCTGTCTGTCTGTCTGTCTGTCTCCCTATCTCTGTCTCTCTGTCTGTCTGTCTGTCTCCCTATCTCTGTCTTCTGTCTGTCTGTCTGTCTGTCTCTGTCTCTGTCTTCTTCGTCTGTCTGTCTGTCTCTCCCTATCTCTGTTTCTCTCTGTCTGTCTGTCTGTCTGTCTCCCTATCTCTGTCTCTCTGTCTGTTGTCCTTCTCTATCTCTGTCTTCTCTCTGTCTCTCTATCTTTCTCTCTGTCTTCTGTCTGTCTTTTGTCTCCCTATCCTCTGTCTCTCTGTCTGTCTGTCCTGTCTGTTCGATCACTCTATCTCTTGTCTCTCGCCCTGTCTTCTGTTCTCTCTCTCCTGTTCTGTTTTGTCTCTCTCTCTTCTTTCTTCTCTCTCTTTCTTTCTTTTCTGTCTTTTTCTTTCTTCCTTCTCTTTCTTTCCTCTTCTTTCTCTTCTTCTTCTTCTTCTTCTTCTTCTTTCTTTCTAATCCTCTTCTCTCTGTCCCCCTCCCTCTTCTTCGCATCCACATGTCTTCTCTCGTCTCTTCTCTGTCTCTTCTCTCTCTCTCTCTCTCTCTCTCTCTCTCTCTCTCTCTCTCTCTCTCTCTCTCTCTCTCTCTCTCTCTCCACACACACACACACACACACACACACACCACCACACAAAACACACAATGGCCTACTCTTACGAAAAGCGGAACGGGATTTAACGTGTGCACAAGATGTTCTGCGTGCGTTCGCACACGGGGCCTCGGTTTACAGTCTCATCCGAAAGACTTTTGGGGGAAGTGGAGTCAGCACCGATGTTAACTCCAGGGGAAAAATCCCCTCGAATGGGAGTCGAACTCGGGTCGTCAAATTGCGAGCGCAATGTTCTGACCGTGTGTGTGTGTGTGTGTGTGTGTGTGTGTGTGTGTGTGTGTGTGTGTGTGTGTGTGTGTGTGTGTGTGTGTTTGTGCGTGTGTGTGCGTGCGTGCGTGCGTGTGTGCGTGCCTGCGTGCGTGCGTGCGTGCGTGAGTGAGTGAGTGTTGTGTGTGTGAGTGTGTGTGTGTGCGTGCGTGGTGCGCGTAGTGTGTGTGTGGTGCGTGTGCGTGCGTGCGTGAGTGGTGTGTGTGCGTGGCGTGCGTGCGTGATGTGTGTGTGTGCGTGCTCCGAGTAGCATAGATTGTGTGTGTGCTTTTGTCCAAATTATTAGTGCATTGATAGTATTTGTGTGGTTTACTTTTCGAGACTTTTCTGCATTTCATATGTAGTTTGTTTGATTTTCGTTATTACCCAAAGCACAGATTTTAGTACTAGGCTTGTAATTTGTATTTGTTGATACAAGCAAGATTTACTATTCTAATTCTTGTGTATCAAGTCATTCATTTTCATTCAGCTCTCTCTCTCTCTCTCTCTCCTCTCTCTCCTCTCTCCTCTCCTCTCTCTCTCTCTCTCTCTCCTCCTCTCTCTCTCTCTCTCTCTGCTTCTTCTCTCTCTCTCTCTCTTCTCTCTTCTTTCTTTCTTTCTGTGTGTGTGTGTGTGTGTGCGCGCGCCGCCACACGCGCGCTCGTGCGCGTATGTGTGTGCGAGCGTGCATGCGAGCGTGTGTGTGTGCGCGCGCGTTCGTGCGTGCGTGTGATACAATTTTGAACGTACATTTCCGACACATGTCTACACAGCCAATCGAAAACCAGCCAATTTTTTTGGCATTTCAGAGATTTTTTTACAAAACAGCTTCAACTATTTTGGGTTCTGTCCACTTCCTTTTATCACTACGCGAGAGAATCCCCATCGGCAAAGTGCTTCACTGCCCATTCTGCTGCACCTGTCACCAGCTTTGAACAGTGTCCATCGATAACACTCTATCATGCTTACAGTCAGGTGCTTCAGAACATCGTGAACATATTGGATCAAACATACCTTCTGCAAGAAATGCGCATACTTTAGATATTTCATGAAAAGAAAAAAAAAAGTCGAAGAAAAATAACGGGAGAAAAAAAATTGAAAGCAACCAGAAAAAATTATGTTTGAAAAAAAAAAAACCTAACAGAAAACAAAGATTTCTTGGTGTGGGTTTGAGAGAAAAAAAAACGTGAACATATTTTGATCAAGTATGTTGTCTGGAAGAAATGTGTATACTTAAATATTTCACGGGGACCACCCCCCCCCCCCCCCCCCCATCCCAATAAAGTAAGTACGAAAAGAGGAGAAAAGAAATCAAAGCGGCCAGAAAAATCTATCTGAACAAAACAAATCAAAACAAAAGAACAACAAAACCAAGAGAAAACAAAGAAGAGTTCTTGGCGTCCATCCCGAAACAGGATCGGCCATCTCAGCCTAAACCTCAAAATTTAATGTGGTAGGCCTGTCTGCTTACCTAAATCACCTTCCTATAAAAATAGCTCTGCGGTCAAAGCACTCGCTCTCCCCAAGCTAATGTTAAGCAGCGTCGAGCGTGGTTACCAAGTGGATGGGTGACCGTTTGCACGTCTTGGCTTCAGTACAGTTACCCCAGTTCACCCAGCTGTAAATGGGTACCTGCCCTCTTTAGGGTCAGGGAAGGTAAAGCAGCGAGGGAGAGGAGATGGGCGCCGCCCTTAATATGCTGGCCCCTGGAGAAGCTGAGGTCTATGACACTTCACTCCCAACCCAACGACTGCACAGGTTGTGTGGGAACACCGTTATCTTCAAAGAAAAAATAATAATAAAATTACAGTATAGATGATAGTCTGTATCATCCTTACCACAAACAATCACTGGCCTACTTTTTTATTTTTTATATTTTTTTAAATTTTTTAACAAACATGAATGGGTTCTTAATATACGAGCCAGCTGTTACGCGTGTGCTGGTACACGTTTCCCAGTTTATGGCCTCTCTCAAAAGCTGTGTATCTGCAAACCCGAAAACGTTTTAACGTAAAAGTAGAGTATCTGCACATCCAAAT
>CM060344.1:22694343-22699343 GCA_030674155.1 Stramonita haemastoma | reverse complement strand
GAAATAATCCCAAGATCGACGTAACCCCACTGTATAGAACACGAGACAAATGCGAGATACTCTTAAAGATTTTGGAAAGTCCCTGTTCAGGTGTTTTGTTCTTAAAGAAGAAACACGAGCTTCACACCACGAAGCCAAAACAAATAAAATACTGACAAGCTAAATCCACCGTTGTTTTTTTCCAGCTGCAAGCATCAGGATCACAACATCTCCTCTGTACCTGTAGTTTGTCACAGGGCACAGTCAGTTCTCTGTGCAGGCAGCCATGACAGCCGTTGTCAGCAATGATGGAAGTTTGATGGGACCTCACGCCATGCACAAGTGACGTCACACAGGGGCTCCCAGTCTGAACCCAGTGAGTGACAGCTGTTGGAGGGCTTAGTGCTCTGCCCCCGTCCATTCACACATTGTCATCGTCCCACATTCACAAAACCCACATCGATCCCATTATCCACACACACCACACACACACACACTCACAGACAACATCTGTCTGATCTATGTTGCAACCCTTTTGTGATTGTGGGGGATGAATTACAAAAGAGGAAAGAACGAAAAAAAAAGAAAAAGCACACACACACACACACACACACAAACCCCAACCTCTTTTTGATAGTACGCCTGAAATGGAAATACGATTCTTTTCTTTACCGTTTCTCTTGCTGGGTCTCATTCATTACAGGATCAAATTGGAGCACCCATTTTCTCCCTCTTTTCGCTTCTTTTACCCACCAAAAATATCCAATTTGCATTCCCTTGTCAAAGAAACAGCAGCAGACGGGATGACAGTTTAAGGTCTTGACAATGACTTTTTATTAGAAGAATTGGCCCCTGGGCAAAGTGTGAAGAGCCTTAGGTGCTTCACGCGCGCAAATTGTCTAATAACACAACCGTTGATTGGCTGCTTAAAAAAAAAAGCAAACAAACACAAAAAACAAAACAAAAACGCCTGTAGTGTCAGGCAGGGCAAGCTAGGAGACTTTGGTCATCGATTCCTTGCACTGGTGAAATTCCCTTAACTTGCTGAATGCAGCAGATACGGGCAAGTTAGAGTCCAGGGGCAGGTTTGGAATGGGGGGTGTGGGGGTGTGTGTGGGGGTGGAGGAGTGAGCTTGTTCTGTCAGCCTGTGCCCACCCTGTGGCGCCTTTGGGTCGATGACACCACACACTGATCTGTATGCATTATGCACGGCAACGACACGGCGGCAAATCAAGAGTAAAGACTTCACACCGTTTTCCTCTTATGGGGGGAAGCAGGGAGGCAGGGGGAGGGAGAGGTTTGAAGCGCTTGTGCTGCGATGCTTAGGCAGTTGTGTTTTTTTGGTGTGTTTTTTTTTTTTAGTTTTTGTTTGCCTTGAGTATAACTTTGATTTCTTTTTCAGTGCTTACATGACTGATGTTTTCTCACTTTGTCAGTTATAACTGTATTTTTTTTTGGTCTCTTTACTTGCATGAATCCGATATTTTGAGGGTTTGTCAGTGTACACATGTGTGTCCCGTTCTGTCACTTTCTTAGCAACAAACGGTCTTTTTTTCCCCCTTGAGCCACGTGTCATTTATGGCTGGTTTTTTTCCCCTCCTCAATGGTTACATGTGTCACATTTCTCACTTTCTCGCAGGCCAGGCGTCCTTTATACCTCCCACTATTTTCTCTCCAGTTTTTACCTGCATTGTATTTTCTCACTGTGTCAGCTGTAACGGGCTTTATTATGTCCACAGCACACACGCATCGCTCTGTCTTCACTTCATACAGGTTTGAATAAGCCTTTTTTCCTGACAGAAGGATTTTCAGACTGCAATTTCATCAAACAGTCCTCACAAACAAAATCTGGAGATTCATTCACTTTCACATTCACTTTTTTTCTTGGAAAATACGATCAGTTTGTTTTCTTCTGTTTGTTCACCGAACAAAGTCTTCATATAATATTCTGATCACGCATTTTGTCAACGCATTCTCGTTAACACTTTCTGAACGTGAGCACATGCACACACACACAACCTTTATTTTCCACCCAAAAGCCGCAGATCAGGACTCTTGACAGGAACAACTGGAACAGAAATATTTCTGAAATTCATGCCAGTGAAGTTGAATGACCTATTGGAATACACATAGTACAGAAGCAGTCACGTCAGTCCTAGGGAACAAAGCCCCTGTGATCCCAAACCTGCGTCTAGTTGGCCAACAGCTGGTATATAAAAGGTTAACGACTATAGGAATTTCTTCAGTTGTCTGTCTGTCTGTCTGTCTGTCTCTGTCTGTCTGTCTGTCTGTCTGTCTGTCTCTGTCTGCTCTGTCTGTCTGTCTGTCTGTCTCGCTGCTGTCTGTCTCTGTCTGTCTCTGTCTCTGTCTCTGTCCTCTGTCTCTTCTCTGCTCTCATCTCTGTCTCTCTCTCTCTCTCTCTCTCTCTCTCTCTCTCTCTCTCTCTCTCTCTCTCTCTCTCTCTCTCGTCTGTCTGTCTGTCTGTCTCTGTCTGTCTGTCTGTCTTCTCTCTCTCTCTCTCTCTCTCTCTCTCTCTCTCTCCTCTCTCTCTCTCTCTCTCTCTCTCTCTCTCTCTCTCTCTCTCTCTCTTTTGTCTATTTTCCCCTGTCATCTCCTTTAACTGCATGAGGAGTCAAGGGAGACAACTGCATGCACTGAAGTTTTCAGACTGTGTCTCTTCAGCCCGTTGAAAGTGGGGGTGGGGGGGTGCCCATTTCTCTCCAAGTATTGGGGAGCACGTTGGGTATGTTTGTCCTCCCGTAACCCACCCAGCGCTAAAACTAATTGCAAGATCTTAAACATGCATAACCCACCCAGCGCTAAAACTAATTGCAAGGTCTTAAACATGCACAACCCATCCAGCGCTAAAACTAATTGCAAGATCTTAAACATGCATAACCCACCCAGCGCTAAAACTAATTGCAAGATCTTAAACATGCATAACCCACCCAGCGCTAAAACTAATTGCAAGGTCTTAAACATGCATAACCCACCCAGCGCTAAAACTAATTGCAAGATCTTAAACATGCATAACCCACCCAGCGCTAAAACTAATTGCAAGGTCTTAAACATGCATAACCCACCCAGCGCTAAAACTAATTGCAAGGTCTTAAACATGCATATTTGATCTTCCCTTTGTGCGTGTTCACGGAGAAAATTAAAGCATTAGGTCTGCAGCTTTGTATTTTGCATTTGTATTTTGTGCCACTTTTAAGTCACAGCAGATTTCTCGGCGTGAAATTCGGGCTGCTCTCCCCAGGGAGAGCGCGTCGCCATAAGTGCAGCGCCTAACCCTTTTTTTTCTTTCTTTTTCCTGCATGCAAAAGTATTTATTTTCCTATCAGAGTGGCTTTTTTCTACAGAATTCTGCCAGGGTCAACCCCTTGTTGCCGTGGGGTTTTTTACGTGCGCTAAATAGTGATGTGTAACACACGGGACCTCGGTTTATCGTCTCATCCGAAAGACTAGTGCCCAGACCACCACTCAGGATCTTATAGATGGGGAAAAAGCTTTGGGCCCAAACGGGGTACGAACCACCGCACACTCCGACCCGGACTTTTTGCTTTCTAGGCAAGGCGCGTTACCACCTAGACCACCGAAAAAAAAATTAAAACATTAGGTCTGCAGCTCCCTCCCCTAATAAATACACACACACACACACACACACACACACACACACACACACACACACACACACACACACACACACACACACACACACACCTTCCCCCCACAAAAACAACAACAAAACAAACAAAAACGGTCAAAACAAAACAAAAAACTGACAAAAACATCATACCCCCCCCCCCCCCCCCCCCCCCCCACCCACAACACACACACACACACACACACACACACACAACATCAAAAATAACATAGTTCTGTAAAACAAAAACAATAATAACCCCCCACACCACTCAAAACAAACACGAAACGCACCTATCAAAGACACGCCAAAACACAAGCAAACCAAGACAAACCAGGGCACAACATTCCTACTCCACCAACCGTGCTACCAATGTGGGTACCCACCAACTGTCGTGTGTCTGTCTGTCTCTGCAAGAAACGGTCTCCACCTTCTTGCCTGGCCTGGTAGGCTGTCAGGAGTTCGTTGATGGAAGACAAAACCTCCATAAGCTAGATCCAGGTTGGTAGGGCTGGCGTCTTTTCACACAGGATTTAGATCTAAGAGGCTTTGGCTCTGGGTTCTGTCTTTTGGTGGTCTTGAGACTGCGGTCGTCAGAGTCTGCAATCCGAAAGATAAATATATTTTTTAGAATGTGGGGGGAAAATCTTACCAGCTGTGTTAAATTACAAAACTAAAACAAACAAACAAACAAAACCCAAAAGATCTGAGCAGCATAAGAAACGAGGAAAGGTGATTTTAGTCGTAGTTATCTTCGAACGACGGCAAAGACAAATTCAGATTTAAAAAAAAAACAACTACAATTTCTTATTGCAAATATTTCAAAAATAGATGCAGTAGATTGAGCAAATAGAAGTCCACCAAATAACGTGTTTGTGTGAACTAAAAGCAGCTTATTTATATACTTTCAAGAAGGAAAGTGGCAGGACCGTTAAGATGTTCACCCGCTCTTAACAAATAAAGCCTATAGTTCTTGGTTCAATTCCCAGCCTTGTCCCTTCTTCCCAGTTTGACGAGAAAATCAAAACTGAATGTCAAAGTCCTTTGGATAAGACTATGCACTGAGGCCTTGTGCGCTACTGCACACAGTTAACAATTAATACAGTTACATACAGGGAAAAAAAAAAAAAAAAAGTGGGTAGGCTGCACTTGTGGCTACGCGCTCTCCCCGGGGAGAGCAGCCCGAATTTCACGCAGAGAAATCTGCTGTGACATAAAGTGGTACAAAATACACAAAACGTCTTTCGTACACGTTAAAATCCCGACCCGCCTTTCACAAGCGTGGGCCATTTCGTGCCAGTAGGAGCAAATGACAACCCCCCTCCCCCCCCCCCCAAAAAAAAAAAAAAACCCTCATCATGAACACAGGTGTCG
>CM060344.1:22671843-22676843 GCA_030674155.1 Stramonita haemastoma | reverse complement strand
GGGGGCCGTCGACTGCAGAAGATGCCCCGGGGGAAAAAATTTTGGGTTTTAATGATTTCCCGTGGAAAAACCCCCAAAAAAAAAAACGAAAAAAACCCTGAAAACCCAATCTAGGCTAAACTCTCTCCTCTCTTCCCCTCTCCTCTCCACCCCTCTCTCCTCTCCCTCCAAAAACCCTCCTCCCTCAAACCCCCTCCCCCCCTTTTCCCCTCTCCCTCAGGGTTTTCCCCCCTCCCTCCCCCCACCCACCCCCCCCTTTTCCCATAACCCAAAAAAAAATACAAACAAATGTGGCACGGGGGAAAACCCAAAACCCCCAAAAAAAACACATTTTAAAAAAATAAAAAGAGAAAAAAGAGAGACAGAGACAAAAAGGGGGGACCCCCGGGGAAGGGGGGGGGGGCCCCCCGGGCAGGGGAAAAATTTTAAAGGGGAAAAAAAGGGGGGCCCCGGCCCCCAAATTTTGGGGAAAGGGGGGGGGCCCCCCCCCCCGAAAACAAAAAAACCCCCCCCCATTTGGGGGGGGGGAGGGGATAGGGGGGAGGGGGTGGGGAAGGGGGAGGGGAAGGAAAGAATAGAGGGGAAAGGGAGAAAAAAAAGAGGAAAAAAAAAAAAAAAAAATAAAAAAAGAATTTTTTAAAAAAAATTAAAAACCCCCTTTAAAAAAATTTTTTTCCCCAAAAATTTAAAAAAAGGGGAAAAAAACTAAAAATTTTTTCCCCCAAAAAAAACGAAAAGTTCTTGTTAAACCCCCGGGTTTGGGGGACCCTTTTTTGCCCCCCCATGAACCAAAGGGCCCCAATTTTTTTTTTGCGAAAGGGCCCTTTTAAAAAACCCAAACCCTTTCTGAAAAAGAAACATTGTTTTCCCCCTTTTTTTTTTGAAGCAACCGCAAAGGAACGCCGCGCGGGGGCCCCCCCCCCCCGCCCCCGCCAAAATTGGGGGGCACAAACAAACACACACACACACACACCCAAATATATATATATTTATAAAAATATAAAAAATTTTATATATATATAAAATATATATAAATATTTAAAAAAATTAAAAAATATTTTTTATATATAAATGTAAACACTAACAGTTCGTTTTATGCTTAAACAAAATTTAAAAACTTTTTTCTTCCCCTTTTTTTTTTTCTTTTGTCAGTCGTTTTTAAAAAATGCCGTAAAAGGGGAAACAAAATTCCCCCCCAAACCCCATAAAATCCCCACCTTTTCCAAAAACCCCAAACCAAAAACCCCCCCAAAAATTTTTTTCCCCGGTTTAAAACCCCCAAACCCGAGGCCCCGTGTTTTTAACGCCCCCCAGAACAACCTGCGCACCCCGTTAAAAAAATTTTTTTCTTTTTTTTTTAAAATAGGCCATTTTGTGCCGGTGGGGAACAAGAAACAAAAAATACAAAACCCCAAAAAACCCCGGGAAAAAGGGTTTTAAAAAAAAAAAAAAAGCACATGGGGCAATATTTTGAAAATTTTTCCCCCGATAAAAAAAGGGGGAAAAAATTTTTTTTAAAAAAAAAAAAATAATTTTTTTAAAAAAAAAAATAACCCCCGGGGGGGAAAAACTGCAGTTAAAAAGGGGAAAAAATCTCCCCAAAGGGGAATTTTTTTTTTTTTAAAACGGGGGGAAAACCCCCCCCCTAAATCGGGGAGAAAAATAGGGGGGGCCCGAAAATAAAACCCCAGGGCCCCCCCAAAAAACAACCCAAACGTTTTTTTCCTTTTTTTTTTTTTTTTTCCCCGAACGGGCCCCCCCCAAACTACCGCCCCCCCAAGGGGGAAAAAGGGGGTTTGGGCGTTGGGTTTCAAAGCCTTGGGTAATGGCCCAAATGTCCCCGAAACCCGGAGGGTCCCGCTCCACCAGGGGGTCCGGGCCCGCCCCCCAGAGAAAGGGCCCCGGTGACCCCCGGACACCAAGGGGCCCCCACGCCCCCCCCCCCAAGGGGCTGTCCTTTTAAAAAAATTTAAAAACCGGGGGTTTGGGGGGCGTCGAAACCCGGTAAATTTTATAAAATATTTGTTTAAATAAAGGAAGTCTTTTTCCCCCCTTAACGGCCCTTTTTTTCTTCTTTTTTTTGGGATTACTTTCCCCCCTTTTTTTTCCTTTTTCTTTTTTCAGGGGCACAAAAACCGGCCGAAAATTTTGAAAATTTCCGCAGATACGGAAAATGTAAAGAAAAATCCAAAACATTTATTAAAACAAATTAAAACCCTTTCCAAATCCAAAAACCCCCCCCGAGCCATCAAAACCCCCCCACCATCCCTCATCAACAACCCAAACAAAAACCCCCCACTTTTTAAAAAAAATAAAAAAATCATCCCTCAAACCCAAAAACCCCCAAAAAAACATCCCTTTTCCCAAAAAAAACATCAACAAAAAACAAAAAAACAACCCAAAAACCCAAAAACAAAAAACAAAACAACAACAACACAGCAAACAGCAGCACAGCAAAGCAGCACAAAAAGCAACAAAAAAACCCAAAAAACAACAAAAAACAAAAGAGCTTTATCAAAAGGGAGGATGCAGAAGGGGGCCAAAAACCCCATTTAAAACCCTCCCTGTTTTTAAAAAAAAGGGGGGAAAACGGGGGCTTCAAGGGCCCAAAGGCCGTCGAGTTTAAAAAAAACATAAAAAAAAAACCGGTAAAAATTTTTTCATTTCAACGGAAAAAATTTTTTTTTTTTAAAAAACCCCCCCCTTTTTTTTTTTTTTTTTTTTTTTTTTTTGGGGGGTTTTTCCCCCAAAAAAGGGGGGGCCCCAAAAACCCCCTTTTTTTTTTTTTTTTCCCCGGTTTAAATTTTTTTTTTTTCCCCCCGGGGGGGGGTTTTTAAAAAAAAAAAAAAAATTTTTTTTTTTTTTTTTTTTTTTTTTTTTTTTTTTTTTTTTTTTTTTTTTTTTTTTTTTTTTTTTTCCCCCTTTTTTTTTTCCCCCTTTTTTTTTTTTTCCCCCCCCGGGGGTTTTTTTTAAAGGGTTTCCCCCCTTTTAAAGGAAAAAAGGGGTTCCTTTTAAAAGGGGGAAAAAATTTTTAAAATTTAAAATTTTTTAAAATTTTTTTTTGGTTTTTTTTTTGTTTTTTTTTTTAAAAAAACCCTTTAAACCCCCCTTTTTTTTTTAAAAAATTTTTTTCCCCCCCCCCCCCCCTTTTTTTTCCCTTTTTTCCCCTTTTTCTTTTTTTAAAAAAATTTTTTTTAAAAATTTTTTTTTTCCCCCCCCCCCCTTTAAAAACCCCTTTCCCCCTTTTTTTTTTTTTTTTTTTTTTTTTTTTTTTTTTTTTTTTTTTTTTTTTTGGGGGGGGGTTTTTTTTTTCCCCCCCTTCCCCCCCCCAAAAAATAAAATTTTTTAAAAAATTTTGGGAAAAATTTAAACCTTTTCCCCCTTTTTTTTTTTTTTTCCCTTTTTTTGAAAACCCCCTTTTTAAAAAAAAAAATTTCCCCAAAAAAAACCAAAAAACCCGGCCCCAAAAAAAAAAAAACCCCAAACCCCCAAAAAAAACCAAAAACCCCCCCCCCCCCCAAAAAACCCCCCCCAAAACCCCCCCAAACCCCCAAAAAAAAACCCCGGGGGGCCAAAAAAACCAACCCCCCCCAAAAAAACCCCCCAACCCCCAACCCAAAAACCCAAAAAAAAAAAAAACCCCCCAAAAAAAAAAAAAAACCCCCCCCAAACCCCCCCCAAAAAAAAACCCCCCAAAAAAACCCCCCAAAACCCAAAAAAAACCCCCCAAAAACCCCAAAAAAAAAAAAAAAACCCCCAAAAAAAAAAAATTTTTGGGCCCCCCCAAAAAAAAAAAAAAATTTTTTTGGGGGGGGGAAAAAAAGGGGGGGGGGGGGGGGGGGGGGGGGGGGGGGGGGGGGCCCTTTCCCAAAAAAAAAAAACCCTCCCCTTTTTTTCCCCGGGGGGGGGGGGCCCCCGGGGGGCAAGGGGGAAGGGGGGGGGGTCCCCCCCCCCCGGGGGGGGCCCGTTTTTTTTTTTTTTTTTTTTTTTTTTTTTCCCCCCCCCAAAAAAAAAAAAAAAAAAAAAAAAAAAAAAAAAAAAAAAAAAAAAAAAAAACCCCCCCCCCCCCCCCCCCCCCCCCCCCCCCCCCCCCCCCCCCCCCAAAAATTTTTGGGGCCCCCCCGGGGGGGGCCCCCCCGGGGCCCCCCGGGGGGGGGAAAAAAAAATCCCCCCCAAAGGGGGGGGGGGTTTTTTTTCCCCCCCCAAAAAAGGGAACAAGGGGGGGAATGCCCCCGGGGGGGGGGGGGCCCCCCCCGGGGGGGGGGTTTTTTTTTTGGGGGGGGGGGTTTTTTGGTTTTTGTTTTTTTTCTTCCCCTGTTTCCCCCCCTTTTTTTTTTTTAAAAAAATTTTTTTTTAAATTTTTTTTTTTTTTTGGGGGGGGGGGAAATTGTTTGGGGGGGGGGGCCCCTTTTTCCCCCCCCCCCCCCCTTAAAAAAACCCCCCACCCCTTTTTTTTTTTTTTTTTTTTGCCCCCCCCCCCTCCAAACCCCCCCCCCCTTTTTAATTTTTTTTTTAATTTTTTTTTTTTTTTTTTTTTCCCGATTTTTTTTTTTTTTTAAAAAAAAAAAAAAATTTTTAAAAATTAATTTTCCCCTTGCCCCCTTTTCCCCCGGAGCACCAACAACCCCCCCAAAAAAACACAAACGGCCCCCCAAAGCACACTTTTTTTTCAACAAAAAACACCCAAAAACCCCCCCCCAAAAACCCCCCCCCCAAACCCCCCAAATTTTCAAAAAACCCCCCCCCCCCCCCCCCCCCTTTTTTTTTTTTTTTTAAAAAATTAAAACCCCCCCCCGGGCCCCTTTTTTTCCCCCCCCCACCCCCAAAAAAAAAAACCAAAAAAAAAAAAAAAAAAAAAATTTTTAAAAAAAAAAAAAAAAAAATTTAAAAAAAAAAAAAAAAAAAAAAAAACCCCCCCCCTTCCCCCCCCCTCCCCCCCCCCAAACCCAAAACCCCCCCCCCCACCCGGCCCCCCAAAAAAAAAAAAAAAACCCGGGAAA
>CM060344.1:22668116-22671743 GCA_030674155.1 Stramonita haemastoma | reverse complement strand
CGGAAGTAAGTTTGGGTAGATGACGTCATGATTGTGACGCACCGTCTTCTGACCGGAAACCGGAGCCGATACGGGCATATCAATTCTGCATCCATCTTGGTGCCGAAAAGAAAACTGGCCGCCTGCTTTCGCATAAGATTGATGATGTCTTTGTGTGGATTTTTTTTTTCTATAATCTGTAATGATTTGGAGTGGGGGTTTTGTGCTTGATTTGGTCAGTCCTTTGTGTGTGTGTGTGGTGTGTGTGTGTGTGTGTGTGTGTGTGTGTGTGTGTGTGTGTGTGTGTGTTTATTTTCTTCTGGAAAATGGGGCAGATTTCGTATTGAGCCATACTACGCACCGCCCCCCCCCCCCCTCCCTTGATCAATCCCACCCCTACCCTCAACTCTGCATGCGTGTGTGCCTGTAACATACGAGAGTGAGGTCGATCTATACACACCCTTTGCTGTGCACAACTTTCCTGTTGGCCTGTATTCTTTTACGCGCACTTTGAACGTGAACGTTGATTTTATTGGTCAGCTTTAAATGGGGGTCCCTGCCACAGATTTTCCGATATCTAGAGGCGTGCCTGTACTCTATGTCACCCGGCTTCGAACGAAAGAACAGCTGGTATGTGGATAGATTCATCGTGCTATATAGGGCCATTGCAGCACGCACGCACCAGAGCAATAATCAACCCAGATATTCCCCGCAATCTGCAGCCACACATCTGTAGTTTACATGGAGCAACAGAGCTGGGGGCAGATGTTGCCCGAGACAGGCACAGGTTGATGTGTATGAAAAGTAAACAATCTCAGGAATTTGATTTAGACTGGTATCATTGTACATGGATTGTTGAGAGTTCGGAATAGATCACTGTGGTGTGTGATTATCTTTAAAGATTTATGAATTTACATATAAGCTTATGAAATGGGCCTAAGGACCATTAGTTGATATTCCATAAAGTTAAAGTTAAAGTATGGAAGTACAGGAATATGGGTGCAAGTTAATTCGTAATGTTGATAAGTTGAGGTGAACATGCTTGGTGTGAATCCGCTTTGTACCTCTGCCTACATTAATTTTCAGGATAGCTACAGTCATCGCAAGAACATGTACACATAATTATGACTAGCCTCCATGACAGTGGGTATGCCTGAGGGGAAAGGGGAGGGGACAACATGGGTGGGTTGATTTTGTATGGTATGGTGTGTGTGTTTATTGATTTATTTTATTTTATTTCATTCTTTTATATCGAGGATAATGGAATAAGCACTCGTGTGCTTTTTTACATCCAGTCCCCGTGTGTATGAAGTTTTGTAATTCTTGTTATCTGTTCCCACCGGCACACAATAGCCTTCTCTTACAAAAAACGAACCAGGATTTAACGTGCGCGCAAGATGTTCTGCGTGCGTTCGCACACGGGCCTCGGTTTATGGTCTCATCCGAAGGACTTTTGGGTGGATTGGAGTCAGCACTGATGTTAACTCCAGAGGAAATATTCCCTCTAACAGGAATCGTAACCCGGGTCGTGTGTGTGTGTGTGTGTGTGTGTGTGTGTGTGTGTGTGCGTGCGTGCGTGCGTGCGTGCGTGCGTGCGTGCGTGCGTGCGTGCGTGCGTGCGTGGTGTACGTGTGCGTGTACGTGTGTGTGTGTAAATGAATTCCTTTTTGTGTTTAACTTTTTGCAAAATTATTCAGCTATGTTTGCTGACAGATGTGTTCAAAATGTCGCTTTGTGAGTGGGTGGCTATTTGTATGTATATGTGTGGTGGTGGTGGTGGTGGTAGTAGTGGGTGGGTGTGGGTATGTATGCAGAAAAATATACCCCGACTATTTTTTTGTTAATTTGGGGAGAGGGCCTTCAGAAGTAAACACCGGGAAAAGGTCGAGGAAAAGTCTTTTTCACTGAAAGCAAAAAGGAAGATTTTAAGTATTTATGTGTTTTTTTAAATGGGAGAAAGAAAGAAATAAGAAACAAGGTACTATACGCTATGCGTGCAACCAAGGACACACACACACACACACACACACACACACACACACACACAACACAACACAACACAACCACAACACAACACAACACAACACAACACAACACAACACAACACAACACCCCATCTCTGCTAAACACTGCCTATTCATTAACACAGATAACAGTAGTGCACACTTTAAACAACACCGACCTCCACTACAACAACAACATCATCAGTCGATTTAGACAGGCTCTTAATGACTCTTCCACATGTGACTAACGCTGACTCCACACTACAGTGCAAGGCCTAGTAACAACATCTGTCGACCAAGTCTCCCAGAAATGGCTGGCCGTTAGGCTAACAACTTAACCGTCGACCCACTACCAAATAAATCTGCAGGAAAATGTAAAGCGGTAGTTTGGAACCTAGGCTACTGTCACCACTGCCTTTGGGATGGCGCTGGCAGCATTAATCCTTGATACACTGTCATCCTGTCCTGCATTGTACGGGGGGTAGGTACGGGTCCGCTGGGACACATCAAGGATTTCTGTTTGCCACCCCCATTTTTTATCGCGAGCCGGTGACGGTGGAGGTTTTGGACCCCGGTGAATTTAGGAATTTTTTTTTGCGGGGAGGGGGGGGGGGATAAAATCAGCTGAAGTTTTACCAATTTTTTTTTTACCTCCCCTGGATGTTCTTGCAGGATGTAGTGTGTGGTGTGGTGCTGTTTGATAGGATGTTGGGTATATAGTGTACTGCTTCTTTTTCCCTTGTTGTTGCTTCTGCTGCTGTTGATGTTGTTCTTCTATTTTGTCCATGTCATCGTCGTTGAACGCTGTAACAGCAACTATTGTCTCTCATATGAGAGCGAAAATACCCTGCATGGGAGAGAATAGTTATCTTTTAAGTCTTTCTGTGCGAAAAAAAGGCGGAGAATGGACCAAGAAGGCAGAGGACAGGCAAGAATGAGGTTACAGGAAGAAAAAGAGAAAGGAAGAAACAAAGATGGATAGAAATGAGGGAATTCTTATGCACGGAATTTTCAAGAAAGTGAGGATGCTATTTTATACTGACAGCCCCCCCCCCCCCCCATCCCCCCCATTGGCATCCCGAGGGGGGGGGGAATAAAGTATTCTTATCTTTGGACCAGTGACTGACATGTTGAGCGTAGAGGATTCTGAAGAGCGGCAGTGTGGACAGAGGTGTTTGCCATCTTGGTCATCTGTCAGGTGCTGCTGCTGTCAGCAACTCTCTCCTGCTGAGGTCTGTCCATTCCATTCCTTCGCTACACGGTGCAAACTCCAGTTCTTCCTTTGGCGTCTGTTTCGTCTGCCTCCCTCCCTCTACTGTGTCTTGTAGAACTGGTTTGGACAGTACAGGTTGTCATGGCAGATCGTGTGGCCCAACCAAGCGAGTTTTCTTTTCTTTTTTATTTTTTTTTTTAAATTATTGTTTTTATTTTTTTTAATTTATTTAATTCTATTTATTCTTTTATATTGAGGATAATAGAATAAGCACTCATGTGTTTTTTTCATCCAGTCCCACGCTTGTTGCCAAGAGTGGGTCCTGTTGGGTCCCACCTACTGCATTGATTTTATCAATCACGTAATTTTTCTTCTTTACTCTATCCCCGAGGTCGGAATGTGGCTACCTTCGTGGTGGGCCAAACCGGTCGC
>CM060344.1:22653116-22658116 GCA_030674155.1 Stramonita haemastoma | reverse complement strand
AACACACCCACAAAACACTTCTGTAAACAAATCATCAATGAAACCTATAGGCCCAGGCTCACAATGTGGCCAGGCTAACAAATGAAAAATAAAAATCCGGAAGGCAAAACAAACAAAGAGCAAAATTTGTATAAAAGAAGTAACAAATGAGGGGCGAAAAACAACATTTAAGGTTACACAAACAGTTTAAAAATCAAACCCCGATACATTAAGAGATACAAAATTTAACTAATGAAGATGAAAGAGAAAATGCAATTATTCAGGACAATGGTACATAAGGCATTACAAATCAATAAGCCAAAACATTCATATGAAAAATAATACATTCCATGTGTGTGTGTGTGTGTGTGTGTGTTGTTGTGTGTGTTGTTTGTGTGTGTGTGTGTGGTGTGTTGTGGTGTGTGTGTGTGTGTGTGTTTCTTTGTCTGTGTCTGTGTCTGTGTTTGTTGTATGTGTGTGTGTGTGTGTGTGTGTGTGTGTGTGTGTGTGGTGTGTGTGTGTGTGTGTGTGTGTGTGTGAGGGAGGGGAAGCAAAGACAGCATAAAAAAACCCACACACATGATAAAAAAAAAATATATTATAATAATAATAAAAATAAAAAAACCCTTAAGCACAAAACACTAAATAAAATCACATCACTATATTCAAACAGTAATTCAATTTTAATTCAACAAGCAACCAAACATCTATACATGATAAGTCTAGGATGGAAAGAGAGAGAGAGAGAGAGAGGAGAGAGAGAGAGAGAGAGAGAGAGAGAGAGAGAGGGAGAGAGAGAGAGTGGCATCATCAAATTACATCATCATAAAAATATTTTTTAAAATAAAAATACAATTTAAAAATAAGCAAAACAAAAACAAAAACAAAACCAAAAAAACCCCCAAAAAACCCACCTCAGTCAATAAAGTATTTGAAATTGATATTGTAGAAGAACAAAAGAATTACAAATAGTTCAATAAAACAAAGGAGAGAGAGAGAGAGAGAGAGAGGAGAGGAGAGAGAGAGAGAGAGAGAGAGAGAGACGGAGAGAGAGAGGAGAGAGAGAGAGGAAGCCTAGCGATGGTACATGATGTATCGTTATTTATTGTTGGGTATCGCACAAGACATACAAAAACATTGTAACCTCCGCTCGCTCTCTCGCTCTGTCTCTGTGTGTGTGTCTCTGTCTGTCTGTCTGTCTGTCTGTCTCGCTGTCTCTCTGTCTGTCTGTATCTCTCTCTATCTGTCTGTCTCTCTCTGTGTCTCTCTCTCTGTTCTCCCTCTCTCTGTCTAAAAAAAAGGAAAGAAAAAAAAAAAAGGGGGGGGAGAAGAAGGAAAAGAAAAATTTTTTTTTTTTGGGAATTTTTTGTTTTTTTTTTTTTCCCCCATTCTTTTTTTTAAAGGAAAACCCCCCTTTGCCTGTCTGTAGTATTTTTCGCTCGGGGGATTTCCCCCCTTTTTGTCTCCCCCCTCTCTGTCTCTTCTCTGGTCTCTCTTTTTTCTCCCCCCCAAACACCCCCCAACAAAAAAAAAACAAAAACACACACCCCAAAAACAAAAACCCCCAAAAAGACAGACAAAAAACAGACAGCCAGACAGACACAGAACGACAGACAGACACGGGGGGGACAGACAGACGACCACAAAAAAACCCCAAACACTTTACACACACACACCACAGACACACACAGACACGACACACAGACAAGACACACAGCCCCCGGAAAAACAGACACAGACACACAGGACAAAAAACCCCCAACACACCACACACACACACACCCCCCCAAAACACACCACAAACACACACACCCCAAAAACAAAAACCCCCACACAAAAACACAGCCCCCACCTGCGTGAAAATAGATTGTGCATTGGTAATGTAAGTCGAATTGAGGGAAAAAAATTTAAAAAAAATTTTTTTTTTTAAAACCCCAAATTTTTTCTAAAATTTTTTTTTCCCCCCCCTTGTCCACAGGGCTTTTAATTTTTTTGGGGGCCCAATAAAAACTGTCAGTGTCTTTCGTCTCTCTCTCCCTTTTTTTGTCAGTTTTCTTGTTTTTTGGGGTTTTTTCTGCCCCCTGTTCTGTCTCTACCCCCTTTTGGGGGTTTCTGTCTGTCTGTCTGTCTTCTTCCCCCCGCTCTCTCTCTGGGACGGGATGTAAAAAAGCCCAGGGCCCCCTTTTTCATTACCCTTTTAAAAAAAAAGGGGGAACCTTTTTGCCCCCCCCCTTTTTCCTTTTTTTTTTTTCCCCCCTTTCTTTTTTCCCCCCTTTTTTTTTTGTTCTTTTTTCCCCCCTTTTCCCTTCTCTTTTTCCCCCTTTTGCTTTCCCCCCCCCCTTTTCCCCCCCCCCCCCTCCCCCCCCCTCTTTTTTTCCCCCCTTTTTCTCTTTTCCCCCTCCCCCTCCTTCCCCCCTCTCTCTCCCCCTTTTTATCCCTCCCTCCCCCCCTTTTTTGCTCCCCCCTTTTCCCCCTCCCCCCCCCTTCCCCCCCCCCCCCTTTTTTCTCCCCCATCTATCTGATTCTCTCTCGTCAGTTGTTTGTTGTCTTTCTGTCTGTCCTTCTGTTTTTTTTTTGTCTCTGTCTCTGTTTTTTCTGTGTGTCTCTCGTTCTCTTTTTGTGTCTTCTTTTCTCTCTTTTCTCTGTCCTCTCTTCTGTCTCTCGGGACATTTTTTGATTTTTCACATTAAATTTAATTTTTTTTTTTTGTATATCTACAAGGACAATCAAAGACATTTTTTTGGCCTAAAATCGTCATATTTGATATTCAAGATTATTATTCATTAATTCATTCATTTTTTAAACTTTCTTTTCTTTTATTCATTCTTTTCTGTCTCTCTGTTTTGGGTCTATCTCTCTCCCTCTCTCAGTCCCCTCTCTCTCTGTCTCTTCTGGTCTCTCTCTCCTTTTTTTTTTTTGTCTGCCTCTCTCATTCCCCTGTCTGTCGCTGTTTTCCCCTTGTTTTCTGTGTGTCTTTTCTGACGTCCTTCACATTTTTCTGTCTGTCTGTCTGTCTTTTCTTTTCTGTCTGTCTGTTGACTGTCTTTTCTGTTTTGGGATGGTTTTGGGGGGTGGTGGTGGGGGTTTTGGGGTTTTGGGGTTTAGGGGGTTTGATGGTGGTATAAGGGTGGTTGGGTGGTGGTGGAGGTGTGGTAAGGTGGAGGTGGTAAAGATGATCGTGGTGGTGGAGTTAGGGGTGGTGGTGGGGGAGGTGAGGGGTGGGATAAGGGGGTTGGTTTTTGGTTTTTGGGTAGTGTGTTCAATACTATATGACATTTGATGTCCTGTATTCTCCTGCCCCCTCTGCCCCTTTTCCCCCTACTGTGATTTAATTTGGGCACTTCCCGTGGGAAAAAAACACACACATACTTTCACTGTTACACACCACACACACACACACCACCACAACACACACACACCACACACACACCCATACAACTAACCAACAACTACACACAACACACACGCGCGCCGGGACACCGCACGCAAAGAAAAGACACACCCAAATACACACACAGACCCACAAAATACACAAAAACACGCGCGCGCGCGCACGCACGCACACGCACGCACGCACACCGCACGCACGCATGCACGCACACACAATACACACAAACACGCACCGCACGCACCCCTGCACGCAGCACGCACGCAAACACACCCCCCCCCACACACACACACACCCCCACATTTCTTTTTTTGCATTTTTAAAATACCCTGCTCGGGGCAGCGATTAACTCACTCACACAGGCGATATCAATGAAGACAACATAAGGTGGGACAGGCCCCTTTAGGGGAACGATTTGCTACAGAAAGTGAAGACCGTTAGGAGTGGGGGGAAATGGTTAAAAAAAAAAATCCAGTGTTGCCCCCAAAGGTCTACAAGACTATGAAAAAGGTGGGGTGAAAAAAAGGGATATAAGGAAATAAAAGCAGTCATTTTTCCCCCTTATGTCAGACAAGTTATCGTGAATCGATCCCTTTTTTGGGAATAATGATGATGTCGCAATTTTTTCATTGAGCGAATAATTATCGGGGGGTCAAAAAAGACAGACTCTGCCAGGTCAGAGGCTTTTACAGATTTTCTGAGCATAGTTTTTTGGGGAATGAGGTGTGGTATGTCCCAAAACCCGGGGCATTTTTCCCATTGCCTCAACTGCGCTTTTTATTTTAGGTTGTAGTTTTCTTCCCGTTTGGTTTATGTACTTCATTGTCCTCGAAATGGGAAAAAAAAAAAAAAATTTCAAAGGCCTCTGTTTTTTGGTTTGGGGTTTCCCCCCGGTGTACAGAAATCTTTGATTTTTTTTCGTCTTTGTTTTTTTTTTTTTTTCTTTTCAAAATTCCCGTACTATGCCCCCTTTTTTTTATAAGTTGTTGTTTTTGGTGGTGGTGGTGGGGGTGGGGGTGGTGGTGGTGGTTTGGGGGTCTTCTTCTTTTCTTCTTTTTTTTTTTCTTCTTTTTTTTCTTCTTCTTCTTCTTCTTCTTCTTCTTTCTCTTTTTTTATTTTTTTTTTACATCATTTTTTTTTTTTTTATTTTTTTTATTTTTTATTATTTTTTATTATTATTATTATTATTTTATTAAACATAAAACTCATCTTTATTTATTATTTTTTTTTTATTTTTATTATTTTTTTTTACTATTTATTTTATTTTTATTATTATATCATATTTACCATCTCATCCCTCATCATCATCATCTCATCATCATCATCATCTCACACATTCATATCTCAAAACATCAGAATGTAATTCGTGGGAGCAGCAATAATATTAGTGATGAGATTTAAAGATTTAAAATTTTTTTTAAAATTAAAAGATAAAATGGGGAATAATAATAATAAAAATAATGATAATGATGATGATTTAGATGATGTTTATGTGAGATGATGATGATAAAAAACAAGAGAAGAAGACGGAAAAAAAATATGAGTGATGATGATGGGGGATGATGAGGATGTTTTTGATGTGAGATGGGGGAGATGTATGTGTGATTATTGAAGAAGAGAAGAAAAAAAAATG
>CM060344.1:22648360-22653016 GCA_030674155.1 Stramonita haemastoma | reverse complement strand
AAAATTTTCAAAAAAAAACACAAAAAGGAAAAATTTACCACCCAAAAGACACCCCACCGACCAAACCACCACCACCCCCCAAACCCCCAAAACCACCACCACCACGACCACGCAACCCCCCACACACCAACCACACACACACCACACACACACAAAACCCCGGGCCCGACCTTTAGGGGGGAATACCCGGAGAACACGGGGCACTCCAACCCCCAAAAAAAGCCTTTCAGGACCAAAACCACCCCAACCAAACCAAACACCCCACAAACGGCAAAACACCCCCGGGGGAACAAAATAAAATTTACAAAAATTTCAACCAAAAGGAGAAAAAAAACACAGGTTTTCCAACCGATAAAAAAAAAAAAAAAAACCCAAAACACCACCCATACCAAAAAACACCCCCATTTTGCCCCCTCCCCTTTCCCCCCTCGGAAAACCCACGTCATGGAGGCTATTTAAAATTTAGTGTACAGTTCTTGCGATGACGTAGCTACCCTGAAAATTAATGTGGGCAGGGTCAAAGCGGATTCACACCAAGCATTTCACCCAACTTATCAACATTACAAAATTAATTGCCCCCATTTCCTGTACTTCCATTTTTAATTTAACTTTATGGAATATAATAAGGTCCTTGGCCATTTCATAAGCTTATATGTAAATTCATAAATCTTTAAAGATAATCACACACCCATGATCTTTTCCGAACCTCAACAATCCATGACAATATACCATCTAAATCAAATTCCTGAGATTTTTACTTTTTAACATAACCTTGCCTGCCCGGGGAACATCGCCCCAGCTTGTTGCTCCATGTAAACTCAGATGTGTGGGCAGATTGCGGGGGGAAAATTGGGTTGATTATTTCTTGGGGCGTGCGTGCTGCATTGGCCCTATATACACATGAATCTTCCCATACCACTGTTCTTTCGTTCGAACCGGGGGACATAGAGTACAGGCACGCCTCTAGATATTTTGGAAAATTGTGGCAGGGACCCCCATTTAACTGACCAATAAAAAAAACGTTCACGTTCAAAGTGCGCGTAAAAAAATACAGGCCCAAAAAGGAAAGTTGTGCACAGCAAAGGGGTGATAATCGACCTCCTTCGTATTTACAGGGGACACACGCATGCAAGGGTTTGGGGGGGGGTGGGATTTATCAAGGGGGGGGGGGGGGGGCGGTGCGTAGTATGGGTCAATAGAAATCTGCCCCATTTTTTCCCGAAGAAAAATAAAAAAAACACACACCACACAACACACACACACACAACACACACACACACACACCACACACACAAAAGGACTGACCAAATCAAGCCCAAAACCCCCCCCCCAAAACATTACAGATTAAGAAAAAAAAATCCACACAAGACATCATCAACTTTTGCGAAGCAGGCGGCAGTTTTCTTTTTTGGCACCAAGATGGATGCAGAATTGAAAGCCCGTATCGCTCCGGTTTCCGGTCAGAAGACGGGGCGTCCAATCAGGTCATCTACCCAAACTTTTCGGTCCCGGCTCGTGCACTGGCAACTATTGCAACAATACTCGCTGTTTACAACAGTATAATAATTCATTTGGAAAATTATTCTCTCTGTCTCTCTGTCTCTTTCTCTGGCCTCTCTATCCCCCCCCCCCCCTCCACCCTCTCTACCTCTCTCTCTCTCTCTTCTCTCTCTCTCTCTCTCTCTCTCTCTCTCTCCTCTCTCTTCTCTCTCTGCCTCGCAAATTATTCCGTCCAGAAACCCCATTCCAGTCAGCCATTTTTTCGCCGTTACTTGCGATTCGCATTGAAAGCCCCCCCCCCACCTGTCTCTACGGCTGCTATGCTTGTATTTCGGCATTTTCAGATATGGCTTAAGATTTGTTTTTAGGTCTGTTTGTCATCTCTTTACCTTTCTGACGCCTCTTGGGTTGTTTATAGACACAGAACAAAAGAAAGGTCTTTTCCAGCCATTAATGTACGCCCTTGCACGCACGGTTACATGCGTACGCGCGCGCACGCACGCACAATGCGTATACGTATATGTATGTATGTATGTATTATATATATACATATATGCACACACATATGATATAATAATATATATCATTATATATATATATGTTATGTTATATATTAAGAGAGAATATATTACGTATATATATTATATATTATTGTATATATTAATACGCACATACAATACATATATATAATATATATATATATATATATTTATATATATATACCATATATATATATATACGTACATAATATTATGTACACTTTCTCCACGCACGCACACACACACACACAACCACACACACACACACACACACACACACACACACACACGCACGCACGCACGCACACACACACACAACACAAGTCCTTCGGATGAGACTTTAAACCGAGGCCCCGTGTGCGAACGCACGCAGAACATCTTGCGCACACGTTAAATCCTGTTCCGCTTTTCGTAAGAGTAGGCCATCGTGTGCCGGTGGGACAGAGACAATATTTACAAAAACTGCATGCACACGGGGACCGGATGAAAAAAAAGCACATGATTGCTTATTCTGTTATCCTCGATATAAAAAGAATAAATAAAAGAATAAATAATAAATAAAATAAATAAACAACACACACACACACACACCACGCATCACACACACGCACACACACACAACATACACACACACGCACACACACATACACACATACCACACACACACACACACACACACACGCACACACGCCACACAACACACCCAAACACACACACACACACACACACCACACACACACACAACACACACACACAACATGACAGGTAGTATCTCACTTTCAATAACATGCAGAATGCACGATCTACGCCAAAACAAAACATCCAAACACAAGAAGAATAGCATCAAAAAGATGCCTTTTCTAAGCAACACTCAACCTCCCCACCCTCCCCACGCTTTTATCTTAAGAACGCGCTTTGGTCACATCAAGGTATCCACGATGGCAGATTTTTGCCATCCAGATCAATGGGAAAGATAGAAAGCAAGAAAACAAAGATATGAAAACAACGATTTGGGAGATGAAGAAACAAAAGAAAGGAGTGAAGACAGACAGACAAACAGACGGGAAAAAATCAAACAACATACAACAACAAAGATTATGATAAACAGACGATTTGGAGATGAAGAAACAAAGAAAGATGAAAGGACAGACAGACAAACAGACGGGAAAAAATCAAACAACAACAACAACAAAGATATGATAAACAGACGATTTGGGAGATGAATATAAGGAAGAAATAAAGAAAGAAAGAGCGAAAGAAAGTCAGACTGACAGTCAGTCAGACAGACATGCAGGCAGACATGTAGACAGACATGCACGACAGGCAGACAGACAGAAAGCAAGCAACGAAAAGAAAGAAACGAACAAACGAACAAACAAACAAACAACAAACAGAACAACAACAACGAAACCAACACAACAAAGAAGGAAAGAACGAAAGGAGAAAGAAACAAAGAATACAACGACAAAGGAGAGAAATAAAACGTCAACATAGGATGAATGACGATAAAGTGAGAGAAAAAGATAGGGAAAAAACCATATCCAATGATCATCACAATGGAGGGAGGGGGGCACGGGACGGGGGGGAGGAGAGGGGGGGGGCGGGGGTTCGGGAGGGATAGCCAGTGGTTAGAGCGCTGAACTTGAGATCTGGTGTTGCAGGTTTGAGCCATCACGGAATCACCCGTTTGTAGGGATTTTAAAAAAAAAAAAAAAAAAAAAAAAAGGAACAACAAATAATCGTGTACTGACGCCACTCCCCCGAAAAGTCCCTCGGATGAGACTACAAAACTGAGGTCCGTGTGGCGAACGCACGCGGAACATCTTACGCACACGTTAAAACCTTTCCGCTTTTGTAAGGAGTAGACCATTGCATGCGGTGGGAATGGATTGGAACATTTAAAAACTGCAAGCAAACAGGTTCGTGTTTACACATCATCCCCAAAGCTGGATGCGGATTACTTATATGTGGGCAAACGGTTGTACACGCAAAAGATTACCATTGGTGAACCTCGGGGCTATATTCTGAGGGCACCCCCCCCCCACCCCCTACCTACCCAAACTCAGCCACAAAGCCAAGGTGTCCCAACAAAAGCCTAAGACAACATACATGCTTCAGCACATCACATAATACCCACATGGATTTCGGTATTCGGCTTGAGTTTTCGGATTGCCATGAGTTCAATACTCCTGAAGTGGAGTTAGATGTTGAAGTCACTAGTAATATCCCACACTTAAATAAAAAAATATAAAAAAAAACCGGGGGGGGGGGGGGGGGGGGGGGGGGGGGGAGTTATTTGTGTTTTCCACTAAAAAAAAAAGCTAACATAAACACTACTCTTTTTTTACCTGACAAGACGTCAGCTTTTCTATGTGTTATAAGAAAAAAAGTAAATTTTGTGGTCACGTCAGACCTACACGACTTCGATTATATATATATTAATATATATATAAATATTATATATATATTTAATATAATATATATTATATATATATATATCGTGCTGGTTTCATTGTATTGTATTGTGTTGTATTGTATTGTATTGACTGTATTCCGTTGTGTTGTATTGTGTTTGTATTGTATTGTACTGTACTCTATTACGTTGTATTGTATTGTA
>CM060344.1:22630860-22640860 GCA_030674155.1 Stramonita haemastoma | reverse complement strand
GCAGGGAAGAGAGAGAGAGATGGGTGGAGTGGTGGTTGGAAAGAGCTAACAGCTCTGGTACCATGACAATTTACAGGCACCTGCCGAAAACAAGGTAATAATTGGGGGGGAGGGGGGGGGGGGAAGAGAAGTGTGGCCGTGGATGGTAGACTGTAAAGAAAGAGGAAGGGTTCAACAGGTCAGTGTTGACAGCTCCTGTCACTGTCTGCTCTTTCCCGACGACGTCACAGACTGAATGGAGGCAACGTTACCGAACAATCTTCAAACTGATTTTGTTTCTCTTCTTATGTTTATTGGCCAATGTACAACTGCTGAATATGATAAAATATGCAAGATAATGCAAAGAAAAGTTCAACAGATGGTGCCAGTAAAGAAATATGAAATGAGAGCAAACCTTCATTTCATATGACTCCTTTTTACATTTCCACACATCTCATTTTTGTCAACCACATCAACACAACAGACTCACAGAACAAAGAATACTGACACAAGAACATGCATAAACATATTATTTGCCTAATCCATTACAAATTCAGAGAAGTACACTTACCAAAAATAACTATTTTGCTGATTTGTCCTCAAGACTATTGTTCCACACACACACAAGTAACAGTGCACTTCCAGCAGAGAGAAGGTGTGACACAGCACTCATTTTTACCTAATACGTCACTTTCTCCCGTCAAATTCGCAGAAAAACGTCACAGACGCGTGTTCTATTCCACAATTCATCGAGGCAAACAGCAAACAGTGGACTGCCCTGTGTGATATAATTTTGCTAAGCACATTAATTCTGCCAGTAACGTGTATATGATCTGTGACACAAAACGGATTTTTTTAGACTACATTTACTCATTTGATTTCAAGCATGAAACTGCAGCTTGATATTAATTTTCGCTCGATAAATAATCGATTTGTAACCAAATTTTGTGCAATTATCGTCTGCTGACTTGGTGCTGAAAGCAAAAAGTTGGTCATGATCTGTGACGTGGCTGGTAACGTAGAAACCCGAAATTCACAATCTTTGTTTGTCAAGAAAACTATTTAAAAACACCAGTTCTTTACGTGAGTATTTCAATGCATCTTTAATCTTTAGTTCTATGAAAGAATTTTTGACTAGGGGTTACGATCTTTGCAGTAGTGAACTTTAGAAGCGAGTAGGGGTAAGCGTTCCGGTTTTTCGTCGCCATTTTTAGGCCATTTTCGCCAGAAATTTCTCTCTCATAAACATAATTTTCTGTTCTGGGTCTTGTTTCTGCTCGCACTGTTTCCTTGATATATGTGAAATGTATTGAGTGATGATAAATGGTTCAAACATATTTTGTTTAAGTGTAATGGAAAGTTTTAGAGGGTGACCCCCCAATGACCCCAACAGTGGAGAAATAGTCATATATATATTATATATATATATATACATACATACATACATACATACATACATATATACATATATATATATATGTGTATATATATGTATGTATGTATGTATATATATATATATATATATATATTATATATATATATATATATATATATATATGTATGTATGTATGTATGTATGTATGTATGTATGTATGTATGTATGTATGTATGTATGTATGTATTATATATGTGTGTGTGTGTGTGTGTGTGTGTGTGTGTGTGTCTGTCTGTCTGTCTGTCTGTCTGTCTGTCTGTCTCTGTCTGTCCGCCTGTCTTCTCTGTCTGTCTGTCTTCTTACCTATCTATCTATTCAGGGCAAGCATGGAAAAGGTATACGAAAGCTTATCAGTAACCCAAGGAAATAAAAGATCACCAACATCACCATCATCATCATTATAATTATGTCTCTACCTGTGTGTCCCTCTTTTTACTCTTTCTCTCTCTCTCTCTCTCTCTGTTTAACTCAGCGCTGTTCTCCATTCCCATTCATCCCCTGTCCATTCTGTTCCAATCTGGCGTCCTGCCTTCCACTCTTTCTCCTTTTCCTGAGTGATTCAGTTTGTAAAGCGGATAGAAATCTCAGCGCCCGTTATGGAAGCCATTACAGCACAAGGAGAGAAGGCGAGGAAAGAAACGTGAGGGATTAGGGATGGTGATGTGTGTGTGTGTGTGTGTGTGTGTGTGTGTGTGTATGTGTGTGTGTGTGTGTGTGTGTGTGTGTGTGTATGTGTGTGTGTGTATGTGTGTGTGTGTGTGTGTGTTGTGTGTACGCACACCCACGTGCGCATGCACACGTGCGTGCGTGTGTGTATGTGTATGCGTGTGTGTGTGTGTGATGTGTATGTGTGTGTGTTTGCTTGTGTCCCTAAAATGCATGCACCAAAAAGAAATACATGCACACATATGAACATATATAAGTATTGATATTGCATTTGTGTGTACTCGCATGTATGTGTGCTCGCGCACGCACACACACACACACACACACACACACACACACTCACGCACGCATACACACACACTCACGCACGCACACACACACACTCACGCACGCACACACACACACTCACGCACGCACACACACACACTCACGCACGCACACACACACACTCACGCACACACCACACACACACACACCGAGGCACACACAGAGGCATACACACACACACGCGCGCACGCACACACACACACACACGCACACACACACACACACACACACACCACACACACACACACACACACACACACACACACACACACACACACACACACACACACTGTAACTCTTCTCAGGTGCTATAAAATGAGGAAATAACAACCAGCAATCAATCAACCAAGCCATGAAAGAAAGACAGACAGGAGGACAGGACTACATTGTGCAGGAAAATATTCCATCGATTTTTCACACCAATGAATAATGCAGCAAGCCCCAGCTAGCTAAGTCTGACTTGTGGACAAGAAAGAAAAGGCAGAAACTGAGAAAAGACAGAAACTGAGAAAAGGCAGAAACTGAGAAAAGGCAGAAACTGAGAAAAGGCAGAAACTGAGAAAAGGCAGAAACTGAGAAAAGACAGAAACAGATAAAGGCAGAAACAGAAAAAGAGGCAGAAACTGAGAAAAGGCAGAAACTGAGAAAAGACAGAAACTGAGAAAAGGCAGAAACTGAGAAAAGACAGAAACAGATAAAGGCAGAAACTGAGAAAAGGCAGAAACTGAGAAAAGGCAGAAATTAAGAAAAGACAGAAACTGAGAAAAGACAGAAACTGAGAAAAGACAGAAACTGAGAAAAGACAGAAACTGAGAAAAAGCAGAAATTAAGAAGAGACACTGAGAAAAGACAGAAACTGAGAAAAGACAGAAACTGAGAAAAGACAGAATTTAAGAAGAAACAGAAACAGATAAAGGCAGAAACTGAGAAAAGACAGAAACTGAGAAAAGGCAGAAACTGAGAAAAGACAGAAACTGAGAAAAGGCAGAAACTGAGAAAAGACAGAAACTGAGAAAAGGCAGAAACTGAGAAAAGGCAGAAACTGAGAAAAGGCAGAATGGGAGAAAGGAGAAAGATGAATGCCAGAAAAAGGATAGAAAAAAATAAAGGGATTGACAGAAGAAAAAAATCCCAAGATGGAATGATGTAAGAGAAAAAAAAAGAAGAAACAAATGACCAGAAGAGGGAGGAACAGTGAAGAACAGAAAGAATGAATCGGTGGATCGGTGGTCTAGGTGGTAACGCGCCTTGCCTAGAAAGCAAAAAGCCCGGGTCGGAGTGTGCGGTGGTTCGTACCCCGTTTGGGCCCAAAACTTTCACCCCATCCATCAGACCCTGAGTGGTGGTCTAGGCGCTAGTCTTTCGGATGAGACGACAAATCGAGGTCCCCTGTGTTACACATCACTATTTAGCGCATGTAAAAGAACCCACGGCAACAAGGGGGTTGACCCTGGCAAAATTCTGTAGAAAAAAGCCACTCTGATAGGAAAGCAAATACAGTTGCATGCAGGAAAAAAGAAAAAAAATGGGTAGGAGCTACACTTGTGGCGATGCGCTCTCCCCGGGAGAGCAGCCCGAATTTCACGCAGAGAAATCTGCTCTGACATGAAGTGGTACAAAATATAAAATACAAATGAAAAAAGAAAGAGATGGAAACAGAATGAAAGAAAGGTAGACAATATTTATGGAAAGAGAGACAGGACACGAGATAAAACAGAAAAAAAAAGAAGAAGAAAAAAGACAGACAGAAAAGAAGGTAAAAATAGATATAAAAGACGAATAACTACAGTCCTCAACTGAACAGGTGTTTACACAAAGTGCCCAGGGCCTGACTTGTCAGGCGCTCAACGGCAGCCCAAGACATTTTCGCTCAAATGACATACAGCAATAGCTGTCATCTGAGTGTTGGAGGGAGAAGAGAAGACAAAGACGAAAGCAGTTGATGTCATTGAATAAAATAATTTAACTAACAAAAAGGAACGAACAGAGGAACAAATGGCAGACGGACAGACAGAAAGACAGACAGGCAGAAAGACAGACAGAAAGTCAGATATACAGGCTGACTGACTGACGGACTGACTGACTGAATAAATGTAAACATAATGCATAACACAGGTCTCTTTTGGCACAAGATATTATCTCTGGATTTCCGTGGGCAGATGGCGCAACGATTGCATGACGTCAAACAAGGACATTTCCTACTGGTTGGGGGGGAAGTGTGCACCGCTGGGCGCTGATTGGCTCATACAACACGTGCAGAGGGCCATCTACATTTTGATACTGATATCGTCTTCGTCTACAAAACAGCTTTCCAAATTGCTCCAAAATAAGCTATGATCCCCTCCACCACGCAAAAATCTGTGAAGTTGCTGACAATCAGGGGTATACAGGTATCAGGGGTATTACACATCACAAGTTCTGATGGACATTTCTGGAGTGCTTTCCTTCCCCGTTTTATAGGCGTAGCACACACAGCGCTTTACATTGTAACAAGATAGAGAGTCTATAGCATTACGTTCATATACATAACAACTCAATACCACACGTGATATACTGCATTGAAATATAACGAAGTGAGAATTAAACTGCGCACATTAATATCATTTGCAAGAAAATCCTCAATATTAACAGACAGTAAGCATAAACACACACGCACACACGCACACACGCACGCACGCACGCACGCGCGCGACACACACACACACACACACACACACACACACACACACACACACACACACACACACACACACACACACACACACACACAACACACACACAAACAGAACACACACACACAAACAGAACACACACAAAACAGACAGAAAGACAAACCAACAAAAACTAAGAGACAACAAAACAAGGTATCACCATGATCACAGTAAATTTTCTTTCCGTTTCTGGTTTGCTTGTTCGTTACTTCGTTTGTTTGTTTGTTTGTTTATTGCTTGGTTTACTCGTTTGTTTGTTTATTACTTGGTTATTCGTTTTTTTATTACTTGGTTTATTCGTTTATTTATTACTTGGTTCATTCGTTTACTTATTACTTGGTTTATTCGTTTATTTATTACTTGGTTCATTCGTTTATTTATTACTTGGTTTATTCGTTTGTTTATTACTTGGTTTATTCGTTTGTTTATTACTTGGTTTATTCGTTTGTTACTTGGTTTATTCGTTTGTTACTTGGTTTATTCGTTTTTTTATTACTTGGTTTATTCGTTTCTTTATTACTTGGTTTATTCGTTTGTTTATTACTTGGTTTATTCGTTTGTTTCTTACTTGGTTTATTCGTTTGTTTATTACTTGGTTTATTCGTTGTTTACTACTTGGTTTATTCGATTGTTTACTACTTGGTTTATTCGTTTCTTACTTGGTTTATTCGTTTGTTTACTACTTGGTTTATTCGTTTGTTTATTACTTGGTTAATTCGTTTGTTTATTTCTTGGTTTTATTTGTTTATTTATTACTTGGTTTATTCGTTTGTTTGTTTACTACTTGGTTTCTTTGTTTATTACTTGGTTTATTGGTTAGTTTGTTTATTACTTGTTTTATTTTTTGTTTATTACTTGGTTTAGTCGTTTATTACTTGGTTTACTCGTTTGTTTGTTTACTACTTGGTTTCTTTGTTTATTACTTGGTTTATTCGTTTTCTTTCTTTCTTTATTACTTGGTTTATTCGTGTGTTTCTTTGCTTATTACTGGGTTTATTCGCTTCTTTCTTTGTTTATTACTTGGTTTATTCGTGTGTGTTTTTTTTTGTTTATTCCCTTTTCTAGCTGTGATGGAGAAGCCAGTCAGGCTTGAAGGGAAAGAACAGCTCGGCACTGGACTCATGCTCAGAGAGGGAGACAGGAGAAAGGATGAGGTGGCGACAACCATCCCTCAAGCTGTCACAACCGTTACTTCTTCTTCTTCACACAGCGCAGCACAACACAGCGCGGCACTGCGCAGCACGGCACAGCACAGCGCAAGACAGCACGCGCAAGAAGCCGGACAGCACAGCGCAGCACGCACACACAGCTCAGACAGCACAGCGCAGACAGGACAGCACAAGACAGCACGGACAGACAGCGCAGCACGGACAGACAGCCAGACAGCACAGCGCAAGACAGCACGGCACAGACAGCACAAGACAGCACAGCGCAAGACAGCAGCACGCACAGCACAAGACAACCACGCCAAGACAGCACGGCACACACACAAGACAGCACGGCACAGCAAGACAGCACAAGCAGCGCGGAAGACAAACAGCCAGCGACAGCACAGTACAGCAGCACAAAACCGCACAGTACAAGACAGCACAAGACAGCACAGCACAGTACAAACAGCACAAGAAGCACGGCAGTACAAAACGCCAAGACAGCACGGCACAGTACAAGACAGCACAGCACAGTACAAGACAGCACAAGACAGCACAGCACAAGACAGCACAGCACAAGACAAATGCACAGTACAACAGCACAGAACAGCACAAGACAGCACACACAAGACAGCACAGCACAAGACAGCACAGCACAGTACAAGGACAGCAAGCACAAGACAGCACAGAGACATGCACAAGACAGCACAACACAGTAGCACAAGACAGCACAGCACACAAGACAGCACAGCACAAAACAGCACGGACAGCACAGCACAAGACAGCACGCACATCACAAGACAGCACATACAAGACAGAACGGCACAGCAAGCACAAGACAGCACGGCACAGCGCACGACAGTATGTTGTCTTTCGGATGAGACTATAAACCATATGCCCCGTGTGCGAACGCACGCAGAACATCTTGCGCACACGTTAAATCCTGTTCCACTTTTTGTAAGAGAAGGCCATCGTGTGCCGGTGGAAACAGATGACATTACAAAACTGCATACACACGAAGAATGGATGTAAAAAGGGCACATGAGTGCTTATTCCATTATCCTCGATATAAAAGAACAACAAAAAGTAACAACAACAACAACAACAACAACACAACACACACACACACACACACACACACACACACACACACACACACACACACACACACACACAACACACACAACACACCAGAGGCACTAATAAAAAGGACAGTGGCATTACCTGCATTTGCATACACATGTGTTTTAAGAGGGATTGAAAGCGGTCTTTAGAAACACAGTGCCTGATATTTATGGGAAATTGCAGAAGGACAGAAAGAGAAGAGACAAAAAAGAATCAAAAAAAGAGAAGGGGACAGAGGGAGCGAGGGAGGAGAGGAGAGAGGAGAGAGAGAGAGAGAGAGAGAGAGAGAGAGAGAGAGAGAGAGAGAGAGAGAGAGAGAGAGAGAGAGAGAGAGAGAGAAGAAGACAGACAGACAGACAGACAGACAGACAGACAGACAGACAGACAGACAGAAGACAGAGACAGAGACAGAGAGAGACAAGAGAGAGACAGAGAGAGAGAGAGAGAGAGAGAGAGAGAGAAGAGAGAAGAGAAGAGAGAGAGAGAGAGAGAGAGAGAGAGAGAAGAGAGAGATTTGAATCAGTCAGAGACAAAAAGAAAAAAAGGAGGATAGCAATTCTCCATTCAATGCCACAACAATCAGCAATTGTATTTCGTTAACACGAACATCACAGCCAGTGCCAGTGCACATTTCTTAACTAAATGGAAATGACCAACAACAACAAAACACACTAAAAAAAAAAAAAAAAAGAAGAGACCAGGCAAAAAGGAGAAAAAGACATGAAGGAAAGAAAGGCGTGGAAGGAAAAACGAAAGAAAGAGAAAGAACAGAAAAAAAAAACAAAAAGAAAGTCAGTCTGAGACAAGAAGTATAATAAAAATTATGCAATTTTTTTCAGACAGTTTTGTTTTGTTTTTCTTGAATAATGGAGTGGAATGACACACTGAAACAGACACCACCGCCACCACAAACAAAAAGAAACATACGGTCAAACAAACAAACAAACAAACAAACAAACAAACAAACAAACAAACAGTGAAACAAACCAACTGACAGACGCTACAGCCGAGTGGTTAAGACCGTTCGATTTCAACCCCACGGGTCCATGAAGTCGTAGGTTTGAATCTCGGAGCGTCTGGTGAATTAAGCGTGGGGAGTTTTCTTTTTTTTTACCATCTCCAGTCACTTAGGCGACTTAAGACTCCATCCTTGAGCCTAATTATATATATTTATATTATATATATAATATAATAATATTATATTATATATAATATATAGATAATAGTAAATAGATAATAGATATAGATAGATAGATATAGATATAGTATATCTATTGAATATAGATACATAGATTAGATAGATAGATAGATAATAGATAGATATATAGTATGTAATGTATGTATGTATGAGTATGTATTATGTATTATGTATGTATGTATGTATTATTATTATGTATATACATATCTATATTTATGTAGACAGATCAAATAGCTCGTTAAAGACCCCATCATTCATGTCAGTGTATCACGGGTTACGGAAATTGGAACATACCCAGTATAATCCCCGAAGTCGAAATGTGGTTACCTACATGATGGGCAAAAACAGTCGCATATGCAAAAATCCATCATGGTGAACCTCGGACCTCTAGCCGAGAAAACGACCCCCCCCCCCCCCTTCCCTCCTCCCCATCCAAACAAACACACAACTAACTAAACGAGCCTTTAAAGAGATAAGGAAAGAAATTCTTCAATCTGTCACGGCTATCAGCAATGGTTAACACCAACATCGCAGCTAATGCCACAGCACATTTTCTCCGCTGAACTGAAATGAAATGATTAAAATCACACAAAACAAAACTAGCAACAGAGAGAGGTTGACAGACAGGAAGGCAGAATGGCTCAAAAGAAAGGAAAAAAAAGGAAAGAAATAGAGAATGAATGAATGAATGAATGAATGAATGAATGAATGAATGAATGAATGAATGAAAAAATAAAAGGCACAAAGAAATAAAAAGAAAGAAAGAATAAAGAAATAAACAGAAATTTCCACAGACAGACAGACAGACAGACAGACAGACAAGAAACAAGACAACAACAAACAAAAAAAGAAAGGAGAAGAAGAAGGAAGGAAGAAGAAGACAGAAAGAAGAAAGAAAGGAAAAGAAGGAAGAAAGGAAGGAAGGAGAATGAAAGAAAGAAAGAGAAGAAAGAAAGAAAGAAAAAAGAAAGAAAAGAAAAAAGAAGGAGGGGGGGGAAGTAGAGAAAGAAAGAAAAAAATCCCACTCGACTATAACGTCCGTCAAAAAGAATAACGAAAAACAAAAACAAACAAAATGAACAAGCACATGAACAAACGAACAAACACATAAATAGATAAATGAACAACGAACAAAGAACTGACAAAAGGATAAACGAAAAACACTAATCAGCAAACGTCTCAGCAACACAGGGCGAAATAATTTCCTCTAAATCTGCTTCCAAAAACCGTCGCCCCCCCCCCCCCCCCCCCCCCCCCAACTACCCCGCACCACCATCTTCTATCACTTAGCTATCTTCTTGGCCGTTATCTCAGAATCCCTTCCAACGCTTTGTGGGAAAGAATTTCTCGGGGGGGGGGTGTTGTTGTTTTTTTTAAGATAATAAAGTTGTTTTTTTAATTTGAGTCATAA
>CM060344.1:22613360-22618360 GCA_030674155.1 Stramonita haemastoma | reverse complement strand
CACACTACAGACTCATCAACATATCGGCGTAAAACCTGAAGGAACCAAGCAAGGCTGACTGAATCATTCTAGAATCGTTGCACCCGTTGCCCTGTTTGCTTGCCCCTGGGGTGATCACCCTGGGAATTGAACCCTCTGATCCCTAGGAAACCCCGGGGTGTTGGGATCTTCCTGCCTCGTGCGGTAGTGGTGGGCAGATTTTCCCCGGCCTTTTTCTTGGCTTCCTTTCCGACTGTACCCCTTCCCCCTTCCCCTTCCCTCCCTCCATCTCCTTCGCTTCCTTCCTCCTGGGTTGTTGTCATGTGAGGAAGAATGGCTGGCAGGTCGTTGCCGCCTCGTTGTTACGTTAAAGGAACTAAAGGAACTTTGCTCTCTCGTTAACCCTCGAGCTGTGTCTCCCTTTGTCTATGATTTTTTGTTTGTTTGGGGGGGGCGGGGGGGGGGGACATTTTTTTCGTTTGTTGTTTTGGGGGTTTTTTGTTGTTTTTTTTGCTTTTTGCTTTTTTTTTGGGGGGGGGGGGGTGTTTAGTTTCTTATGTTTCATTTTTCATTTCTGAATCCTTTTATTTGGTATTTTTGTGGTCTAAACAAAGGTTGAGACTTTAAAAAAAAACTTTTTTTTAGCCAACTTGAATCAAGAAGTGACAACAAAAAATCTGGCCAGGATGGGGTGGGGGTGGGGGTTGGGGTGGTTATTAGTGTTGCTGATCTTACAACAGATGTTGTTTTCTGAGGCATACCAAAAATTAATGTGAGCAATTAACATCAGCAGCTGCAGCAGCAGCTGCAACAACAATAACAACAGCAGCAGCAGCACCAGTGGCAGCAGCAACAACAACAACAGCAGCAGCAGCAGCAGCAGCAGCAACAACAACAATAACAACAGCAGCAGCAACAACAGCAGCAGCAGCAGCAGCAGCAACAGCAGCAGCAGCAGAAGCAGCAATAACAACATCCACCACCATCAGAAAGACCAAAGGTACAGATGAAACGACAAAAAAACTTTGGCAGTTCTTTTCCTTTCAGTGACATACACCTCTTGAATAAATTTTTCATACCTTTTTTTAAAAGCTCGATTTATCATGTAGGCCTCGAAATTTCATTGTAAGACTCTCTCTCTCTCTCTCTCTCTCTCTCTCTCTCTCTCTCTCTCTCTCTCTCTCTCTCTCTCTCTCTCTCTCTCTCTCAGGCAAACGGTAATTTTGGGAGGGAGGGGGAGAGGATATGAAATCAATCCATTGGTTCTTAGACACACTTTCGGGATTACTGCCATTTTTGTCCCTCAACAGATGTATGGTGTGTGTGTGTGTGTGTGTGTGTGTGTGTGTGTGTGTGTGTGTGTGTGTGTGTGTGTGTGTGTGTGTGGTGTGTCTGTCTGTCTGTCTGTCTGTCTGTCTGTCTTTGTCCGTCTGTCCGTCTGTCCGTCTGTCTGTGTGTCTGTGTGTCTGTGCATGTGTATTTGTGTCCGTGTGTCTGCGTGCTTGCGTAAGCGTGTGTGCGTGCGTGTGTGTGTGCGTGCGTGCGTGCGTGCGTGCGTGTGTGTGTGTGTGTGTTTGCGCTCGCGCAACTGTGTGTGTGTATGTAAGAGTGACTGTGTGTCTAGTTAGCTAGAAGAGAGAGAGAGGGGGGGAGAGAGAGAGAGGGAGAGAGAGAGGGAGACAGACAGACAGACAGACATACAGACAGAGACAGACAGTCAGACAGACAAGACAAAGGCACGCACAGAAAACAAAAACCAAAAAATGAACAAGGAACAAAACATACCAACACCCAAACGAATGCAGAGAGAAAAAAACAAACACACACACACACACACACACACACACACACACACACACACACACACACACACACACACACACACACACACACACACAAAACCAACCAACCCACAACACAACAAAAAGAAAACAACCCAGCACAACAAGCCAGAACACAGAAGGCCGCCATCATTTAATAACAGTACAGAGGCCGGGCGACCCCCTGTCAACACACAAACTCAACGACTCAATAGCCGCCTAGCCGGCTGTTTCCCCCCGCTCACAGACACACGATTTAACGATCGCGTGCACACACACACACACACACACACACACACACACTGAAGAATGTAGCGCTGGACACTCACTAGGCTAACAACACATGTTTCACTGCCGCCTGTGCAAACACCGTTGTTACTGTCAGGACAGAGAATGAGAAGAGAAGCTACTACTACCAGGGCTGCTGATGAAAGAGAGCTAGGCGTAGAGCCTTATCAATGTCTCCTTGCCACGGTGCAGGAGGGTTTTCTGCTTTGTTTCGTTCAATTGGTCGTATGCTTTGATTGCTTCCGGAGACTCCTTGGCATCTCCTACAGAGACCACATAAGCAACGAAGACGTCGCATAACACAACCCAGCAAACCACTGGTCCCTACGAAAATCTTCTATTAATCATAAGGAAGCGTAAACTTAAATGGCACGGGCATGTCACAAGATCAAAAGGACTTGCAAAAACAACACTGCAAGGCACTGTCCAAGGAGGAAGAAAAAGAGGCAGACCAAAGAAGAGATGGGAGGACAACATCAGCGAATGGACAGGCGTAGCACTCAACAAAATTTTGAGAAAGGCAGAACAGAGACAGGAATGGAGGGAACTGGTTGTCAAGTCTTCTTGGGTGCCCCCACGGTCGCCAGACTAAGGGATAGATAGATAGATAGATAGATAGATAGATAGATAGATAGATAGATAGATAGATAGATAGATAGATAGATAGATAGATAGATAGATAGATAGATAGATAGACGCTTTGATTAAGGTAGAACACTGTGTGTATGCGTGTGCGTGTGTGCATGCGTGCGCGTGTGTGCGCGCGCGCGCGTGTGTCATATATGAAAAGTGTGTCATATATGAAAAGGCTAAGTGTGAATGTTAACTCAAGTTGATGCTTTGAATTTTAAAGACCAAATATTGAGTCAAGAGGTTTTGTTTGTTTTTTTTGGGGGGGTCTTTTTTTTACGCCAACATAGCAAACTACAGTCTGAAAAAAGTTGATGTTTGAATTGTTGAAAATGTGATAGCCAGTGTGTGTGTGTGTGTGTGTGTGTGTGTGTGTGTGTGTGTGTGTGTGTGTGTGTGTGTGTGTGTGTGTGTGTGTGCGTGCGAGCGCGTGCGTGCGTGCGTGCGTGCGTGCGTGCGTGTGTGTGTGTGTGTGTGTGCGCGGGTGTGTGTGTGTGTGTTGTTGTTGTTGGTCCGTTGTTCAGTGTGAAAAGAAAAGAGAGACATATCCAGACAGGCGGTAGGCTAAGCCAGAGAAGGGGATTTGCATCCGTATGCCTGGATCTGATCACCAGTGATTGTAGAGTTCGCGTGAAAACGCCATAAGTGACAATCACTTTCCCCAGGTTGTTCCACTATCATTCAAAGTGGGTTACTACAAGCCAGGAATAAGAACCACAAACAGAAGAAAACCTTCATCACAGAATCTTTAAAAAGTAGATAATATAGTTAGCGCGTGGGTGTGAGCATGTTTCGATGTGAATAAAACAAAAATTCAACTCCTTCTGTTAAAAAAAAAAGTAGACGAAGGTAGCGTGTAGCTGACCACATCACAATACTATCTATCTATCTATCTATCTATATATATATATATATATATATATATATATATATATATATATATATATATATATAATATATATATATATATATATATATATAAGTGTATAAAGGACATTTTTCCGTTTTATGAAAGAAAAAAAATCATTTATCTATTTATTTTATTTTATTTATTCTTTTACATCGAGGATAATGGAATAAACACTCGAGTGCTTTTTATTTTATAGTCAGTCCCGGTGTGTATGCAGTTTTGTAAATCTTGTCATCTGTTCCCACCGGCACACAATGGCCTACTCTTACGACCTAGCGTGTGGCTGGACACGTCTGAAAATGTAGTCCGTTCATCTAGCCTAGCACCCCGCCTGTTCGCTAAACTATCTGGGATCCCAACAGCCACTGTCGCCAGTTCCTGTGCAGACCTCGTCATATCAGTGTGGTCTGATGCCACAGTTAATTAAAATAGGCTCCCCACCCCTATCCCCATCCCCCATCCATCATCACTGATCTCTTTCACACAATCAGACACTCGCTTCATTTACTGCCTACCGCTTGTACACGTGTTCCCTGTCACAGACTGTCAACCCACCTATGATTTATCAACAGAGAGAAAAAAAAGGATCCAAGATCCTCACCCCACCCCCCTGCAACAACACACACACACACACAGCACGCACGCACGCACGCACACACACACAGACACACACACACACACTCACTCACTCACCCACCAACTCACACACACACACACACACACACACACACACACACACACACACACACACACACACACACACACACACACACACACACACACAATTTGACGACCCAGGTTCGAGTCCGGTCGAGGAAATTTTTCTCCTGGAGTTAACATCAGTGCTGACTCCACTCTCCCCAAAAGTCCTTCGGATGAGACTTTAAACCGAGGCCCCGTGTGCGAACACACGCAGAACATCTTGCGCACACGTTAAATCCTGTTCAGCTTTTCGTAAGAGTAGGCCATCGTGTGCCGGTGGGAACAGACGACAAGAATTACAAAACTGCATACCACGGGGACCGGATGAAAAAAAAGCACATTATTGCTTATTCTGTTATCCTCGATATAAAAGAATAAAATAAATAAATAAAAATAAAATAAAATAAATAAACACACACACACACACACCACACACACACACACACACACACACACACACACACACACACACACACTGAAAAAAAAATGCATGAATGCAAAGCAGGGTCATTGTGTGCCGGTGGGAACAGATGACAAGATTTACAAAACTGCATACACACGTGGACTAGTTGTAAAAATAAAAATTAAAAAAAGCACATGTGCTTATTCCATTATCCGCGATATAAAAAAAAATCCTCGATATAAAACAATAAATAAAAAAAATTTAAAAT
>CM060344.1:22598360-22600860 GCA_030674155.1 Stramonita haemastoma | reverse complement strand
TGATATAAATCTTCAATAGATAGATCGATAGATAGATACATAGTAGATCGGTAGATAGATACATAGATAGATACATAGATAGATCGGTAGATACGATACATAGATTCATAGAGAGATAGATCCCACCTTAAAGAGGAAGGAGCATACGTTCAATTTTTTAAAAAAAGCATTGTAAATAATTATACGATTGTGACACTTACCAAATTGGAAGGCAAACAGCTGCAGACTAATGGCGCTCTCACAGTTTAAAAATACATCAACTTTTTGTGTGTAATCCAGCGCGGCCTTGTAATTAAATTGACAGAACTTTTTACCATCGCTAACAGGGTTTTTAATTGTTGTTTTTTCTTGTTATTCCTGTCGCTATTACTTTTCATGTTATCATTGTCGATATGGTTATTGCTGCACAGACTGGCAGCACCTATACTAACTGTCATTATGTCGTGGAGGCGGGAACAGATGCTAATATTTACAAAACTGCATACACAAGGGGATTGGAATGTAAAATGGCACACGAGTGCCTACTCCATTATCCTCGATATAAAAAAGAAGAGGTGAAAGGTATTCGGGTTCAGGCAACAATTAAGTCTGTGACCTCTCACCTTTTTGTTTGTATTTACATACAGGCCTGGGCTTTATCCCAGTTCTTGATTAAACCATTGATGCTGGGGGCAACAGCAAAGTGAGAGGCTGTATGATCAGTGGCTTTCTTTCCCACTCAAGGAATTCCACTTCACAGCTTAGCCTTTAGTGATCGACTATGACTTTCTAGGACTAGGAGGCTTGACATGCACAGTCCTTATGTGCTGCAGCCCAGGGGGCTAGTTGGCCTTTGAAGAACATCCCCAACGCTGACTGTTCTTCTGCCCTCTTGGCCGAGAGAGTTGGGATGTACTGTGGGCAAGGCATCTCCACTGTAATCAAATTTCTGCCCAGTTTCTGAAACAGCAGCTGCCTCCTCTGCTGTTTTGGAGGTCATCGTGGGACACGACGGACAAAAAAACATAACGCTGGCGTTACTTTTAGATTTCCCTGACTTATCATTGAATCCTGGAACTAAAAGAACACAGGCAAAGACAGTAAAAGGCGGAAAACAGGCAGAGTGCACACACCGCTGTGACTACATGTAGGGCAGGGCCAGGGAAACTGTAGGAGGCTGTGGGTGGGTGGCAGAGTGTACAGCGTGTAGATATTTATTCCGACATACCCTCTGCAGGCTGATCAATACAATTATACCATTCTGCAGTCTCTTCTGTGAAGTTTCTCCTCCTTCTTCGCTGATTTGCGTGTATACAATTATAGCTACACTCCTTTAAAGTTTCCCTCTTGTTGATTTGGACCTATACAATTATGGAGTGTGTTTCCTTCTTTATTGATTTGGACCTATACAATTAGGGAGTGTGTTTCCTTCTTTATTGATTTGGACCTATACAATTATGAGTGTGTTTCCTTCTTTATTGATTTGGACCTGTACAATTATGGAGTGTGTTTCCTTCTTTATTGATTTGGACCTATACAAATTATGTGGAATGTGGTGTTTCCTTCTTTATTGATTTGGACCTATACAATTATGGCACATTCCTGTGAAGTTTTCTTTCTTTATTGATTTTGCCCGTAATAAAATTATGGCTACACTCCTGTAACAGCTAGAGTATGGGTCATGTAGGTTCTTGTATAGAATTCGGGTTGGAAAACTTTTTTGTTGATTTTTACTCTCTTTTTTTTTTAAAGTGCGAAAAAATGCACTGTGCACTTGTTTTTTGTTGTTGTTGTTTTTTTTTGCCGGGAATTGAGGACATAGGGCAATACCAGGTAGTCCCGAGAAAGTTGGAAACGATCATCAAAATGAGGATTGCTTGTGTTCCTACAGTGTTGACCCTGTGCATGCATATTGCGGTCAGGAAGCTAGCAGACAGCAAAGGACTGAGGGGGGTACAGTGTTTGTACAAAACCACCTGAGTTATGAGTCAGAGGCTAGTCTTTCACAAAAAGTGGTTTTCATTTCTGGGGATGCCTTAGTACGTACAGTATGACATTTAGAGTCATATGTAGAAAAACAGAAGGGAAAAGTGCGTTTTTCAAAAGGCGGTGTGTAGCCAATACCGCAGTGCGGAAGTGTGTTGCAGAGAAGGGAGCTAATCAATCTCTATACAGTCGCAGTTATAGTGCTCTGTGTTGTAAATGGTCGCCCCTTATACCTTCACTTATTTGATAAACTACTGTGCTATTCCGTGGATTTAAGTGCAGATCTAAAAGCAAGTTGCTGTATATCGGATTGTTCTTCCACAGTTAAAATCGTGGTTTGTTATATAAAAAAAAAGACGGTGTATCGTATCGTATCGTATTGTGTTGTGTTGTGTGTTGTGTTGTATTGTATCGTATCGTATTGTATTGTAATGCATATTGTATTATACACCACATTAAATCACGGCAGATTTCTCTGCGTGAAATTCGGGCTGCTGTCCCCAGATAGAATGCGTCGCCACAAAAGCAGCGCCAC
>CM060344.1:22593360-22595860 GCA_030674155.1 Stramonita haemastoma | reverse complement strand
TCTCTCTCTCTCTCTCTCTCTCTCTCTCTCCTCTCTCTCTCTCTCTCTCTCTCTCTCTCTCTCTCTCTCTCTCGCAGCCTAGTGGTCAGAACATTGCGCTCGCAATTTGACGACCCGGGTTCCATTCCCGGTCGAGGGGATTTTTCCTCTGGAGTTAACATCAGTGCCGACTCCACCCCCCACCCCCACCCCCAAAAAGTCCTTCGGATGAGACTATAAACTGACGCCCCGTGTGCGAACGCACGCAGAACATCTTGCGCAGAACATCTTGCCGGTGGGAACGGATGACACAATTTACAAAAATTGTATATACACGGGGACTGGATGTAACAAAAGCACATGAGTGCTTATTCCATTATCCTCGATATAAAGGAATAAAATAAAATAAAAATAACACACACACACAAACACACACGCACGCACACACACACACACACACACACACACACACAACACACACACACCACACACACACACATACACATACCCCACACGCAAACAACACGCAGCACGCACGCACCACGCACGCACGCAAAAACTGCATGAACGTGGGCAGACAGTTGAGGACACGGCGACAATATTTCAAGGGAGCTAATCCCAATATCTTGTTCGCTGGATAATGTAACAGTAGTCTCCCTTAACCAACGCCTTCACTTCATCATCTTGCGAAACGTGACGTGAATACATAATTCTAGATAGAACCAGTGTGTGTGTGTGTGTGTGTGTGTGTGTGTGTGTGTGTGTGTGTGTGTGTGTGTGTGTGTGTGTGTGTGTATGTGTGTATGTGTGTATGTGATGTATGAGTGCATGCGTGGGCGCACATGTGTGTGTGTGTGTGTGTGTGTGTGTGTGTGTGTGTGTGTGTGTGTGTGTGTGTGTGTGTGTGTGTGTATGCGTGCATGCGTGGGCGCACATGTGTGTGGTGTGTGTGCGGTGGGGGCAGCCGCCCGTGTGTGGTGTGTGTGTGTGTGTGTGTGTGTGTGTGTGTGGTGTGTGTGGTGTGTGTGTGTGTGTGGGTTTGTGTATGCGTGCATGCGTGGCGCATATGTTTGCGTGTGTGGTCGCGAGTGTGTGCGTGCGTGTGTGTGTATGTGTACTTTAGAAAACAGGGACGAATCATTTTGACATACAAATAAGAACAATCTAAGTATTACTACATAGACAGAAATCGCCTTACAACAATAAAGGAAAACTATGTTACAAATGGAAAATTACGATTTTTTCAAGAATGAACTTGAGAGAAAAAGAAACTCCTGCAGAAAAACCTGTTTATTTATTTATTTATTTATTTATTCTTTTATATCGAGGAAAATGGAATAAGCACTCATTGGCTTTCTTCACAATCCAGTCCCCATGTGTATGCAGTTTTGTAAATGTCACCTGTTTCCACCGACACATAATGGCCTACTCTTAAGAAAAGCGGAACAGGATTTAACGTGTGCGCAAGATGTTCTGCGTGGGTTCGCACACGGGGCCTCGGTTTTACAGTCTCATCCGAAGGACTTTTAGGGGAATGGAGTCTCCACTGATGTTAAGTCCAGATGAAAAGTCCCCTCGAATGGGAATCGAACCCGGGTTGTCAAATTTCGAGCGCAATTTTCTGACCACTAGGCTATCCCGTCCCGTTTTATGTTAAGAGAGGGGCAGAAGGGGGGGGGGAGGGGCAGGTAGAGAAAGCCAAGTGGTTAGAGTGTTCCACTGGATATTTCACTGGGTTTGAACCACCATGAGACTCCCGTTCCAAGTTTTCTCTTTACTCTGAACCTCACATCAGTAGCCGCCGCTGTAGCCTAGTGTATGAGCGTTGGACTCGTAATCTAAAGGTTGCGGTCGATCCCACTTTCGGCTATGGGTTGTGCCTAGAAAAAGGCACTTACGGCTTTTTCCACCCCACCCAGTGTAAAAGGGTACCAACCTTGTGTGGGGTAAACCTGCGAAGACTGCGTCCAAATCCTGGGGATCTAGATCTCAGTCCTAACGCCACAAACCGATAAGCACCAGCCTGAGAGCCTAACGCTCGGGACAGACTTTAACTAACTTTACTTAACTCACATCGTATGACTACTCACTCACCACTCACTCACCATGTCCCAAAGACTAGGGGACGATAGACCAACGGAGATCTTTTTCCATGTTCACATCCTGTGTGCTAGTAGGAGGCGTTGCAGGTTGCAGTCCATCTTGATGTTGTCAACCCATGATTTCTTTGGCGGCTTTCTTCTCTTGCCTCGACGTTCCTATGCAAGGGTTTTGGGCTAGGTGTTGTGTCTGTGGTGGACCAAACCACATCAGCTTTTCCTCATTATGGGAGCAAAGGCTCTTGGGGGCCCACACGCTTTTTGTTTACTCCCTTTCACATAGTATGGGTCTTGTGTCTTGTAGATATTTTGAGGAGTCTTCATGTGGCACTTGTTCTCGAATGCTTGGATTCTCCTCTCTAACTCTGCTGTCAGAGTCCATGATTCACAGCCTTAGGAGATCGGTATCAGGGATTTGTAGA
>CM060344.1:22573360-22588360 GCA_030674155.1 Stramonita haemastoma | reverse complement strand
CTTTCTTTCTCTCTCTCTTTCTTTCTTTCTCTCTCTCTCTTTCTTTCTTCTTCCTCTTTCTTTCTTCTCTTTCTTTCTTTCTTTCTTCTTCTTTCTTCTTTCTTTCTTTCTTTCTTCTTCTTTCTTATCTTATCTATCTATTTTCTATCTATCTATCTATCTTTATCTATCTATCTATCTATCTTATCTATCTATCTTTCTTATCTTCTTTCTTTCTTTCTTTCTTTTTTTTTTTCTTCTTTCTTTCTAAGTAGACATAGATATGAGACGTGGTATTTGATCAGTCAGACGTGTACCGTGATGAACATTTTTTTGAACATTTTTGAACATTTTTATTGAGGGAAAAGATTAAGCACAATGGTGGCTTGTTTTCATCCAGCCCTCTTTTAAAAAAAAAAATTATAAAAAAAAAAAAGTGAATCGATCAACCAATCAATCCAAATGCATAATTCAAGTATAAAGCTATGAAAATCAAAATTTGGTGAATAAATCAACCAATCGTATGATTTGAGCATAAAGCTATAACATTTGAAAAGAGAGAGACGCTTTACGCTTTAACGCTTTAACGCTTTAACAGTTTATTGTCATTGCCCAAATGGGCCTTTTGACAAGGGAGGTAACACAAATACTTTTTTGTGAAACGGTAAACAAAACGTGAGATATGTGATCAGTACAATTAAGTTTCCAAAGAAAAAAATCCATTCATTTATAATCAACTAACATTAACATAGGCGTCTATACAGTTACCAATCACCTGGTAAATACAAAGAAAAGAAAGGAAAAACCAAACTGAAATGCAAAAACAATTTTCGATTCGACCATCCATTCAAATCACTCGTTATATAAACCTTTCTGAAGTTGCCTTAGTTGAAAATACATTACTTTTTAAAGTGGCCATACCATTGCATATTAAATCAATTGTTGCTGACGTGGCTTTGTCTTAATTTTTGTGCCTCTGCAATAAACTTAGCTACAGCTTTAATTACATGTTCATTTCCAGACGACAAAATAGAAACAATATCTTGAACTTCTGTTGATTGTAGACTTAGAAAATTATGTTTATTACGTAGAGTTTCATATGCCTTACATTGAAACAAAAAATGAATTTCATCATCAATATTATGGCCACATAATGGACATGGTAACTGTATGGATGTCTCAGTCTGAAACCATCTTTTATTAGCATTGAAACCCAGTGTTCTTAATCTGAAACGAGCATAATTAAGCCTATGCCATTTATCAGTTATTACTTTTATATATTTTTCTGTCTGAAACACAGATTTAAAGGAAAAGAACCAGCTGTATTTACTTTTACTTTCCATGTCTGAGTGCCAGTTTTGTTTAAAAGAGCAAATAAGCCTGTCTTTAAATTCCGAAAGAAACTGACGCTCATTTCCTACTTCCTGAGACATCCACACAATCCCAAAGCCATGTTCCAACAAAACTCTTTTAACTTGATATGCCCAGTTCTCTTTACCCCGTTCCATCTGAATAATCAACATTTCATATGACTGTCTGCATAAACGTGTTTGTGGAAGTTTCAACAATTTTAACCAATATTTAATACATTTCACAAAGGTTCTTATATACAAAGGATATCTTCCTGTCTCTCCATAAAGTACAGTGTTAGATGCATGTATTGGCACGTTTAAAAAACGTTTCATGGCAAATGTGTGCACTTTTTCCATTTGGGTATTTACATATAGTCCCCATATTTCTGAGGCGTATGTAAGCAACGGTTCTATCTGTGTGTCAAATAATTTCCAAAATAGGGAACAGTCTATCGAATTCAGCTTCCGTAATGTTTTTAGGATTTCTATAACACCTTTTTTACCCTTCCTACAAGATTCTTGCCATGCATAATTTAGATTAAGCCTTGTTGAAAGCATCATCCCTAAATATTTATACGTATTTACTATTTTGACTTCAACATTACCGTAAAACCAATTTTTCACTTACTGCTAAATGTCCACCCATTCTAAAAACAATAATATTTGTTTTGTCCATATTCACTGTTAAATCAAAACGATCTGCCTCTTCTTTTAAGATATTTAACTGGTGCTGTAAACCGATAACAGTCTCAGACAAAAGGATAATGTCATCGGCAAAAAGTAATAAAAACACTTCGATTGCTCCCGGAATTATTTGAATGCCGTGTTTTCCTTTTTTTGATAACTCAATAGCTAGTTCATTTATAAAAAACGAAAACATTTGTGGGCTTAAAATACAACCCTGCTTCACTCCCTTGGGGCATTCAAAGAAATCAGAATATTCATTCTTTGCACGCACGCACGCTAAAACTGACCTATAAATAGCTCTAAGGGCCGTATATAATTTACCATTCACACCGTTTTTTCTTAGTACATGCCACAATATATTTCTATTTACCGAATCAAAGGCCTTTCTAAAGTCCACAAAAGCTACGTATAATTTTTTATTGGAAAGCAAATGTTTTTGAACAAGAGAATAAAGAGTAAATATATGATCTACAGTGCTGTACTTTGCCCTAAAGCCCGCTTGTTCTTCAATTAATTTTTCTTCATTATCTGCCCATTGGGTTAATCTCTTATTCAAAACGTAGGTATAAAGTTTTGCTTAAGATACTAGTGAGAGCTACTCCACGATAGTTATCGGCATTATTAATATCTCCTTTTTTAAAAATCGGAATTATTACTGACTTGGCCCATTCTAAAGGGAAAGCACCACTTTCAAACAGGTGGTTAAATAACTGAACGAGAAAAGTAATTACAGTGGAGTTTGCGTATTTAAGCATTTCTCCAATTATTTTATCAGGACCAGCACTTTTTCCTGTTTTTAAATGTTTAATGGCATCAATAATTTCATTTTGAGTTATAGGATTATTAAACAATGGTTCAAACATTTCATCTTCTTCTGACACATCTACATTCTCTTGTGTTTCTGTACAATTCAAGTCATTAAAAACCTTCAAAAAATGATCATACCATTGTTGAATAGTTATATCGTTATACACTAATGATTTACGGTTAACAGATCTGATGACAGACCAGAATGTTTTGGAGTCCTTTGAAGAATCTTTAAGTTTCTCTAATCTCTTTTCGTCAAAATCTCTTTCTTTTGTTTTTCTTAAATTAATGTATTCTTTTCGTGCAGTCGTATACATTTGTCTTTTTTCTGATTTATCCTCCTTTGTTTTACAACGTTGGAATCTTTTTAATAATCTTTTAACTTCTTGTTTCTTTTGTTCACATTCAGCATCAAACCAGTCATTACATTTTTTTCTACCTTTTCTAACTATTCTAACCATGCATGCAGCAGCCCCACATAACGCTTTAACAAACTGCTCTAAGCTGTCATTCATATCTGTGTTCAATAGTTGGGAAGCTGTTTGTATGCTTTCTTGAAACTCTGCACTATCAAGCTCATGTTTATATACATCAACAAAATCTTCTGACCATATGATTTTTTCCAGACTCTCTTGTTCTCTACTTTCACTATCAATACATTCATTATCTACTTTCCATGTTATTTCAACAGGGAGGTGCCATGAATGAACACAATCCCCAATACACAAATCAAAACATGTTAATATTTGACTAGGAACAAGAAAATAATCAATAACACTGCATCCATTAGGAGACACAAAGGTATACTCCCCCTCCCTATCCCCTCACAACAACCATTCAGAATCCCCATGTCAAACATAAAACATAAATCTAACAAGGATCTACCAAAATTATTAATTGTGTCATCCTTAGAGGCACGCACACAAGGTTCATCATTCATACCATCAAACTCAACATCAATCAAATAATTTGACATCACCTCAAGGTCGGCTTGTTCTTGACCTGTCCTGGCATTTAAATCTCCAATAATCATGAAATGAAAATCGTCTTTTTGAAAATACTGTAATAAGGTTTCCTCTAATAATATAACACCATCTTTAATTAGTTTTTCATTGTAAATAGGGCCACCTTCTGGCACAATATAGCATGATATCAAAATAACATCTTTATCTAAATTGAAAATACATTTGTTTACTCTAATAGCAATAGTGTTGTCACACTCTATTTTAATCTCTGCTACATAATTTTCTAAAGACTTTCTTACTAATAAAAGCACTCCCCCAGAATTCCTTCCATGATGTGAAAGTTTTTGTGCAGGTACATGAAACTTAATATAATCAAGAAAAACACCACTGTAGTCAAAACTAGAATCAAGAAAAGTTTCTGTGAGGCAAACAAAATCAAACTTATTGACATAGTTTATAAAGGATACATCTTTTAATTTACTGTACAAATTTTCGACATTATAGTTTAAAAAGACAGTTGACTTGGATGGCCGGGCCTGTCCTAGCTCTTTCTTAAGCTGCTAGGACGCTGATCCTGCGACAGTTCTTGTTGTCACTGGCCACTTTGCCACGAGCAGACGACTTGCCCAGCGGGTTACGCAGGAAATCCCGCATACCCCTCTGCTGGTAGGACAGCGGCCCGTCACGTGCAGCACGGTTGTCACTGCCGGAAGACCCCGCCACGTCATAGCGAGGGGAACCCCCGCCAACTGCTGAGCTGTGAGTTCATCCCGCGGAGTCGCCCCGTGGTTGCCATGGTAACGCCCGCCTGCACTGCCTCCGATGTCGTCACTCCTGCGCTGGTCTCGTGTTGCACGTGCCCCAAAGGGAGAGGAGGAAGGAGAAGGGGGCCTGCCCTCGTGGTCGTCTGTCGGCTGCCAGGCGTGGTGCGCTCCTCTGACGTCACACGCCCTCTGTCAGTGAGGAAAGGGGAATCCCCATGTTGACTGGGCTGAGAGGAGGGGACAGGGGTGGAGGACTGCTGTGCACCCCACTCTCCACCACCTCTGCGTAGGATCGGGGATCTGGAAGGCTGGGCCCGATCACCATCTGCCCCCTGTGGAAGTAGGCCCTCTTCCCCTCCCTGCGTGCTGCAGCCACCATCTGCGCCTGGGATCTGGTCAGGTCGTTGGCCACCCTGACACCTTCATCTTGTAGTTTCTGCCTCAGATGTCTGCCAGTCAAAATGTTCATTTTGTCCTTCCATCGACTGAACTTGGCGATCATAGGCCTGGGCTGTCCATCTCGTGCCTGCCCTGTTCGGTGTGCTCGGGCTATGTCATCCACAGTCCAAGTCTTGTGATCATCCACGCTGTTCAGCACATCGATGACAGATTGAGCACATGATTCGTGAGACTCCCTGGCAGCTTGTTGAGGTATGCCAAACAATCTCAGGTTGTCTCTTCTTGAAAAATCTTCCAGTCTGTCTGTGTCTTTTTTAATTGTTCGATTTCTGACTTCAGTTCTTTGATGGTAACATTCAGTTCTTTCATATCTTCTCTGTCTTCAATTCTCTTCTCAAACAGCTGGTGAATGTCTTCTGTAATGTCTGTGACTGTCCCTGTCAACTCTTTTTGTTCTCTTTCCAGTCTGTCACATCTTAGATTTATTTCCTGACACTGTTGTTTCACTTGACAAAGTTCGTTCTTTATTTCACCTAGATCATTTTGATGACACTAGTCTGCTCTGAGAACTGCTGCTGTATGTTCTGCATTATAGAATTCATCAGATCGCTGACTTCAGTTGGAGTGATCGTTAGTGAATCTGTTCTGTCTTTAGCATCTTTCTGTCCGTCAGTATTGGGCCCTGGGTTGGTTTCCACGTCGCCGCTTAGCAACAGCCTGCGTAGAGAAAGGCAGCGTGCTGCACACAACAGGCCACGAGAATCACGGGCACGTGCAATCCAGACTGACACGCTGGCCCACTGTCACTGTCACCCACATCTGACATCTCCTGCCACGTTGTCCCTTTTGAAAACGTACTTGATTCTACCCATGCACAATCTGATGGCACAAATTCAACAAAGTTCCTTGCCAGGCAGTTGACCATAGCGAGCAGCATAGCACAACATGCAAAACCAACAACGACATCAGCCGATGTCAGGTGTGTCACCGTGACCCTATCTCCATTCAACCGTGCCGAGTCAGGAGACAGCTTTTTATAGCACTGTGACACTGGTTGACATTTTGCATTAAACAGCCCTATTACAGCCCTCCACATCCCCAAGTCCACCATTTTAATGTCGTTTCATGCACTGATGAACCTTATGAAAATACAGCACAAGTAGCAGTTTAAAGCAATCCTTTAAGGCGTTGTAATACACACAATTTTACGCCACACTTCACAGGCACTGCCACCCGGACGCCATGTTTTATCGTCCCCCCGAAAAGAGAGAGAGGGAGGGAGTGAGAGGAATAAGGTGCGGGCTGTTATTATCTTTTTCAGCTCCTGAAGAGGGTAAGAAGAAATGGACAAAGAAAAGAGAAAAATAGAATAGAGGGAAAGAGGGAGAGGAGGAGTAAGAGGAGGGGGAACAAGAAGTAAATGCAAACAATTTTTTATGTATTTGAATGGAGATTCTTTTTGCAAAGGTAACAACACACACACACACCCACACACACACACACACACACACAACACACACACACACACACACACACACACACTAACACTAACACTAACACTAACACAAACACAGACACATAGACACACAGACACACACACATTAACATACACATACACACACTAACACAGACACAGACACAGACACAGACAGACACAGACACAGACACACACACACACACACACACACACACACACACACACACACACACACACACACACACACACGAGTTCCCTCCTCCAATGGCCTAATATCTTATCATAATATCAATATCAGTAATATTGCTTATTATTCTTGTTATACCACCTCTCTGTCTGTCTGTCTGTCTGTAAGTCTGTCTGTCCGTCTGTCTCTGTCTCTGTCTCTCTCTGTCTCTGTCTCTCTCTCTCTTATATATATATATATATATATATATATATATATATATATCCCTCTCTTTGTTTTTCTATCTCTTTCTTAATTTCTCTCTTTCTCTCTTCCTTTCTCCCTCCCTTTTTCTCTCTCTGTCTGTCTGTGTCTGTCTCTGTCTTTCTGTCTCTTTATTTTTCTCTTTCTCTCTTCCTTTTCTCCTTCCCTTCTTCTCTCTCTCTCTCTCTCTCTCTCTCTCTCTCTCTCTCTCTCTCTCTCTCTCTCTCTCCTCTCTCTCTCTCTCTCTCTCTCTCTCTCTCTCTCTCTCTCTCTCTCTCTCTCTCTCTCTCTCTCCCTCCCTCCCTCCTCCCCTCTCTCTCTCTTTCTTTTGTTAACACTCTTGAAGCTAGTATATGCGCGGCATTGAAATTTGTTTTTTGCTTTTTTATCTTCTTCCTTTCTTCCATGGGGTATATGAATAATTCATTGTTCAGGTCCCACCGGGTCAGATCTTGTGGGCGTCGTTTTCATACTGTTTTATCGTAAAGGATTTGAAGATTTCTTTTTTTTTCTTTTCTTTTTTCTTCTTTTCTTTTCTTTTCTATTCTGTTCTGTTCTTTTCCCTTTGTTTTGTTTATTTGTGTGTGTGTGTGTGTGTGTGTGTGTGTGTGTGTGTGTGTGTGTGTGTGTGTGTGTGTGTGTGTGTGTGTGTGCGCCGCCCTCAATATGCTGGCCCCTAGAGAAGTTGAGGTCTCTGATGCCTCGCTCCCCTACGACCACCTAGTTATAAGACACCCTTACCTTTTATCTTTATCTTATCTTTAGTATCATCATCACCCCCAAGTCGGAATGCGGCTACCTTAATCAATGGTTGGGCAAAAACGCTCGCCTACCCAAAGCCTCACCATTGATGAACCTTAGAGCTGTAGCAGAGAAACGGGGAGGGGGGTAGCGTGGACTTTTTCCCACTCCGGCATACACTTAAGTATAAAGACAGGAAGAAAAGGAGGGTCGGTAGTCTAGTCTACAGGTTATAAAACCTACCTGCCTAGAAAGCGAAAAGTCCGATTTGGAAGTGTGCGAAGGTTCGATCCCCGCTTGTGTCCGAAACTTTCCCCCCATCCATCAGATCATGAGTGGTGGTCTGGCTGCTAGTCTTTCAGGTGAGACGATAAACCGAAGCTCCGTGTGCAACAAGCATTTAGTGCACGTAAAAAAAAAACAAAAACAACCAACAGCAGCAAGAGAGTTGTCCCTGGCAACAGTCTGTAGAAGTCAAAGCCACTGTGATCAGGAAACAAATACACAATCATGCAGAGGGGAAAAGAAAAAGAAAGGAAAAGAATGGGTATCGCTGCTCTTGTGGCTAAGCAGCGCTCTCCACGGGGAGAGCAGCCCGAATTCCACGCAGAGAGCTCGGCCGTGGCTTAAAGGGGCATAAAAATACATACAATACCACTACTTCCCAAGTGGCACACACTGCGACCTAAGAGATTCTAGTTGAACTCCAGTTCAAGGGGATTTTCCCCTGGAGTTAACATCAGTGCTGACTCCACTCTCCCCAAAAGTCCTTCGGATGAGACTGTAAACCGAGGCCCCGTGTGTGAACGCAGGCAGAACATCTTGCGCACAAGTTAAAACCTGTTCCGCTTTTCTTCAGAGTAGGCCATTGTGTGCCGGTGGTGGAAACAGATGACAAAGTTGACAAAACCGCATACACACGGGGACTGGATGTAAAAAAAAAAAAAGCGCTTGTGTGCTTATTCCATTATCCTCGATATAAGTAAATAATTAAAGTAGAATGAAAATATACACGTAAATAACAGAAAATGAGCAAGTCATTTGGTTTACAGTAATGTTTATTCAGAAAAAAACCCCATGGTTATTATACACATAAACATTATGAACAACAACAAACCAAGTCATTACAAATTTTATTTGGCAGTCGGTACACAATCACACACTTTGAACGTAACATCTGCTGCACATGCATATCAATACAAAATTCTTATGTAAAGAAATTGGAGAAAAAAAACCATGCCACTTGCATTATAAGACTGAGAAATTGATACCAGCCGCATTGGCGCTGTGGTTAGCGCTTTGGATTCCGGACTGGAAGGTCGCGGGTTCGATTCCCATAAGAGTCATAGGGATTTTTCGGACTCCGGCCGGCTCCTACCCAGAGTAAGTGTGCTGTGGGCTCAGTGGGGAGACTGGGACCACACAGTCGAGCTTGATCCACTTTACGGATGCGAATTTGAGTGTTGCTCTAATTACCTGACCAACACTGCAGGTGTCTGTATCTCTTGGCCCGGTTGATGCCGGGATATATTATGACAGTAAGCGTAGAGTACAACCCTGTCAAGTAGTCTCAAAGCGGATGCACTTCCACAGCAGCATCATTACATCATCCCCATCCCCATTGATCATCATGCAATAATAAAAATTGCCTCTAATTCGGTGGCTCCCATTGCTCTGGTCTTATGGTGACCTCAGATTCGGTTTCCCCATACACTTCTGTGCCTGTGGTGAGTTTGTGTCAAAGCCTTTGGGGTTGGAGGTTCGCGGGTAGACGGTCGTTGGAGGGACGTTGTGGTGGTCGCCACCTCGGGTGGGTGACTCACTCAGCCTAGCTTCGCAACTGAGCTAATACTGTCGTTAGTAGGGGGCTTAGTAGGTGGTGTCCTGCCTATGTTAGCTCAGAACAGGCACCACTGAACACCACCAAAGTGACCCAGCAGAAGTGCAGGGCCCCTCTGGCTGGTGGCCCTACGGCGGCCTGATATTGATGGGCTCCCTGTGGACTGCCGATCCCGAGAATGAGACACAACGAATCAGGGTATGGCTGTGGCGGGGAGATTGAAATGAGCGGCGTGGGAACAACAAGACGGGGACGTCACAGAAAACGAGGCAGCAAAAAAAAAAAAGAGGACAAAAATTAAGGCACAAAAAAGAACATAACCACATAAAAAAACAAAAAAACAAACAAAGAAACAAATAAACGGCATATGTCATTTAATCACAAACATCTTTGCTTAACAGAGATATATGAGTTATGACAGTTTACACATACTTAGATTCAATAGAGATTTTACAATCAATCCAAAAAAAACGTTTAGGGGGTTAAACTAGTTCAATTTAGATTTTATTACACTGAATTAGAAAAAAAAAAAAAAGTATGGTTTGTCCAGCACGTTAGTGAAATGACCATTAACTGAAATATACAAAGTGTGGACTGTTTTTATTCTTATGAAAAGGCATGCGCATAACGAAATAGTTGACGAAAAGAAAAAAAGTGTGTATGTGTCTGTGTGTGTGTGGGGGGGGGGGGGGGGGGGGGGGAGCGAGGTGAGCGCGCGGGAGGGAGGGGGGAGAGGAGGGTTCAAGCCATTTTAAGCACCAAAATTCTAATGATATGTACGTGAATGATCCCAGGATTATATCTTATCTTATCTTATCTTATCTTATCTTATCTTATCTATCTATCTATCTATCTATCTATCTATCTATCTATCTATCTATCTATCTATCTATCTATCTATCTATATGCATGATATACAGTCATGGGATACATATATAGATATATATGTATATATAAATATAAATATATATATATATCTCTGTGTGTGTGTTTGGGGTGTGTGTGTGTGTGTGTGTGTGTGTGTGTGTGTGTGTGTGTGTGTGTGTGTGTGTGTGTGTGTGTGTGTGTGTGTGTGTAGCTTTCTTCAATTTAACGTCTCTTCACTCATAGTGATATTAGACGAGAAACAAAAGTAGAATAAAATTAATTGTGTCACTTGTGTGCTTGAGTGTGTATGTGCGAGTGTGTGAGTATGTATGTCAGTGCACATGCCTGCATGTGGATATGAGCAAGTATGTGTGAGCGTGCATGTGCAAAATCATTTGTGTGTGTGTGTGTGTGTGTGTGTGTGTGTGTGTGTGTGTGTGTGTGTGTGTGTGTGTGTGTGTGTGTGTGTGTGTGTGTGTGTGTGTGTGTGAATGCGTGCAACTGTGCATGTAGGTTTGGGTTTCGTAACTAAGGTGGGTGTGTATGTATTTATCCCGTTGAGTGACTGAGAGAATTAAAAGTAAAATGAATAGAATAACCTCACCTACATGTGTCTATCCCTTATCAATCTTAAACCCAGTTTCAGACCCATATACTCTATTTCTTGAAGAAAAACGGGAAGGGGGGGGGGGGTAAATTTCTCAACAAATTAAACTCATAACAAGAAAAATTACAAAAATTCGCCAACAGGGCTTTTAACTAAACTTTTAACTATTTCAAACATAATCACATTATCATCCAATACTTTTTCATATGACATTAATGAAAACTTATCTATGAGAGTACTATGAAAATAAGGTTGAAGTAGTTTACAGTGAAAAATTATATGTCTAGGTGATAAATCAGAGCCACACATACATCTTATTTCTTTACAAAATTTAGTTCTAAAAGCGTCCAATCGAAATCTATATACCAGGCTTCTTAACAGTCTGTTACAACAATGGCAGTGTGTGTGTGTGTGTGTGTGTGTGTGTGTGTGTGTGTGTGTGTGTGTGTGTGTGTGTTAGTTCTTCAGTTTAACGTCCTTCCACTAAATAGTGATATCAGACGGGAAAGTGTATATGAGTGAGTGAGTGTGTGTATGGAGGGGGTGGGAGGGGGGGGGGGGGGGGGGCGGTTGGGATGGGCACATAGCTAAATTTCTGCATTAAACAACTATATGAACCAAAAATTAAAACCATAGAACAAGAATAATAAAAAGAAAGAAATAACATCTTAAACACTAACTTTGCAATTCATATAACTAGTTAAAAAAAAAAAAATAAATAATGACCATTACATCATAAAAACCTGATAATAGGACTATGACTTAATGCAATACAATTTCTTTCATTAGCGAAATGTCTTTTAGAATTTGCTCTAAGCAAACGTATGTGAAAACAGGTAAAAAGTTTTTCAAATCTCTGCATTCTAAAAGAATGTGACTTATTGTAATATTTTCGCCACAGATACATGTTGCTTTTTTTGAAAATTTCGATCTAAGAGCATTTAGCTTGAATCTGTGAATAAGAGATACAACATTTCTATATTCATGAGAGTTACGGCATTTGATCTATCAAAGATAATAAATGGTTACATCATCAGTGAAAACAGGTAAAAGAACTCAGTGCTGACTCCACTTCCCCAAAGTCCTTCGATGAGACTTTAAACGAGGCCGTGTGCGACGCACGCAGAACATCTTGCGACACGTTAAATCTGTTCGCTTTTCGTAAGAGTAGGCCATCGTGTGCGGTGGAAAGATGACAATATTTACAAAACTGCATCACACGGACCGATGAAAAAGCACTGATTGCTTATTCTTATCTCGATATAAAAGAATAATAAATAAAAAATGAATAAATAAATCATTCTGGTGAGAACCAATACTTTGTTCTTTAAATGTTTCACATGCATTCTGTAGCATGCTATAGCCCTCATGAACAGATAAGGGGACATTAATGCTGCAGGACCCATCAGTGTGCTTTGCTCCACATTTTGCTACTTTGTCAACTATTTCATTAAAGTAGATACCACAATGGGAAGGAATCCAGCAGAAGGTAACACAGGTGCCTCGTAACATCAGAAAATGAATTAGATGTCCAATCTCAGTTATGAGATCTTGTCTCACTTTTGAACTGGAATTTTTTAAAGCAAGTAAAACCGACTTGGAATCAACACAAAAAAGCGTTAAAAATATGTCTTTCGGAAAATCTAGAAGAAAATATAAAGCCAATTAAAATGGCAGATAATTCAGCTGTAAAAATAGAACGATTTTTCCCAATATAAAAAGATCTTTCTATTTTCAGTGATGGGATTACAAAAGCTGCTCCCGCCTCGTTGTTATTTAAAAGTGAGCCGTCAGTGTAGATTTTTAGGTGTTCTGGATATGCAGTTTGTATATGTTCTTTTACTGACGCGCTAAGAATATTTTCATTACCTTTTTTGGTTAAAGAAGAATAATTTAAGTCAAAATTAGCTCTTTGAAGTCTCATGGTGGGCAAGATGAGATGTTAATCTTTGATTTAGTTATTTCTGTAGGACATATTTCTGCCTTATCAAATAAGTGAGAAGTATAAGTTCTAGCCGTGGTAACAGAACGAATAGTATGAGCTCTTTTGGGGAAGTTGACATCAGATCTTATATTTATTTCGGTATCCACATTGCTTTCTTGTTTTGAACAACACAAGAGATATTTTGCCACAGCCAGTTGTCGATGATCATCTAAAGGCAAAATACCTATCTCTTTATAAGTACCCATGGATGATGCATGAAAAGGTACACCCAAAGCTAATCGAAAAGCCTTACAGTCTGAAACTTGTCATTTTTTGTAATAAAGATTTTGGAGCGCTGAAAAATGCCTCCTGGCCATAAATGAGTCTTGAACGTACAAGAGATAATGCTAGATGCTTTAAAACAGCTACATCATGAGCCCACACTTGTTTACTGATAACTTTCAAGAAGTTAAGACTTTTCCTGGCTTTAGTATTTAAATAGTCAATGTGATGATTCCAACTTAGTGAGGATGTGAAGTGTACCCCTAAAAACTTCACCATAGATTTATATTCCAAAGCTTTCCCATCTATCTGAAAAACAGGTAAAACTGGTGGATTAAAACCATTATTAAAAAGTATGAGATTAGTCTTTTCGGGAGACAGTAACAGTCCATTCTCAAAGATGTAGTCATTAAGTTTGTTTAACTCAAGCTGATAAATGTTTTTCAGATGATTAATATGCCTCTTTGGTGTTCTCTTTTTCATTGTGACATTCATCCACATACAAATGTCATCAGCATACTGGACATGGATAGCATTACTTGAGAGACACTTTGGAAGATCATAAAGAAGAATATTGAAGAGATGTGGTGCAATGACTGATCCCTGTGGAATACCCATAGTTGGAAATCGTAAGGAAGAATATGAATTTCGAACTTTGACCTGCATGCATCTTTCGGAGAGAAATGTTTTAACATAATAATAGACATTTCCAGATAAGCCAATAGATTTCAATTTGTACAGTAACCGTTTATGCCACACCTGATCGTATGCTTTCTTTACATCAAAAAATGTGGCAAGCACATTTTTTCTGCAGGCAAATTGTTGTTTAATCTGTGTGCTGAGTTTAAACAGATGATCAGCTGTGGATCTACCTTTTCGAAAACCTGCTTGACAAATAGGGATTATTTGGTTTTTATCACAGTAATATATTAGTCGGTTTAGAATTATTTTTTCCATAAGTTTCCCTGTGTGTGAGGTTAAAGCTATTGGTCTGTAACTGTTTTTATCACTTTTAGATTTACCCTGCTTTGGGACTGGCACTAAAACGGAATGTTTCCAAATATGTGGAATGACCCCCTGAGACCAACAACTTTGAAATAATTCAAGCAGCAACATTATCCAATTTTCTGGCAGCTGTTTCAAAAATTCGTTTGAAACAGCATCTAAACCAACGGATGTTCTTTTTGTCCCAAGAGAAAGAAGAGCATCTTTCAATTCTTGCAGAGTTAGGGGAGCATTGACATAGTGATTATTGTCTCCCACAGGATCGTTATACATATCTTTTTGTTCTTCTTTTTCTCTATACGCTTTGCATTTTTCAGTAAGACTTTTATTACTCATTGTATCTGAAAACATTTCTATGAAAGAATCAGCTTTTTTCTAAATTAGTTGGGAGATCTTTATCTTGAATCTTAATTGGACAGTTAGGAAGCTTAATCCCACTTTTCATGTCTTTAAATTTATTCCATACCTTTTGTAGATCATTATGGGAGTTAACTTCTTTTAGGCAAAAGGAAGACCAAAATTGACGTTTGCTTTCTTCAACAGTTTTATCACAAAGCAGTTTTGCTTTTTTCATAAGAGAATGATTTTCGGATGTTTTATTTCTTAAGTATACTTTACAAGCAGCTTTTTTGTCATTAACAGCTTTTTGACAAGCAGGATTCCACCATATATTTCCCGAATGCTTCTGTGACTTCATGGGTGAATACTTTGGGATAGAACTATCAGCTGCTTGTAACAGGTATTCTTTAAAATTTTTATAAAAAATATCAACGTCACTATTTTTTATACTTTCAATGTTAATCTGTGTCAAAATATCTTTAAACTTGTTCCAGTCAGCAAGACGATAATTGTATTTTGGGATGACATCTTTTTC
>CM060344.1:22563360-22568360 GCA_030674155.1 Stramonita haemastoma | reverse complement strand
AAGAAGAAGAAGAAGAAAGAATAAGAAGAAGAAGAAGAATTGCGAAGAAGAAGAAGAATTGCGAAGAAGAATTGCGAAGAAGAAGAAGAAGAAGAAGAAGAAGAAGAAGAAGAAGAAGAAGAAGAAGAAGAAGAAGAAGAAGAAGAAGAAGAAGAATTGCGAAGAAGAAGAAGAAAGGTGGCAGGCAGGACGGTTAAGACATTCACCTGCCATCAAAGCAAACCTTGAGGTTCTGGGTTCGATTCCAACCCTCGCCCTTTCTTCCCAGTTTCAGAAGAAAAAAAAATCAAACTGAAGTTCTTTGGATGAGACTATAAACCGAGGCCGCCCCCGAGTGCGAACGTGCGCAGAACATCTTGCGCGCACGTTAAAACCCCCTTCCGCCTTTTAGAATAGTAGGCCATTGTGTGCTGGTAGGAACGGATGACAATCTAAAAAATAAAAAAAAAATGCATGCACACAGGTGCCGTGTTTTGACACCATCTCTGCAGACGGAATGCAGTTACTTAAATGGTAAGAGAGGGGAGGGGGGGGGGGAGGAGAGACGGTCGCATACATAGAGATTTCGCTATTTGGTGAACCTCAGAGCTCTAGCCGAGAAACAGACGAGAGAAAAAAAAGAAAAAAAAAGAAGACAGCGAGAAAGATCTCTCCTCTGACAGGGAGAAGGGTGCAGAACTCATAAGGGGATCCACCCAGGGTATATGAAAGTCGTCCCGTTGTGGGTGAAAGAATCCCCGATGAAAGTCCCGTAGGCGATAAAATCCTTGTAGTACACCGTGACCCCTTGGTTGAAGTACCCGATCCACCAACTGAAAGTCCCCACGGACGTAATCACGTGATCGAGTGACGACAGCAACGCCATGTCCACGGCCGGGGCCTGACGTCTCAGAACGATGATGTCACTGGCTGTCGTCACATTTTTGGCGAACCACTTATTGTTGTCCACAGACACCAAAAACGTCACGTTGCGGAAGCGCCGTCGCATGTAATCCATCGCGCGGCGGTAGTACTCGGGCGGCGCTGTACGGTACCCGGCTTGGACCAGGGCGGGCTTCATGTAATCCCCTCTCCGCACGTGCACACCGATCAAGGTTCTGTTACAGCGTTTCCGCAATCCATCCACCGTGACTTTAGCCTGCCGGACCATGCTGTCTTTAATCTGCAACGCTTTTTTCACCTCTGCTTTAGCGTCTTCGAAATACTTCCACGACTGCAAGTACTTGCCGACCGTGAAGTCTCTTTTAGGGTTGAGGTTCAGGAACGTGTCTTCAAAGCCGCAGCAGGCCTTTTCTGTGCGGATTTTGGCTTTGCTGCACCGCTGCGTGTGTTCGGGTTTGGCCAAGGGGACGGGGTGTTGGAGGACGGCGCCTAACTCGTCACTAGGAGAGTACACGGGAATCCTGCCCAGGGTCCGGGACAGGCCTATCACCGAGGCGTACTGGAACAGCTGGTTGCCCAGCCGACCTCGGAACTTGACGCACAGGAGCATGGCATTGGGGGAGGAGGGTTTGGGAACAGATTTATTAGGGGAGGAGGCTGAGACGGCTGACTTGGGGCCTTGTTTGGCGGCATGTCCTGCTGTCTTCTTGGACGTGGTGGTGGTGGTGTGGTGGTGGTGTTTGTCGGGGGCGAGCTCGAGGTCGAGGTTGAGGTTGTGGGTTGGGCTGTTGGCTGCGTCACACCAGTCAGCGCTCTGGTCGTGATGAGCTGGGTTACACTGGTGGTGGTGGTGGTGGTGGTGGTGGTGGTGGTGGGGGTGGGGGTGGGGGTGGTGGTGGTGGGGGTGGGAGTGGGGGTGGTGGTTTGGATTATTTTTTGTTTGGCAGAGGCGCTTACGGCTTTGATGATGTCTGCTCGTGGAGGGGTCTCCGCTAACGAGTGGTCTCCAGGCTTGCGGAACAGGGAGGAGGAGGAGGGAGAAGAGGAGGAGGAGGAGGGAGAAGAGGAGGAGGACGAGGAGGAGGAGGAGGAGGAGGGAGAAGAGGAGGAGGAGGAGGAGTTGCTTTCTCGGGTGCTGGCGGTTTCTGGGAACGAGGTTCGTCTGTGAGCGAGGGCCAGGAAAGAGGCGGTGCGAAAAGGGGTGGGCTGGGTTCTAGTCGTAATGATGGACAAGTGGTGGTAGTAGATCTCTGTCAGCAGTAACCCTCCCAAAATCAGCAGGCCTGTCAGAACACACAGAGAACAACGTTGTTAAAAGTGTTGGATTGGATTGGATTGGATTGACACACACGTGTGTGTGTGTGTCGGTGTGTGTGTGTGTGTGTGTGTGTGTGTGTGTGTGTGTGTGTGTGTGTGTGTGTGTGTGTGTGTGAACAGTGTGGTGCGGTGCGGTGCGGTGCGGTGTAGTGTAGTGCAGTGCGGTGCAGTGCAGTGCAGTGCAGTGCAGTGCAGTGGAGTGGAGTGGAGTGGATTGTAGTGTAGTGTAGTGTAGGATGGTGTAGTGTGGTGTAGTTTGGTGTAGTGTGGTGTGGTGTGGTGTGGTGTGGATGAGATTATAGTGTTGTAAAACCTGTTCTAACAGCAAACATTTACCAGATCAGCTTAAGAACGATAGTGTGAAAACCCATCCTAATCTCAAGAATTAGACACAGCAACAAGATAAAGATAGTGTTGAAAGCCCGTCCTACAGCCCACAGACACATAATAAAGATAGTGTTGAAAGCCCGTCCTACAGCCCACAGACACATAATAAAGATAGTGTTGAAAGCCCGTCCTACAGCCCACAGACACATAATAAAGATAGTGTTGAAAGCCCGTCCTACAGCCCACAGACAATAATAAAGATAGTGTTGAAAGCCCGTCCTACAGCCCACAGACACATAATAAAGATAGTGTTGAAAGCCCGTCCTACAGCCCACAGACACATAATAAAGATAGTGTTGAAAGCCCGTCCTACAGCCCACAGACACATAATAAAGATAGTGTTGAAAACCCACAGACACATAATAAAGTTGGTGTTGAAAAGCCCACAGACACATAATAAAAATAGTGTTGAAAACCCACAAACACATAATAAAGATAGTGTTGAAAAGCCCACAGACACATAATAAAGATAGTGCTGAAAACCCACAAACACATAACAAAGATAGTGTTGAAAACCCACAGACACATGATAAAGATAGAGATAAAAATCCACAGACACATAATAAAGATAGTGTTCAAAACCCACAGACACATAATTAAGTTGGTGTTGAAAAGCCCACAGACACATAATAAAAATAGTGTTGAAAACCCACAAACACATAATAAAGATAGTGTTGAAATCTACTGACACATAATAAAGATAGTGTTGAAAACCCACAAACACATGATAAAGATAGTGTTGAAAACCCACAAACACATAATAAAGATAGTGTTGAAAACCCACAAACACATGATAAAGATAGTGTTGAAAACCCACAGACACATAATAAAGATAGTGTTGAAATCTACTGACACATAATAAAGATAGTGTTGAAAACCCATCCTACAGCCCAAATACACATTATACAGACAGCATTGAGAAACATGTCCTAGTCACACCCTAAACCCCCGACAAAAAAAAAAGGGGGTTTTTTTGACAAATCAATCTTATCCTGAAGGGTTCACGCATCGTTGCACAGAAGCTGTGATGTCCTCCCTGTGTAGACATAGCGTGTTTTTTTTTTATGATACTGTCTTCCTTTCTTTCTTTCTTTCCATGTATTTTGCACACACACACCACACACACACACACACACACACACACACACACACACACACACACACACACACACACACACACACACACACACACACACACACAGAGAGAGAGAGAGAGAGAGAGAGAGAGAGAGAGAGAGAGAGAGAGAGAGAGAGAGAGAGGAGAGAGAGAGAGAGAGAGAGAGAGAGAGAGAGAGAGAGAGACAAGGCAAGGCAAGGCAAGGCAAGGCAAAGTATTTTATTCGAGGATAATAGATAAGCACTTGTGTGCTTTTTTACATCCAGTCCCCGCCCTTTTCAGGGATACATCAAATTGAGAAGATACTAAACAATAAACTTTACGCAATACCAAACAACACCCAAGAATAAGGACACTATATATGAAAAGGTAATTAAAAAAAAATGCACTCGATCAGAAAACAAAAATCTGAAGTCACAATAAAAGATTTTGATTATGGAAGAGAAGAAAGCGTTAATGGATGAAGAGCAAACAAGAGAACAAAATGAAATAAACAACTCAAGAAAAAACATCAAACCACCACCATCTGTCAAAAATTATACATGTGATATAAATCATACATTTGGATAAAGGGGAAAATTAAAAAACTAATATCCTTATTTGAGGGGGGGGGGGGGGGAGACATACTACCAATAAAAATATAATTAAGATAAATCAGAATTATTATCATTATGTTTTTTTTTACATAGAACATCCTAGATGTTTCAAAATAGGCAAAACATTTTTATCAATCGGATAATGTTCTACATACACTCACACACAGACACACACAGACGCACACACACACACACACACACACACACACAGACGCACACACACACACAGACACACACACATAGACACACAGAGACACACACACATTCTCACACACACATATACACAGAAACATACACTCAATCACACACACATACACACACACACTCACACACACGCACACACAAACACACACACAAACACACACACACATATAGACACACACATACACACACACACACACACACACACACCACACACACACACACACACACACACACACACACACACACACACACACACACACACACACACACACACACCACACACACACACACACACATTTTCACTGGTTCTCGCACATTTCATAAAAAAAAAACACTTCATTCTAAGGAAATATATGCCTTGAATTCTGAGTGAAATCATAACCGAACGGAACACAAGAGGAATCTATCCGCTGTAAGGCACATATTTTGGGACATATATACCCTAATATCTTATATCTTATCAATCTTCTGAGCACAATCATAAAATGTATGTTTCT
>CM060344.1:22528360-22558360 GCA_030674155.1 Stramonita haemastoma | reverse complement strand
ACTTAGCCCGCAAATTCGGATGAACAACTATTCCGTCACTTGGAAATCCTTATTATTTGAGTTATTACTTTTCAAAGACCGAAAATTTATTGTATTAGCCCATTATTTGTGTTCCTTGTCCAATCAAATCAACCACCCTTACCCCCGCACACGCACACACTCGCACGCACGCCCAGAGATACACGTGTGCCGGCACGCACGCACAAACACACACGCACACTTACGCAGCACACACGTGCACACTCTCACGCTCGCCACCACACACACACACACACACACACACACACACACACACCACACACACACTCACTCACTCACTCACTTAGTTTTATCATTGTTGTAATTATTCTTAATTCTGGTACTGAATTGTGTACCTGTCTCACCATAAGACCTATAATGTGTCAGGTACGTACGATAAAAATTCTGCAGTGGAATTGCAGATCTATTAATACTAACCTACATTATCTAGAACAACATATTGTCTCAAACAGTTACCAAGTACTTATGCTTCAGTCACTGAATGTGACCAGGCACAATTTGCCCAAACTATCGAAATTTTTCTATCCACCTGTGACTGAAAACGTAGATCACAGTGCGAAAATTAAAACAGCTATATATGTGCATGAAAGTTTAGAATATAAAATGTGCGTTTCACCAGCACCAAATAACATCCAGAATTTATATACTTGTGCTGCTCAAGTAAAATTTCGCAAGGATAACGTGATGAATTCTGTCTCTGTGTATTTGCCCAAAGGCCCCAATGACGAGAACACAGAATGGGTTCGTTCTTTACAAATGTCAGGGGATAAGTGGCTCGTCGCTGGTGATTTTAATGCCCATTCCCCTTTTTGGGACAAGAATTGTCAGTCCATCACCAGTAGACGATTTGTAGAAAATATTGTGGATTCCTCTCTGTATCTGCTTAATGATGGCAGTATCACAAGAATCCCCGATATTTCTACTCAGAGACCTAGTGCTATTGACCTGTCGCTTATCTCTCCCACTCTAGTTCCTTACTGTACATGGGAAACGCAGAGTGACACTCTGGGAAGCGACCATGTACCAGCTGTTACGACAGTGTATGATGAGTCAGACCAAACAAATGACGTCAAAGATTCTGTTTCAAAATATAACCATAACAAGGCTGACTGGGATAAGTTTCAGTCTCTCTTAAGAATGCAAGAGACTAGCACTTTAAAAGATGATGATATCGACATATTTTATCTAAGATTTACAGAAGGTATTCTGAGGGCTGCTGATAATTCTATACCCAAATTTTCTTCCTTGAAATCTAAAAAACACACAGGTAACGTTTGGTGGAATGAAACGTGCCAGAAAGCAGTAGACAAAAAGAAAATAATGTTCAAAGCCTACTTGAGACATAGATCCTCAGAAAACCATGCGCTTTTGAAGAGGGCTAATAAAGAGGCTGACAGAGTTATAGCTGAAGCTAAGAAAGATTTCTGGTCTGCTTTTTGTAATAGAGAGGTAAGTAGTCATAAAGACATGCAAAAAATATGGAAAAAATTTAATGACATGAAGCATGGTGTAAAAGTACCCATCTATCCAATTAAATATAAAGATAAAGATTTCCCTACTAATTCAGACAAAGGGGAAGCTTTTGTGGACATGTTTGCACACACAATGAGTGATGCAGGTCTCTCTCAAGCACAAACTGTCTTCAGAAGTACGGAAATGCAGAAAGATATATATAAAGATCCCATCTCTGATAATTCACACACAATAAAGGCTCCGATTACATTGCAGGAGGTCAGTGATGCTATCCAATCTGTAAGCAATAAGAAAACATCAGTGGGAATCGATGCTATATCTAACGAGATGATGAAACATTTGCCAGAAAACTGGATTTCTTTGCTTCTTGATCTATTTCAGCAATGCTGGGCTAAAGGTTTGCTCCCCATGGTGTGGAAACAATCTATCATAGTTCCAATTTTAAAACAGGGAAAACCCAAAGAAGACAAAAATAGTTACAGGCCCATTGCACTCACTTCACACGTAGGAAAACTTATGGAAAGGATTATATTAAACAGATTAGTGCATTACTGTGACAAAAACAAAATACTTCCTGTTGAGCAGGCAGGTTTTCGAAAAGGCAGATCCAGTATAGATCACCTGGTAAAACTAACCACACATATCAAGCATCAATTTGCCCGCAGAAAAAACGTTCTTGCTACTTTTTTCGATGTATGTAAAGCATATGATCAAGTCTGGCATGCTAGATTACTTTTTAAACTTAAATCTATTGGTTTGTCGGGTAACATGTACTTCTATGTCAAAAATTTTCTATGGGGCAGAAGCATTCAAGCTAAAATTGGAAACACCTATTCCACCCCGAGATTTCCGACAATGGGAATTCCACAAGGATCTGTTATCGCCCCTTATCTTTTTAATCTTCTACTTTATGACCTTCCGAGATCCTTGTCAAATAACGTTGTCCTCGTTCAGTATGCAGATGATCTGTGCATGTGGATGAAGACAACAATGAAAAAGGTAACCCCCAAGAGACAGTTAAGCTACATTAGAAAAACTTACCAGCTTGAACTTGATAAGCTTAGTATTTATATGACAGAAAATGGATTACTGCTGTCTCCAGAGAAGACCAACATTGTTCTCTTCAATAATGGGGCTGACCCTCAGGGTTTGCCTACTTTCAAAATGCAGGGTAGGCACCTTGAATACAAACCAATGGTAAAGTTTCTGGGTATTTATATTACATCAAAACTGACATGGAATTATCATGTTGAATATTTATTAACTAAAGCTAGAAAAACCTTAAATTCTATAAAAGTAGTAAGCAAACAGCATTGGGCTCAAGATGTATCAGTCTTAAAACATCTGTCATTGGTATTAGTTCGTTCTACACTGACATACGGCCATGAAGTCTTCTTTAATGCCCCAAAGTATTTATTAGATAAACTTAGAAGTATAGATTGTAAAGCTTTTCGCATTGCCTTGGGAGTACCCTTCCATGCTTCATCCTTGGGAACATATAAGGAAGTAGGAGTTTTGCCTTTGGATGACTATCGAGAGGTAGCAGTCGCAAAATACGTTCTTAGAAGCTCAGCATCTGTAAATAATATAGAAGATGAACTCAGTCTAAGATCTGACAAGCAATTTCCTAAAAGAGCTAAAAATATCCGCTCACTCACCACAATCAGCACCTTCACAAATGGTCTTTTTGAAAAGTCAGGAGTTAATCCCAGAGAAGTGCAACAGCTTATACCTCTATTATCTCCTTGTCCGTCATGGGAGCTTCAAAGGGCTCAATTTGATTTGGAATGCTCCATCTATAAAAAAGATAATGGAAGTAATATTCTTAGCGCGTATGTGAAAGAACATATTATAAACAAGTACTCATCACATCTTCAAATATACACCGATGGGTCTCTACTCAATAATACTGAAGGACGTGCGGCTTTCATCATTCCTTCATTACATGTTGAAAAACTGTACCACATTGGGAAAAATCACCCAATTTTCACAGCAGAGCTAACAGCCATTCTGATGGCTTTAAATTATTTACTTGATTTTCCCAGGACCATTGTGAAGGTGATATTATGTGTTGATTCAAAATCAGTGCTCCAATCCCTTAAAAACTCCGGGTCAAAAGTAAGACAAGAACTTATCACTGAAATAATACATCTTATACATTTTCTAATCCTAAGAGGCACTGATGTCACCTTTTGCTGGGTACCTTCTCATTGCAATATAGTATTCAATGAAAAGGTGGATAGAGCTGCTAAAAATGCGGCAATGCGTTATGATTGTGCTGATACTTTGAATATACCCATGTCTGTTGATGAGAATTATACTTTCATTGAACATGCATGCTGGAAACATGTAAGAAAAAAACAAGAAGACGCTGGATTTTCTAATCATCATGTTTCCTTTTCTGACCTTAACCATATTCTCTGTGTACGTTTTGGGCTGGATAAATTGCATCTTAGATCGGTCATTTGTCTCATAAATAGACTTAAATTAAATGCCTTCCGAACGAAGTATGCTAAAAATGTGCGTTGCACATGTGATGGGACGATTTCAGTCAGTCATATTCTTTTTAACTGTCCCGTTTTAAAACAGTGTCTTCCCATCACACGTGAGAACTCTCTGGACAGTATTTTAAGTAACTGTGTGATGCTGTGTGAACTTGCCTTATCACTGAAGAACAGTCCAATTGACAGTTTACTGTAGTGCATATGAACATGTTAGTAGCTTGTATAGAGACAGAGACTTTAATCTCGTGCTGTTTCTTAATTTTCTAAAAGTTCTGATTGATTGTTCAGCGTTTAGTGTTCACTTTTTGTGTTTTTGTTTCTACCATTGGTTATAAGTTTGTTTTTTTGTTTTTGTTGTTGTTTGTTTTGTCTAATATCACTTATGTGAATAGACATTAAACTGAAGAACAACACACACACACACACACACACACACACACACACACACACACACACACACACACACACACACAGACACACACACACGCACACACACACACGCACAACCATTACCAACAAAAGAACAACAACCACCCATGAATTGCTTTGCATAACCTGTGAAGCTCTCAGTGTGCGATGACTTGAATTTTCGGAATAAGTTTTTTTTTAATTAAGGCTGGCAATCTGCATAGTGTATACTTTGTCCTATGCGGATCTTTTCCCTTTACGTACATAGAATGACACAGTGAATGGTGGCAACACCCCACCCCTACCCCCACTCTCCCCATGCCACAGGTAACTGACGCACATTTCTTGAACAGGCCATTGCCTTGTTTTAATGGAATAGGGGGGGGGGGGGGGGGGGAGGGGTAGGGATAAAAAAAAACATCTAATGCATTTTTCCCATAATATATAGCCTGAGAAAGCAAACCTGAGATATGTCAACATCTACGGTTTTACAATACAAAAGCAAGCTACGTTTATGTTTTTCACATAATTATTATACACTCGCGCACTCAGAGTTCATTATACAAGTTTTTTCCTAGGTTTTTTTTTTTTTTTTACTCCATGCAAAACATACTACCAGAGCTTGAGAGCATGAAATAATAATCTCTCTCTCTCTCTCTCTCTCTCTCTCTCTCTCTCTCTCTCTCTCTCTCTCTCTCTCTCTCCTCCCTCCCTCCCTCTCCCCCTCTCTCTCTCTCTCTCTCTCTCTCCTCTCTCTCTCTCTCTCTCTCTCTCTCTCTATATATATATATATTATATAAGTATATTTACATTATTGTTCTTTTTGGAGGGGCGGGAGGGAGGGGGGGGGGGGGCGGGGAGTAATTTCATGGAAAGAAGATTATGACTGTCAGGGTTGATGGCGTATATTATAAAACATTTTAATCTTACATCTTTGTACTTTGCGCATTAAAAGAATAAAGTGAGTGCTTGTTTCCTTAGTCTTGCTGCAGAAAAGACATTCCAAACGCTCTTCGTTCTTAGAGTAACGATGTTTATGAAGATTGATCTGTAACACAGAGTCAACACTGATGTTAACTCCGGGGGGAAAAAATCCTCTCGGACAGGAATCAAACCCGGGTCGTCAAATTGCCAGCGCAATGTTCTGACCACTAGGCTGTTTGAGGGAAGGAGTCATCGGGGGATAGAGGGGGGGGGGGGGGGGGGGGGGGGGGGGGGGGTGGTAGCGGCATTTTACATGTGGGTGCGTTTGAAACACTGACACCGACCTACTCTTAGTCAGTGTCTGGTGTGTTAAAGTGACCGTTAGTGTCAGCTGCACAGGGGCCTAAAGGAGGACTTACAGCAGGGGGCCCTGGAGGCAGCTGTGTCAGTGGTTTGTGTGACGTGTACACGGCCACAGCCCTTCTCTGGTGACGTCACGTCATGTCCTGTGCCACGCACACATATACAAGGGGGAGGAGGAGGGGAGGAGGAGGAGGAAGAAGAAGAAGAAGAAGGGTGGGGAGGGTGGGTGGCCCTCCGTCCAAAGTTTTCTGATGAGCTTCGGAAGGATGTTCTACTTGAACAAACTGCAGAATCACGTAAGGAGTCGCATTACACCAGAGGTCAATTTTTTTTTTAGTTATTGACATGGTATTAATCTGCAATAAAATGGCTGTTCGATAATAATAATAATAATATAATAATAATAATAATAATAATAATAATAATAATAATAATAATAATAATAACAGATTGAAAATCGGACGATTCTATGAAAAGTTATCACAACTTGAAATGACAAACTGCAGGAAATGACAAAATGAGAAAATGACAAGTTGAACTTTACAATAGGTGGCCAGAATAGAGAGGTTTGCTATTTTTAAAACACATTTCAAGGCAAAAGGAAACAAAATTATACCTTGACATTTCTCTACAAGGTTGAATAATTGCTATGGCTTTATCTCAAAATCAGCAACCTGACACCCACCTGCCTTAAATGGCTCCTAGCGGAAAAAATGAGTGAGGTGTTAAGCGACTCATTTCGTGGTGGAGCGTTGCAGATATGCATTCACATAGAAGAGACAAGGTAGAATACCCCCCCCCTTAAAAAAAAAAGCCACCAAAAAACATAAAAACACATTGGTCCAATAGGCTTGCTTGGAAATGACTTTTCTTCGTCCCTTGTCCAAATCACTGACAGTTAAAAAAAAAACAAATTAAGGATATGCTCTGCTGATTGACAATCTGGGTGGCTGCCTCATCTTTCCTGACGTTCCTGTCCTGCTGTTCCCACGCCGCTCATTCCAAGCGCTCCGCCCCAGCCATACCGGCCCAGCTAGCTCCTTCTGTCGTGCATGGCCTCTGGGTCAGAAGCACACAGGGAGCTTCTCAATGTCAGGCCGCTGCGGGGTCACCAGCCAGAGGGGACCTGCACTGCTGCTGGGTCACTTTGGTGTCGTTCCTTTGTGCTTGTCCTGAGCTGATAATTATATCCAGGACACCACCTAAGTAGCCCCCCCCCCCCCCCCCCCCCCCCTTACTGACGACGATAATAGTTTAGTGGCTGTGCCAGACTGAGTGAGACGCTCACTAGGATTGTGCCTCAACGACCTTCTCCCGTGAACCTCCGGCCATGAGAACGTTAGACACCGACACACCACAGGTACTGAAGTGCAGGGGAAAACCCAAAAATGAGGTCGCCATGAGACAAGAGCAACCAGGGCCACCGAATCAGATGCAATATTCTTTCATTCCTTGATGATAAATGATAAATGAGGATGTTGTAATTATGCTGCTATGAAAGTGCATGTGCTTTGAGATTTTTTCCTGAGAGAGTTGTACAAGAAAGCTTCCTTTCATAATAAATCCCGACGTCAACCAGGCCTGAGAGACACAGACACCTGCAGTGTTAGTCAGGTGATTTAAGCAACACTCTCAAAGTGGCACCACTAAAGTAGATAAAGCTCAACTGTGTGGTCCCAGTCTTCCCGGTGAACCCTTGGCAAACTCACTCAGGGTAGAAACCAGCCAGAGTTATAAAAAAAAAAGAACACACACACACACACACACACACACACACACACACACACACACACACACACACACACACACACACAAAGCAAACCAAACCAACCAACCAACCAAAAAACAAACAAACAAAAATCTTACAACTCTTATGGGATTCGAACCGTGAACGTTCCGAACAGTAACTGATGGCACTAATCACTCACGTGGTGAGTTCCAGCTGTTGTGCCCATAAACAGCTAAGTGCTTTTAGAAAAGATAAAAGTGTTTTCTGTAGTTTTGTAGACCTGACTGTTAATTTAAAACCTTTTTACTCCCACGGTTGATTTCGATCAAGGGAGTGGCTCCTGCTTGATCCATTAACGCCAGGCGATGTTTTTGTTATTGTTCCAAGGTCTCCTCTGTTTTTGTTATTGTCCGCCAATGTCCCCTCTGTTTTTGTTATTGTCCGCCAATGTCCCCTCTGTTTTTGTTATTGTCCGCCAAGGTCCCCTCTGTTTTTGTTATTGTCCGCCAATGTCCCCTCTGTTTTTGTTATTGTCCGCCAATGTCCCCTCTGTTTTTGTTATTGTCCCAATGTCCCCTCTGTTTTTGTTATTGTCCGCCAATGTCCCCTCTGTTTTTGTTATTGTCCGCCAATGTCCCCTCTGTTTTTGTTATTGTCCTTCAATGTCCCCTCTGTTTTTGTTATTGTCCGCCAATGTCCCCTCTGTTTTTTGTTATTGTCCGCCAATGTCCCCTCTGTTTTTGTTATTGTCCGCCAAGGTCCCCTCTGTTTTTGTTATTGTCCGCCAATGTCCCCTCTGTTTTTGTTATTGTCGCCAATGTCCCCTCTGTTTTTGTTATTGTCCGCCAATGTCCCCTCTGTTTTTGTTATTGTCCGCCAATGTCCCCTCTGTTTTTTGTTATTGTCCGCCAAGGTCCCCTCTGTTTGTGTTATTGTCCGCCAAGGTCCCCTCTGTTTTTGTTATTGTCCGCCAATGTCCCCTCTGTTTTTGTTATTGTCCCAATGTCCCCTCTGTTTTTGTTATTGTCCGCCAAGGTCCCTCTGTTTTTGTTATTGTCCGCCAAGGTCCCCTCTGTTTTTGTTATTGTTCCAATGTCTCCTCTGTTTGTGTTATTGTCCGCCAAGGTCCCCTCTGTTTTTGTTATTGTTCCAATGTCTCCTCTGTTTGTGTTATTGTCCGCCAAGGTCCCCTCTGTTTTTGTTATTGTTCCAATGTCTCCTCTGTTTGTGTTATTGTCCGCCAAGGTCCCCTCTGTTTTTGTGATTGTCCGCCAATGTCCCCTCTGTTTTTGTTATTGTCCGCCAAGGTCCCCTCTGTTTTTGTTATTGTTCCAATGTCTCCTCTGTTTGTGTTATTGTCCGCCAATGTCCCCTCTGTTTTTGTTATTGTGCCAATGCCCCTCTGTTTTTGTTATTGTCCGCCAAGGTCCCCTCTGTTTTTGTGATTGTCCGCCAAAAAACCCAACCGCTGAATCCTCCTCCTAGCTTTCGCTGGAGAGAAGGGGGAATAATAACGCTACGTGTGTCGATTGTATTGCCTGTAGCCTACTGGGTGTGATATATAGCATTAATGTTGTGAATTTCATTAACATCAGTGCTGACTCCACTCTCACCAAAAGTCTTTCCGATGAGACTGTAAACCGAGGCCCATGCGTGAACACACCACAGAACATCTTGCGCACACGTTAAATCCTGTTCTGCTTTTCAAAAGAGTAAGCCATTGTGTGTCGGTGGGAACAGATGACAAGATTTACAAAACTGCATACACACGGGGACTGGATGTAAAAAAAAAAAAAGCACACGAGTGCTTTTTTCCATTATCCTCGATACAAAAGAAGAAATAAATAGATGAACAAAAGTTTTCAAAAAGGTTGAAATACCAAAACAAAAAAGTTATAAGAATTGAATCAATTAATTTCCTGTTCCTGGTTAGAGATCTGAGGTTCACTAACGGTGAGATTTTGCCTATGTGACCGTTTTTGTCCATTTATTTATTTATTTATTTATTTATTTATTCTTTTATATCGAGGATAACAGAATAAGCAACGTGTGCTTTTTTTCATCCGGTCCCCGTTGTGTATGCAGTTTTTTGAAAATATTGTCATCTGTTCCATCGTTAAGGTAGCCGCATTTCGACTTCCAGGCAGAATGAAGGGATGAATCAATGAATGAATCTTTTGTTGAATGGCTTTTCACAAAAGGTGATATCAGACTGGGATGATAATAATGATGATGATGATGATGATGATGATGATGATGTGATGATGATGATGATGATGATGATGATGAGAAGAAGAAGAAGAAGAAGAAGAAGAAGAAGAAGAAGAAGAAGAAGAGGAAGAAGAAGAAGAAGAAATGAAAACAAGTAACTGTAACTAAACTTTAACATCAAACTTTAAGAATCTTCCAACTGGTGATACAATTCTCTTTTCTTATTATATTTATAAACAAGACAAGCAAGTATCTCTGCCATTCAAATAGTCCTTTGCATCATTGACTGTTTCAATGAAATCCATTTGAATCAATTCACAAGAAACAACGACAGTTCAACTGACTCCCACTCCACTCCAAGTCCGTCGGATGAGACTATCAACCGAAGTCCCGTGTGCACATGTAGAACATCTTGCAAACACACACGTGACAACCTGTTTCGCTTTTCGAAAGAGTAGAACACTGCATGCCGGTGGGAACGGATGACAAAATTTTCAAAACTGCTTACACACGTGGTAAGGATGATAAAAAAAAAGGCACATGAGTGCTTATTCCATAATTCTTGAAAGAAAAGAATGGATAAAAAATAAATAAATAGGTCTGAACAGATCGTTCTGTGTAGAGGAGAGTGATAGATAAGGATATAGTTCGATACGCTGATCTCTGTCAATGTTCATCCAAAATGTTGCCTGAAGTGAAGCCAAAACCTAAATCATTGTAGAATGCCGCCTTGCAAACGAAAAGTTTATTAATGGGCATGAGAAAGTCCAATCAGAATAGATCTAGTTTCAAAATCGACATATTGGTGGGATTCAGGTTACAAATGTTCTTAGACATTTGGAGTCATTAATAATAATAATGATAATGATAATAATTTAAAAAAAAGAAGAAGAGCAGTTGTGTTCTTTTTCAATGGTGTGTGTGTGTGTGTGTTTGTAAAACCATAACTAGATATATAAGGCAATTGGCAAATTGGCCCACATAAAATCTGTTGTTTGTTTGTAGAACCCCCCCCCCCCCATTCTCTCTCTCTCTCTCTCTCTCTCTCTCTCTCTCTCTGTCAGAGACTTAGTATGAGGTTAATTTCACTTCAGGTACTGTAACAAAGTTTCACAGTGACGTATAATTGAGATTGATGTCACTCCACTTGTCACTTTAATACACGACACCCTCTCCCTGGAGGAAAATGAACTATGCTTGGTGTTCTATTTTCCTTCTGTACTTTATGCAACTATAGACATGGGAGCAAAAGACATAAAAAGCGCATTCATCGTTCTCCCAATATTTCCACTTGGTCGTTTTCTAATGGGGTGGTTTATTGGGGGGGGGGGGGGGGGGGGGGGGGGGGGAATATATATATATATATATATATTATTGATTTTATTTATTTATTCCTTTATATCGAGGATAATGAAATAAGCACTCATGGGCTTTTTTTTTTTTTTACATTCCAGTCCCCGTGTGTTTGCAGTTTCGTAAATCTTGTCATCTGTTCCCACTGGCACACAATGGCATACTCTTACAAAAAGCGGAAACATGCTTTAACATACAAAGATACATTTCATACACATGTATGTAAACAATAATTATTGTCTATTGATAACATACATACATAATACATTTCATACATACATTACATAATACATACATTACATACATACATACATACATACATTACATACATACATATTATATTATAATTATATGTATATTTTTATATATATATATATATATATATATATATATATATTTACATTATTATATATATATATATATAAAGTGCTGCCATAAAAAATTAAAAAACGCCACGTGAAATGTGATATTTTCCCTTCAATGTTAAGGGTTGGAATAGCAAGACCTGCATTCTAATGTTCGTTAGCAAGTTTTGTTCCGTCTGTGTATATTTTTAGGGGGTCTGAATAGTGGGTGCCAATGTGTGTATTCACTCAGCTGGAGATGATGTTTGGTGAATTGCTTTTTGAAACATTGTATGACGCATGCCAAATATTGGCTTATTCATTTCCATTCAAGGGTAGTAAAAATAAAAAATAAAAAAAATAAAAAAGAGTGTGACAGGAAGATACGTTTTCATCAATTTTAAAATCTTTTAAACATATCCGAAGCAACATCTTTATTGAAATATAGAAATTATAATTCATAAATTACGTCTAAATGCTCGGAAAACTAAATATTCAAAAATGTTTTCTGCATTGTTCTGCTATTATATCAGTCCATCTATATTGTTTGATTGCCCTGTGCTCATTGCCTGTATAAAAGCAAAGGGATAGATCTAAGGAAAAAAATATGGAAATATCCAGTGTTCTGTATGATTCCGAGTGGAATGTCCTAGTATCAGTTGCAGAAAAGTATTTGCCAGTCACAGTAGGTCAGTTACTATAAATGAAATTGTAAAAACTTATCATCATCCATTACATTCTTTATCCTTTCACTTTTTCCCCTCATCCCTTTTCAGTGCATTCTTAACGCGAATGTACCATTGTCTAAATCACCTTGTAGTGAACGGACATTAAACCAATAAGAAGAAGAAGACATTCTTTATTGATATCAGTGATTACAATTCACCTTGCTCGTTTAGCAAAGTCTATGTCTGATCTTAAGCTAACTTCTTTTGGTGAGACATTTTTGTTTGAATAACATCTCAAATAAAAGCAATACTTTGCCGTGCAGAGTTCCTGTGTTCATCAAGAGGTAGCACTCCTGCTTCTTTGTAAGAGCTAAAGTAGAGGCATGAAAAGGAACTCCGAGTGCTTTACTGTCTGCGCTTTTTATTTAGCAAGTATTGCAGGGTGCTGAAAAACACCTCTAGTCTATAATATTAGTCTGGAGTGCACTAAAGGGGTAGTTAAACAGAGAATGATTAATAGCTTGCCCCCAATGGTTTTTAAATAACACACTGTGTGTGTGTGTGTGTGTGTGTGTGTGTGTGTGTGTGTGTGTGTGTGTGTGTGTGTGTGTGTGTGTGTGTGGTGTGTGTATGCGGTGTATGCGTGGTGTATGCGTGTGTATGCGTGTGTATGTATGTATGTATGTATGTATGTATGTATGTATGTATGTATGTATGTATGTATGTATGTATGTATGTATGCACATATAAATGTATGTATGTATGTATGTATGTATATGTATGCATGCATCATATATAATATGTATGTATGTATGTATGTATGTATGTATGTATGTATGTATGTATGTATTATTAGTATGTATGTATGTATGTATGTATGTATGTATGTATTGTATGTATGTATGTATGTATGTATGTATGTATGTTGTATGTATGTATGTTGTATGTCTGTCTGTATGTATGTATGTCTGTCTGTTGTTGTCTGTATGTCTGTATGTATGTATGTACGCATGTATTATGTATACATGTATGTATGTGTGAATGTACGTACGTACATATGCCTGCGCCTACCTGTGAATTCCCCGCATCATACACATCCATACCTCCAGGATAGCACGATTATTGATGGCACCCTCAGGGCAAGTAACAAGTTTGACAACGTCAAAAAAACCTATAAACCCTCTACGATTTCCAACACCTTGACTGAACCAAACAAATCCAAATCCGGGTTCACACAAACAGGTACGTATTTGTGAAGCCCAGTTGTTTTTCCCTTTGACGTCTAGATCATAAGCATCTTGTAAGATTTAAAAGGAATCCTGTTCTCATCCATATGTAGAATCTTAATCCAGTTATCTAATACATCTTACAGCAGCATTAACAGAGAGAGGATATCTATTAGTTTCACTATACACAAGATCATGGGGGGTATGTCTATCTAAGCCTAAAAACTGCTTTAAAGCAAAGAGATGCATGATTCACAGTGTGTTACAGCTGCATCCAAGCCCCAAATTTCTGCACCATACAACACAAGGGGTTGTATTTGGGCATCAAATTCCTAATCAGTAAGTCAAAAGAGTTATTATTCAATAATTGCATTTTTTTCAAAACTAGTAACAAGCTAGTTTACCTCGATCTTGCCAGATCTTTTATTGCAGTTGTGAAACTAAGCTTTGTAGAAAAACAGATTTCCTAAGTTTTATTATACATTGTCACAGGACATGACTTTTGCATTGTACAACCGTTTTTTATGAGCAGCCAAATAACCACCTTTTCTGAATACTGCGATATTACTCTTATTCAGATTAACCTTAATTGATCAAGTGCTGATACAGCGTGTCAGGCTATTTAACTGCTTTTGTAAGCCAACAACTGTTTCAGATAACAAGATAACAATAAACAAATTCTGTGAACACTTGGGGGAAAGTGGCACCATGTTTACCATTATTGATGACTTCTCTGGCTTAACTCATTAATAAAAACAGGAAAACAATGATGGGCTACATGCATCACTTGTTTAACACCAGTGGTGCAGTATATTATGTCAGTCAGTTTAGTACATCTTTATTTGCTTTTTACATTTTGATACATGGCTCTCAAGCATCGTAATAGTTTACTCTTCACACCATTTTTCAGGGAATAGGCCATAACAAGTTTCTATTAACAGAATCAAAGACTTTTTCAAAGTCAATAAATGCCACATAGAGCTTACAGTTATGAACAAAACTGTTTATATACAAACACAAGCAGAGTAAACATGTGATCTATAGTGGAGTATCCTCTCTTAAAACTAGCTTGGTGTTCACCTGTAATATCATTTTTCATAACCCATTCCTGTAATTCTGTTATTAATGATAGTACTATACAACTTACTACTTATGTCACTAAGAGAGATTCCCCTGTAATTTATTAGGGTTATCAACATCTCCCTTTTTGTGTTAATGTTAGGATTATAGATTCAGTCCAATCATCTGGGAAAAGACCTTCATCAAAGATTTTGTCGGATAATTTTAGAAGGAAAAGCACTACATTTTCACCTCCATTTTTTAGCAATTCTCAATGATTTGATCAGGTCCAGCTGCTTTCTCATTCTTAAGTTTTCTAAGTGCCCAATTACTTTATCTATAGATATTGGACGATCAAAATCTTCCTCCGTTTCATCAATGTCAGCATCAGTATTCACTGAGATGGTCTATTGAGTCTTTCTCCAAGAAAGGTTTTGAAATGTTGAAACCAAACTGTCAACTGATATATTATTCTTTGGTTGACTATTTCTAAATGATGCCATTTTAACACTTTTCCAGAACTGGACTTGAGGAGATTGAAGACATCATGTCTGCAAGTAATGTCATATTATATGTTTCCTTTTCCTTTCTAGCATATATCTATATTCCCTTCTTAAGACACAGTACAAGTTTTTGTCTTCATTCTTTAATGTTTTCCGGTAAGTCTTCAAAAGTTTTCTGACCCTATATTTCTACTTTTACATTCATTATCAAACCATGTAGCATTTGATAGACCTTTTTTCTTACTGTATCTGTTTTTTCATGCATTCAGCACTGGACTTTATGCAATTCATTGAGAAAAATCTAGAGCTTCATTAATGTTCTCATCAATCATCTGTAAGTTATTTAAAAAGTTTTCACACAAATTTCTCACTACAAAGATTATCTTTATAAGCTGAGAGTTTGTTTTCATCCCACAAACTTTTCCACAACAGATGGCTCCTCAGCTACTGCATAAGTTTTATATAATGGATTAATATGTAGTTCAACAGGAAGGTGATCTGAATCTGAACGCTCAGCAAAAAAACAATTGACATGAGTCAACAATTTGAGGAGAACAAACCATCTGACACTAAAAAATAATCATTAACACTGCATCCACCATCAGAAATATATGTGTAGCGTCCTTGCTGGTCACCATTACTTACACCATTTAAAATTTGTAAACTAAGTGCAGTACACATATTCAACAATAATTTACCATAATTGTTGATAACAGAATCTTCAGAATAACAATTACTACGGGGGAGACATGCTTTTACTTTGAAGATCTGGAATACAGTCATTTACTACATGATGTCAAGAAAATTTGATGTCCTGCTGTTTAAGTCTCCACACAATATTATATCTACTTCATCCAGTGTCACCACACAATTAACTAAACATTCTTCCAACATAGCAATTCCATTATCATTAGCAAAATGTTTAAAAAGGAGAACCTTCAGGTGGGATATACACACAAACAAGCAATACATTTCATGAAGTACACAAAAGAGATTTGTCACAAAGAAAAGAACAAATGTTAGGGTATGGAAACATCTAAATATTTCACAAGAGCAGCTAACTCACGCTTAATCAAACAAACTACTCCCCCTGATTGCCTCCCTTGATGGCTAACTTTAATTGCCGACTTACAGAAGGCCTTATAACCACTAAAAACATCTGACTGGATATTTTCCAGGAATGTTTCTGTCAGACAAAATAAAATTGAAGCTACACACATACAATAGGAAATCTCCATCAGAGAGTTTTGACAGCAACCCATTAACATTCAGGACAAAAATGAAAAGGTTTTATTTGTTCTATTCGTATTACCACAATTCAATTGATCTAGGGACATTATATAGACTGACCCTTTCATCAATTTCATTTATATGACAAGAGAGGAACTATTGCTTTCAAACAGTACTATGATCATCATCTTTATTTGAACACTGTCCAAATCTAGATGACTCATCGTTAGGCTTAGCTTGTGCTAGGCCTAGGCCTACCCCTAGACCAAAGATTACCCAACAAGATGCCCAACTCCCGGCCTAGACTATACCGAGAGTGAAGCCAAGCTTCGCCCGCTCGCTGCGCGGCCACTCCTGTTTGCCAGAAGTAAAACACGGCCCGGCTATGGGAAGCAATAGCCTAACTCAGTCACTGTAGCACTTGCACTCTGCATGCATTATGACAGTTGTCATGTACATTACTATGCAATGTGTACAGACAGACAGACAGACAGACAGACAGACAGACTGACAGACAAAGAGAGAGGGGAGAGAGAGAGAGGAGAGAGAGAGAGGAGAGAGAGAGGAAGAGAGAGAGAGAGTGAGAGAGACTCAGTAAATAATGTGTGTATGTGTGTGTATGTGTGTGTGTGTGTGTGTTGATATATGTATGTGTGTGTGCGTGTGTGTGTTTGAGTATGTGTGTGTGTGCTTTTGTGTTCACTAAAGCTTATTGTGTATGAGTAAATGTTTGAATGTGGGAGCGTGTATGTGTGTGTGCATGTGTGCGTGTGTGTGTGTGTGGTGTGCATGTTTGTGTGTGTGTGTGTGTGATTTTGTAGAATTTGTATTGTCCAAAGCTATTAATTCTGTCTGTATAAAGATAATTTTGTCAGTAATTAATGATACGCTCTGGAATGTATAGCCATGGATCTAATGCTATTTTGTGTTTATGCTATGAGCATATCACATTGTATGGGAGAGAATGTGCATGTGTATGAATATGTATCCAGGATGATTCGTTTGTGCGTGCTCGCGTGCGCGTGTGTGCGTGTATGTGTGTGAGTGTTTTTGTTGTGTGTCGTGTTGTGTGTGTGTGTGTGTGTGTGTTATCTTGACTTTTGGGGGAGATTGTTTGTTTACGAGAGGGGGTGTTAGGGAGGGTAGTTGTTCGTGTTTGATTGGTCTTGTTTATTCGTTTGATTGATTCACTTATGCATGTTTTTCATGGATTTCCTGATTTGTCAATTATTGAACGGCAAGATGAATGATTGGTCTCCTTGGTATCTTACATTCACTTCTTTATTAAATCATTGATTTTTTTTTTCATTTTGTCCCCATGAGAACCTGGTGTAAAGAAGCCTCTGGCTTATCTAATTACCCTCATTAAAATTTCCAGTTCGAGTTCCCTCTCTCTCTCTTTCAATATAAATTGTGTACATTATAATATATATGTGACGCTCCACCACGAAATGTGTCGCTTAGCACATTACCCAATTTTGTGATAGGAGCTATTAAAGGCAGGTGGGGGTCAAGTTGTCAATTTTGAGATTTTGATTGATTATTAAACTATATCCATTATTCTACCTTGTATTGAAATATCAAGGCATATTTTTTTTAATTCCTTTTGCTTTTAAATGTGCTTTGAAAATACCCAAGCCCTCATTCTGACAACCTGTTACGAAAATAAACTTGCCTATTTCTCTTTTTGTCACATCCTGCAGTCTATCATTTCAATTTGTGATAGCTTTGCACAGAATTGTCCGATTTTCAATCTGGTTTTTTTTTTTTTTTGGATAGCCCTTTTTATTGCCAATTAATAACATGTCAATAAGCAAAAGTGACCTCTGGTGCAATGCGACCCTTTATGTGGTGGAGCGTCACATTTTTTTTTTTCTCCTTCAATTTTTCTCTCCGATTTTTTTCCTATGTGCTCATTTCCTTCAATTTTTTTAAAACAAGATCTCCATTTTGACATGCATTTCTATGCTGTTGCAACAGTTGTTTATGTTATTTTACTTTTTTGTTTGTGTTTTCATAAATTTGCTGTTAATTTGTTTTCATTGTTATGATTTTCTTTGATTGAGGGCTGGATGTAAAAAAAGCCATTATGTGTGCTTATTCTTTTCCCTTAATTAAAGTTTCAAAGTTTCAAGATTCTCTCTCTCTTTCCTTAAGGTAAGCAATATATGTCAACATATCGTTTCTACAGAAACATTTATTTTCCACAACAATAACATATTCAAATTAACGTAGATTTGATCACAGAAAATCTGTCTCACCTGATTTTGAAGTAGGGAAGGAAACAAACTTGTTGAGTCTACCATATATATATATAATTCTGCACCGTACGTTTAATATAATTAAAACTTATCTAGCTTTCTGCATCTTCCTGAAAAGAAAATAGCCGATAACCCTTTCCTCGGGGAGTTATTACAATTTGGAGCAGCATACAAGAGCCACCGAGACCGTGTATTCTCTTAACTATCTTGTTGGGGAATGTTACGTTAGTCTCTGGTACTGCAAGAAGGGAGTTCCGGAATGGTAGGGGGGGGGGGGGGGGGGGGGGGGGGGGATGGCTGGCTGGCTTCAGGAAAGGCAGCGAGTTGGGCATCTTGTTGAGTATCTTTGGCCTAGACCTAACCCTTCTTTGTCTTCAACAACGACACCAGCCCCCGTGTTCTTTCACGCAAGCCGTGTTTCTTTCTCACTCACTAGGCTTACCGCACAAAACCATGGGCCTATTACGTCAGTATCTATCTGAGGCGGGTGTACGTTTACTTTTGTCCCTACCCTGTGTATTGCCTCTATGGACAGATGTGTGTATGGGCCGGCCAACATGCTTTCATCACGCAAGCCGCGTCTTTCTCACTCACTAGGCTTACTGCACAAACCCATGGGCCTATTACGTCAGTATCTATCTGAGGCGGTGTACGTTTACTTTTGTCCCTACCCTGTGTATTGCCTCTATGGACAGATGTGTGTATGGGCCGGCCAACATGCTATTCATTTCTTCCTAGATCATTGAAGGTCACCTTTTCACCATCAATGATCAAATGATCAAAGATCATTCTCACATTCTTTCCTTCTGCTCGGGCACTCTTTAAATATGGGGTCAGTTTTCGTCTAATTTCTCTAACAGCTTGGGGAAAATCTTTCATCTACAAAAATCTTTGAACCTTTCATCTGAGTCTTTGCCTTCAGTATTCTAAGCTTATCTTGAAAGAAACAACACCTAGCAATAATGGGAGAGTTGGGTTTGGAATTTATCCTGTGCACTCTATCAAACTTGACATCTGCTACATCCATTTTTTCCGACAGAAGATTTTTCACAATCTTTTCACAATCAGCTCCAGTCTCATCAGTTTTCTTTTCTAACCCATGAAAAATCACATTGTTTCGTCTTGACTGTCCTTCTAACTCCTCTGATTTCTTTTCTAGCTTTTCAACTCTATCCTTCAATCCTGAATTTGTCTGTTTTAAGTCTACATTTTCAGTCCTAAGGTTGTCTAACTCTTGCTTCAGGCTACACATTTCCTCTTTCAAAGCACCAACACTGTCAGAGGTGGAGTTTGGGCCATGGTGTATGTTGGTAGGCGTGTTGGTGGTCACATCAGCGGTCACATCAGCTCTCTCGTTCTGGTTTTCCCGGAGGCTTTGCCAGTAAAGGTGTTATGGCCACCAGCACCACCAACCAAGCTGGTTTGCCTCAGTTTGCGGCCAGTGGATCCAGGAGGGGTGGTTGGGCCAGGGTTGGTTTCGACATCACCACACCGCAATAACAGCCCGCCCCAAAATATATAGGTGAGGGTCAATCCCAACATGACACCGTCTCGCCGGCTTCTCAACATTAGAATGGAGGTTCTGGTGGAAGATTTTAATTCTGCCCGTTTCAACATGAAACGGGCGTATACTGCGGCAAGTGTCCCACATACCGCTCTGTACACCTGTACCGATATGCCCATCCTCCTGATCTATCAATATACATACAATGAAAAGCGAAAGCCACTTAAAAACTAGTTAGTAAATCATAAAAATAAATGGTATTATTATTATTATTATTATTATTATTATTATTATATTTAACATCATTATCATCATTATTAACGTTATCATTATCAGTATCAGTATCATTTTAAGTGATGATGATGATGATTGTTGTTATCATCATCAGCATCAGCATCATCACCATCATCATCAATGTTTTTGTTGTCACAATGAGTTTACCGCACATGCGAATCACTGATAGATTTAAGCCATGGTCCCTTTCTGAAGAAAGGGGGGGGGGGGGGGGGTACATAACACACACACAGAGGAGAACAGACGACACTGGCTTGAGCATCAACTCAGCGGTCAGCCACCACACACCCCTGTCTGTACCCAGGGACGGAACGATTGGAGCGGAGGTGGAAGTAATTGGGCGGAAATAATTACCTCCCATGCGGAAAGAGTACCCTTGTGTAACAAAATCCGGACACAGACACCAGCGACTTGTTTTATTTTTTGGGGTGTAGTTCTGGCTTTTTTCTTCTTCTTTTTTCTCTTCGCTTACTCGTTGGAATGTAGAATTTTCACAGCCTTTTTTTTTTCTTTTTTTTTTCTAAAGGCCACATTCTCCATCGTGTGCTACGTAACTCAAAGATGGTTGCAGACATGGGAGCTAATCTATCTCAACTCTGCCACAAAATAACGAATCATTCGCAAACGGGTACATATGTATTTCAGATACCAACGACAGTAGTTTTGTATGTCGTTTCCAATCACAGGGTATTTCTCTGCGTGAAATTTCGGGGCTGCTCTTTCTTCCCCGGGGAAAGTGTCGCCACAAAAGCCGCGCCATTTTTTTTGCTGTTGATCTTCTTGCCTGTCTTATATTTGTTTCCCTACAGAATTTTATACATAATTTTTATAATCTTTTTTTTTTGCCAGGTACAACTCTTTGTTGCCATGTTTTTAAAAAAAAAATTACATGTACTGAATGCTTGTTACACAAGGGGCCTCTGTTTATTGTTTCATCAAAAACACAACAAAAAAAACTATCGCCCAGACCACTACTCACGTTGTAGCTGATGGAAGGAAAAGATCGGGGCACAAACGGGCATACAACCAGCATTTCTCACTTTCTAAGCAGGTGTATTAATTCTAGACCGCACCTAGTTTATGTTTTGTCTTGTCAAGAATTGTGACAGGTAAAACAAGGAGTGCCACATAGGCCCCCATCCTTCTCCCAAACCACAAGGTTACAGGGACAATGAGGGCTTTCTCGTAACACTGCTTCGTCATGGCAATAAACATGAACAGCAATTCATGTAGGCTACAACCCATAGATAAATAAAAACTATAAACGGCTACAAGCCATAGATAAATGAAAACTATAAACCCCTACAAGCCATAGATAAATGAAAACTATAAACTGGAAAACATCCAGCACAGAAAGTAAAACAATGAAATTCAGTTGTAAAATGTTACACACATCCATGCACATAAAACACTCCCCCTCCCCACCCTCTCTCTCTCTCTCTCTCTCTCTCTCTCTCTCTCTCTCTCTCTCTCTCTCTCTCTCTCTCTCAATCTATCTATCTATCCATCTATCTTGTTACATCCCTGTGAAATATAGAAGACAGCCTAATTCATTTAGACTGTTTACTCATGGTGTCAAGCCAGCCCAGGTTGTGTGCAGCCTCGCTCTATATTTGTGTAAAGCCTTTAGAATAAAAGATACTTTATTATGGTAAGTCATTTTGTTTGCTACAAATTTTGTTGCTATACAATAATTTGCTGTTGTTATTGCTGTTGTCTTTAATCCCACACCAAAATACTAAGCAGTTTGGCAACCCCCTTCATGTATGGGCCAATGGCCTTTTTGTGAATAAATCATTGAGTTTAAGTTCGAAGCTCTCTCTCTCTCTCTCTCTCTCTCTCTCTCTCTCTCTCTCTCTCTCTCTCTCTCTCTCTCTCTCTGTCTGTCTGTCTGTCTCTGTCTGTCTGTCTGTCTGTCTGTCTGTCTGTCTCTCTCTCTCTCTGGGCCAGACTACACAAAGTTAGACTTTAATTGTAATGACCTGGGTTACGTTTTTCTTCTTTGTCTTTTAACTGTTTGAATTAAAGTGACTTGTCAGACCCTTAGGGCCAGCCAGTGCAATGCATTTCTGCTTATTATTATGACAAACAATAGTTGTTATCTGAGCATTCAACAAGAAGAAATTAACCTAACGCATTTTCGCTCATATGACAGACAAACAATAGTTTGCTATCTGAGTGTTGGACAATGAAGAGGAAATTAAACTAACATCGCTCATATGACAGACAAACAGTACTTGCCATATGAGGTTGGACAACGAAGAAGAAATTAACCTAACATCGCTCATATGACAGACAAACAGTACTTGCCATTTGGACAACGAAGAAGAAATTAGCCTAACACATTTTCGCTCATATGACAGACAAACAATACTTGCCATATGAGGTTGGACAACGAAGAAGAAATTAGCCTAACACATTTTCGCTCATATGACAGACAAACAGTACTTGCCATATGAGGTTGGACAACGAAGAAGAAATTAGCCTAACACATTTTCGCTCATATGACAGACAAACAATACTTGCCATATGAGGTTGGACAACGAAGAAGAAATTAATCTAACGCATTTTCGCTCATATGACAGACAAACAATACTTGCCATATGAGGTTGGACAATGAAGAAGAAATTAACCTAACACATTTTCGCTCATATGACAGACAAACAATACTTGCCATATGAGGTTGGACAAGGAAGAAGAAATTAACCTAACGCATTTTCGCTCATATTATGACAGACAAACAATACTTGCCATATGAGGTTGGACAACGAAGAAGAAATTAACCTAACGCATTTTCGCTCATATTATGACAGACACTAATTGCTGTCTGAGCACTGGACAAGGATGACAAAGAAGTAAAAACTATTTCCTAAAAACTTTATTTTGGGGGCAACGCAGCTCTCCTTATTTCCATCTTTTTTTTTCTTTCTCGTTGTTTAGTTTTGGCTGGTATGACATACAACAACAGTTGCTGTATGAGCATTTGACAACAAGGACAATGAAGAAGAAGAAGAAGAAGAAGAAGAAGAAGAAGAAGAAGAAGTTGAAGAAGAAGAAGAAGTTGCCCCCTAATATAAACTTTTCTCAATCTCTTTTTTTTTGGTTTGTTTGTTGTTTGGTTGTTGTAATACATATTTCCTTGTTTGGGTTTGTTTGTTGTTTGGTTGTTGTAATACATATTTCCTTGTTTGAATCTTTTATTTTTCTTACTGTTTAAATCAGACAGTTGCTGTCTGAGCGTTTGACAAGGACAACCACAGCAAAGAAGAAACTAACCCTTAGGCTTAATGTAAACTTCTCTCTTTTTGTTATTGTTGTTGTAACATGTATCTCCTCCTTATTTGAATATTTTTTCTCACTGTTTAATTTTCGCTTGTATGACATACAACAATAGTTGCTGTGTGAGCCTTTGACCATGACAATGAAGAAAAAACTAACCCCTAATGTCAACTTCTCTCTCTCTCTCTCTCTTGGTTGTTCTAACACATATCTCCTCATTTGATTCTTTTTTTTCCTCACTGTTTATTTTTCCCTCATATGACGTACATTAAAAGTTGCTGTCTGAGTGTTCCACAACAACAACAACAACAACGAAGAAGTAAATCCGTAAGGTAAACTTTAAAAAAAAAAATTTTTAATGTTTCTTCTTGTAACACATCTATCTATCTATCTATCTATCTATCTATCTATCTATCTATCTATCTATCTATCTCTTATGCACACACACACACACACACACACACACACACACACACACACACACACACACACACACACACACACACACACTTCTTTCCAACAGCAAACCTACCTAGAAAAGAAGCTTTCCAAATCCGCATTTTCCAGCGAATCTCAGTTAGAAAGAGACACACACGACTGTCACAGACATCTGTACACAATACAACACATACACACACACGCGCGTGTACGTGTGTTCGTGTAGCTTTTTCTTGAATCATCTGTGAGGCCCTAAAAGTGGTAGGAGGGGGGTGGGTGCGGCAGGGAGGGGGGGAGGGGAGAGAGAGAGAGGCTCCACCCCACCCCACCCCACCTCACCTCAGCCAAGCTCAACACACTTTGTCTCCTTCACTTGGGGACAGGACCGGTGCAGGGTATGTGTGGTGGTGGGCACCCTTGTTGTAAGCCTCCCGGATTATTTATTATTTTTCTTTAGGTTGAGCCTTCTCCACCGCTGCTACACGCGTGGGGTTTTGTTTGTTTTTGCAAATTAAAAAAAAGTCCTTCGGATGAGACTTTAAACCGAGATCCCGTGTGCGAACGCACGCAGAACATCTTGCGCACACGTTAAATCCTGTTCCGCTTTTCGAAAGAGTAGGCCATCGTGTGCCGGCGGGAACAGGTGACAAAATTTACAATGCTGCATGCACACGGGGACTGGATGTAAAAAAAGCACACGAGTGCTTATTTCATTGTCCTCGATATATACGAATGAACAAATGATATAACAATATTGGCAACTTGTGGACTTGTTCTCTTGTGTCTATTTATTTATTTATTTATTTTATTTCTAAAATCGTATCCGTTGTTTCTGTTAAGAAATCTAGTGGTATAAAGAATGTTGACAGGCAGGCTGACAGACGGACAGAGAAACAGACAAGATAGACAGACAGTCGGACAGACAGCAGAGAGACAGACAGAACAGACAAGATAGACACAGACAGATAGACAGACAGGCAGACAAACAGAAAGACAGAACACAGAGACAAATGACAGAGAGACAGCACAGACAGACAGAGAGACAGACATGACAGATAGACAGACAGACAGGCAAGCAGGCAGGCAGGCAGACATACGGACAGACAGAAAGAAAAGAAAGACAGAACAAACAGACAGACAGACAGACAGACAGACATGACAGAAAGAACAGACATGACAGACAGACATGACAGACAGACATGACAGACAGAACAGACAGACAGAACAGACAGACAGAACAGACAGACAGACACAACAGACAGACACGACAGACAGACAGAACAGACAGACACAACAGACACAACAGACACAACAGACAGAACAGAACAGACTGACAGAACAGACAGACAGAACAGACAAACAGAACAGACACAACAAACAGACAGAACAGACATACAGAACAGACAGACAGAACAAACAAACTGAACAGACAGAACAGACAGAACAGACAGACAGAACAGACAAACAGAACAGACAGAACAGACAGACATAACAGATAGACAGAACAGACAGACAGAACAGACAGAACAAACAAACAGACAGAACAGACAGACAGAACAGATAGACAGACCAGACAGACAGGCAGAACAGACTGACAAAACAGACAGAACAGACAGACCAGACAGAACAGACAGACAGAACAGATAGACAGACCAGACAGACAGACAGGACAGACTGACAAACCGGTGAGAAAGTAGTGAGAAGGGCAAAACAAAAAAGAAGAAAAACGAACAAGAGTATTCATTCGAAAGCAAAGCATTGGAAGTTACAATCCTATACAAGCAGGTCAGCAGGTCTGTATTAGGTGTATCCAGAAAGAGAGAGGAGAGAGAGAGAGAGAGAGAGAGAGAGAGAGAGAGAGAGAGAGAGAGAGAGAGAGAGAGAGAGAGAGAGAGAGAGAGAGAGAGAAGGGGAGGAGAGGAGAGAGGAGAGAGGGGAGAGATAGAGGAGAGAGAGAGGGGGGAGGGGGAGAGGGGAGAGAGATAGAGAGGAGAGAGGGGGGAGGGAGGGAGAGGGGGAGGAGAAGAGAGGAGAGAGAGAGGGGGAGGGGAGGAGAGAGAAGAGAGAGGGGGAGAGGAGGAGAGAGAGAGAGAGAGAGGAGAGGGAGGAGGAGAGAGGGAAGGAGAGGGAGGAGGGAGAGAGAGAGAGAGAGGAGGAGGGAGAGAGAGAGAGAGGAGAGGAGAGAGAGAGAGAGAGAGAGAGAGAGAGAGAGAGAGAGAGGAGAGAGAGAGGAGGAGGAGAGAGGAGAGGAGAGGAGAGGAGGAGAGGAGAGAGAGAGAGGGAGGGAGAGAGAGAGAGAGAGAGAGAGGAGAGAGAGAGGAGAGGAGAGAGAGAGAGAGAGAGAAGAGAGAGGAGGAGGAGAGGAGAGAGAGAGGAGAGAGAGAGAGGATGAGAAGGAGAGAGAGAGAGAGGAGAGAGAGAGGAGAGAGAGGAGAGAGAGGAGAGAGAGAGAGAGAGGGGAGAGAGAGAGAGAGAGAGAGAGAGTAGATGATTTTTGTTCTGACTGAAGAAAAGGTAAAACATACTCGAATTTCTAAACTAGGATTTGAAAAAAAGTCTCTCTCTCTCTCTCTCTCTCTCTCTCTCTCTCTCTCTCTCTCTCTCTCTCTCTCTCTCTCTCTCTCTCTCTCTCTCTCTCTCTCTCTCTCTCTCTCTCTCTCTCTCTCTCTCTCTCACACACACACACACACACACACACACACACACACACACACACACACACACACACACACACACACACACAACTAGACTCTATACGAACATTACCCCCCAAAAAAAAAATTAAAAAAATAAAAAGCAATGCTATAGAGTACTTGCACTGTGGTGATGCACTCCGCAAAGAGAAAAATCCCAGAGGTAATTGCTTGCCCTGCGTTTTTGGCCCCAACCGCCCAATACCTATCTGTACTACAACTCAGCACTGGGTACTAGCTATACTTGACAGAAAACTGCAGTCTCAAAGGTGAGAGAAAATCCGTACTTGTACACCTTTGCCACAGATTGTTTTTTTTTTCTAAAACATAATGGAGGCTGAAGTGATAGAGCCAAATTTTTCTTCTTCTTCTTCTTCTTCTTCTTCTTCTTCTTCTTCTTCTTCTTCTTCTTCTTCTTTATTTTATTTGTATTTTATACCACTTTCTGTCACAGCAAGATTTCTCTGCGTGAAATTCGGGCTGCTCTCCCCGGGGAGAGCGCGTCGCCACAAATGCAGCGCCTACCCATTATTTAAACAAAAATCTTTTTCCTGTCTGCAACTGCATTTGTTTCCCTATCAGAGTGGCTTTTTTGCTACAGAATTTTGCCAGGGACAACCCTCTTGTAGCCGTGTTTAGTTTGTTTTTTTTTTATACGTGCGTTAAATAATGATGTGTAACGCACTGGATCTCGGTTTATCGTCTCATCCGAAAGACTAGCGCCCAGACCACCACTCATGGTCTAATGAATGGGGGGTGGGGGGGGGGAGAGTTTTGGGCCCTTGGAAACGTTTACCTTTACCATTACCATGAGAACCATCAAGGTCGACTCTATGTATCCAGTCTGCGTTTAAGATAAACGTTAGATGCGTTACACAGCTTTGTTGTTGTCGTGGAACGCTCAGACAGCAACGGCTGTTGTCTGTCATCTATGAGCAAAAATGCGTTGCGCTTACATTTAATCAAGCAACGGACAAGTCAGGCTCAGCGCATCCGACCTGCGTGTGGAAGAGATTGGTTATGTGTTCAGTCTTTCTGGACGAAAAAAAAGGCAGGAGAATGGATGGACCAAGAAGGCAGAAAACAGAGAGGAAGGAGGTGGTGGTGACACGAAGAAAAGGATCAAGGCAGGTCTAAACAAAGAGAGGGATAGAAAAGAGGGAACTCATAGCACAGAATTTCCAGAAGGTGGGGTTGCTATGTATGCTGACAGTGTCCCCGGCATCCCAACAGGGAAGCTGTGTAACGCATCTAACGTTTATCTAAAACACTGACTGGATACATAAGAGTCGACCATGATGGTTCTCATAGTAAAGATAAAGGTGTCCCATAACCTTTGTGGTCGTAGGGGAGCGAGGGGTCAGAGACCTCAGCTTCTCCAGGGGCCAGCATATTGGGGGCAGCACCCATCTCCTCTCCCTCGCTGCTTTACCTTCCATGGCCCTAAAGAGGGCAGGTACCCTTTTACAGCTGGGGGAAATGGGGGGGGGGGGGGGGACTGTACTTGAAGACAAGGCACGCAAACGGTCACCCATCCAACTGGTAACCACGCTCGACAATGCTTAACTTGCCTTGGGGAAAGCGAGCGCTCTGACCACTGAGCTATCCGGTTCTCATGGACTCGGGCTTCATTCCCTGTACAAGGTACTGTCAACCATGAGATGACTCCATTGGCAAGACTTGAGGGGGGGGGGGGGGGGAGGGGGAGGGGGGGGACAGGTGGTGAGAGTGTGGTGCAATGCGCTCGTGATCTGCTAACCCAGATTCGAATCCCGATCAAAGGGATTTTTACCCTTGGAGTTCGCATCAGTGCCGACTCCACTCCCCCTACTAAAAGTCCTTCCGATGAGACTATAAACTGGGGTCCGTGTACGAACGCACGCAAAACATCTTGCGCACATATAAAAACCTGTTCCGCTTTATGGAAAAGCAGTCCATCGTGTGCCGGTGGGAACAGATGACAAAATTTACAACATTTCATGCACACAGAAACTGGATGTAAAAAAAAGGCACATGAGTGCTTATTCCATTATCCTCGTAAGAGTAGACCATCGTGTGCCGGTGGGAATAGATGACATTTACAAAACTGCATACACACGGGGACTGGACTGGATGTAAAAAAAGCACAAGAGTGCTTATCCTATTATCCTTGATATAAAAGAATAAATCAAATCAAGTCAAATCCTCGAAAGAAACGAAAAAATAAAATAAAAACAAATTTAAACAAAAGTTTTCTAGTATTTCAGCACTTAGGAGTTTACTGTTGGACAACCGCCATTTTTTCATTGTCTCCTGCTATAAAATTAGAAAGGGGTCATGTAGATAGAAGGCATTGCTTTGGAAATTGTATTCATGCAGTGTGTGTGCGTTGTGTGAAAGACTTCTCTCTTCTAAGTGGCCGTACTTTCTTTCGTCTGTATTGTAAGGGTTAAAGTGTACCTTTCTTGGGATCGTTTGCTCTCCGTGTTGCAATCTTTCCTGCTGTTTTATTCCCTTTAGAATGAAGTTTGAAAACCACATTTAAAAAAAAACAAAAAAAAACCTCATGACTAAAGTTTCAGTGTGTGTGTGTGTGTGTGTGTGTGTGTGTGTGTGTGTGTGTGTGTGTGTGTGTGTGTGTGTGTGTGTGTGTGTGTGTGTGTGTGTGTAGTGTGTGTGTAGTGTGTGTGTGTAGTGTGTGTGTGAGTGTGTGTGTGTGAGTGTGTGTGTGTGTGTGTGCTTGTGTGTGTGTGTGTGCTTGTGTGTGTGTGAGTGGTGTGTGTGTGTGTGTGTGTGTGTGTGTGTGTGTGTGTGTGTGTGTGTGTGTGTAGTGTGTGTAGTGTGTGTGTGTAGTGTAGTGTGTGTAGTGTAGTGTAGTGTAGTGTAGTGTAGTGTAGTGTAGTGTAGTGTAGTGTAGTGTAGTGTGTGTGTGTGTGTGTGCGCACATTGTGTGTGTAGTGTAGTGTAGTGTAGTGTAGTGTAGTGTAGTGTAGTGTAGTGTAGTGTAGTGTAGTGTAGTGTAGTGTAGTGTAGTGTAGTGTACTCTGTGTGTATGCATGTGTGTATAAATATATATGTACTATCCATGTGTGTGTGTGTGTGTGTGTGTGTGTGTGTGTGTGTGTGTGTATGCATGTGTGTGTAAATATATATGTACTATCCATGTGTGTGTGTGTGTGTGTGTGTGTGTGTGGTGTGTGTGTTGTGTGTGTGTGTGTGTGTGTAAATAGGTATCTGTGTATTATTCACGTGGTATGTTTGTTTTGAAGCCATGTTCATGTGGTTGTTTTAAATCGCAATTTTTTTTTTTTCACTCCAGTGGTTTGGTGTTATGTATAATTATGACTGTACGTGAATATATGTATTGTGTATGAGTATAATTATGCATGTATATGAGTGTATGGCTTTTGATTTTTTTCTTATAACTGTACGTGAGTATGTGTATTGTGTATGAGTGTATGTATGTATATGAGTATATGGCTTTTGATTTAAATGTAAAGTAGTTTGAGTTTCCCCTA